>ML682058.1:942390-1098440 GCA_007922195.1 Podocnemis expansa
GGCGGAGTGAGGCGCCGCCCCGCGCCTGACGCCGCCGGTGCCTGCAGCCCTCTGCAGGCACCAGCAGGGTAAAGCGCCCAGCCACTCTTTACCCCACCAGTGTCTGCAGCCCTTGCAGGCACCCATGGGGTGCAGCGCCCCTCTGCGCTGCACCCTGTGAGTGCCTGCAGTCCCCTCCCCAAGTGAAATAGCAGGTCCACACTGTGGACCTGCTATTTCGCTCCCTTATTTCAAGGACAAGGTTTTTGTCCTTCGAAATAAGGTGTTTCGAAATAACATGTTATTTTGAAACAGCTTGTTTCAAAACAAGCCTGCCCTGTGTGAACATAGCCAGAGCCTTCCACACTTGTCTCCCTGCACGGGTGGCTCTGACACTTCTGGCTTATAACCACTTCTGTGACTTTTATTTTTTGGATATCAGCCACCAACCCATCCTGTCCCATGCAGCAGTTCCATTTACAGTGAGCTGCAGTCAACATCCCTTTGCCAGGAGAAGAGATTGTATCACACAGAGCTCTCTGTACTCTGGCCCTGCTTGCCTTTCCCTCTCTCCTTTGCATGTCCATCCTGTGCTTCTTTCTTACTCTTGCAGTTAATCAGCTAATTATCACCTTAGCTCTCCCCAGCTGAAGCTGATCTAGTAATTAGTCACTGTCCTTCAGCCAGGCCTTTTGGGGCAGGTGTGGGGGGCAAATTGGATATTCAGTGACCAGTATAAATTGGTGGTAGACCCCCTAGCCCTGCTGGAGATAGGATTGCCAGCCTATGCACTCAGAGGCATAGCTCAAGCTCCAGTGTGGGGAGATGCATCCCCTTTTCCTTCCCCAATAACCTTGATCCTTCCGGTGCTGGGGGAGGTAGAAGATTTGGGAACCCCCAAAACAGCACCTGTGTTACCAGCTGGCATGTGTTACCCTTTCAGGGCCACCTCTCTCGATTTCTGGCTTTTGGTCTTGGTTTGTCTGTCACGGCAATCGAGGGAGACAGCCACCTAGTTGACATGGCAGTGAAGTTTGACCAAGAACTGGTGTGGGCGCTGGAAAAGAAGCAAGCCCGACAAGCCAAGGTAAGCGATGCAGTGGGGGATGGAAGGTGGGCCCCAAGGTTAATGGCCTGTGCAGATTGGTGGGATCTTTGCACCAGAAAATGGCTAAATTCCTAAGTGGTCAGACAGATGGCCTAGCTGGTAGGGCACTGACTTGGGACTCAGGAGACCTGGGTTGTGTTCCTGGCTCCTCAAGCAATACTTAGTCTACCCTGTGCCTCAGTTCCCCATCTGTAAAATGGAACTAAGCACCCTACCTGCTGGGGTGCAGGTGCTCAGATCCTGGGGCCGAACAGATACATCCTCCTGATGCATCCCTTCCTGAGACTATCCTAGCTATGGCCCAGAAAGGATGTTAATATTTTTACCCTGAAGAATCAAATTTTCAGGGCAAGAAGCTGAGGAAGCATGGCCTAGTAGCTACAGGATGGAACTGGGTGCCAGGAGATTGGGAGTTTTGTCCCAACTTTGCCACTGACCTGCTGAGGGCCTTTGGTTAACATCTTGTTGCTTATTGGGTCTGAGCCACCCCCTTATCAAGACACCCTCCCTGCCTGGTCTCAGTTAGCTACCAGAATACAACCAGTCTAAAAGGAGTTAACCCTTTACTGCTGGGCATGAAGGAACTTCCCTTTAGGGGCAAGTTATTACACTGGGATGGTGGAATTTGCACATCCCAGCCTAGCTAGCCCCTTAGCCTGATCTGCTGTTGCAGCACTGAGCATAGACACCCACAGCTGACTCTTGGTTTCTCCCACCCTGCAGGATCCAGGGCAGATCTCCCTCTGTGGGCCAAGTCACGTAGTGGGGTGGGTCAACCCCCAGGCACCATGGCAAGAATTCCTCCTCCTGCCTCAGCAAGAAACAGACACAACTTGTTCTCCCAGGGCTGAAGGCTGCCCCTCCCTGGAGTCTGATGCCACATGCAACTCACCAGGGCCCCAGAAATTCATTCCTCCCTCATCACCCTTGGGAGGTGGGAGAGACATGGCAGACACAGGAAAAGCTGGAGAGAAGGAGCCAGGAGGAGGGGGCTGCCTGCT
This sequence comes from Podocnemis expansa, assembly GCA_007922195.1. Classification (NCBI taxonomy): domain Eukaryota; kingdom Metazoa; phylum Chordata; order Testudines; family Podocnemididae; genus Podocnemis; species Podocnemis expansa. The sequence goes on from ML682058.1 coordinate 944,479, forward strand.
TTTTGCAACAGAGGAGCACAGGGGATCTCCAGATACTTTAGGAAACAGAGGGTTCTCTTGTGTTCCTGCTGGCCACCATCCTCTGTGTCGACCAAGCCAGCCAAGGGCAGAAAATCCCCTGGCGAAAGGCAGGGTGCTCCTGACAGGCCTGCATGCATGTGGGGACCTCAGCGTGGCCCTGCTAAGACACTTCACCCAATGCCCCCACGTGGTGGCCATGACCTCTGTGGCTTGCTGCTACATGAAGCTCACCACACAGGAGGATCCAACACCCCCAGGGCTTGTAGCTCCACCTCCTCCTTCCACCTACTGGTCTGAGCCTGGCTACCCCCTGAGTGCCTGGGTAGCCAGCCTGCCAGGCCATGCGCTCTCCTACAAGGCCCGGGAAGTAGCCTGCCATGCCCTAGAGGACTACGTGCTGCGGCTGAGGAAAGAGAGCCCTGTCCTGCGGACCCACTGCTACCGTGCCATGCTGGAGACGCTGATCCGGGCTGCTGACCCAGCAAGGAGACGCCTCGGGGTGCAGACCATTAACAAGGCCCACCAGCTACCATTTAAGGAGTGAGTCAGCCGAAGTATCGTAGCAATGGCTGGCCAGCCTAAACTAGCCAATGACCACACAGCAGAGATAGGTCCCATCTTGTCACCCTAATTCCTACAGGCTAGGAGAGATCAGATAGGGGGTTCTGGTTCTGTCTGATCCTGCTCAGAAGTTCCCCAGAACTCAGGGGCTGGTTGGATACAGAACTCAGTTGAAAGTGGCTGAGACACCTGCCCCTTCATTCCTAGCACCTGACTGTCCACCCTCCTTGACTGCTATTTACATAGCAATCCAGTTTTTACCAGTGGGCAAACTGAGGCACAGAGCAGTGACGTCACAGACCCCCCCACGCAAATGGCCAACCTGAGGGTAACTTGGTGGTTAATGGGCTCTGGGTGCTGGCTTGATCTGCTACCCATGCTGCCTTTGACAACTGATGCCTCAAAATGCACATACATTAGTGGTAGATGGATGGTCTAGCTCAGGGGTCAGCAACCCCTGGCACAGCTGCCGACAGTGGCACACAAAATTACTTGGAGAGGCACACAGCACCTTCTGCCAAAAGTGCCACTCCTGCCCCAGAAAAGCAAGCAGCAGTGCCCCCAGCACCCCATGGTTTCAAGGTATGCCATGGAAAAAAGCTGCAATGGCTTTTTTTGGTGGGATGCCTGGGAACGCCTGCCATATCCTGTAGAGGGGAGCTGCTCTGGGTGTCTTCTTTCCAGGGTGTGCTTTGGGACTCATCCCTGGGCATGCTGCATAGAGGAGTCACTCAAAGCAGCTTCTTTCTGTGGCATGCCTGGAAACATTCCCCCCACAAACACTTCAGCTGTGGATACCACCAAATTTTCAGGCAGCAGCTACTTTTTTCAGCAGAGGGGGTACCAGCACTGACTGAGGGTCAGGGAGGAGGGGCTGGCACAGAGGTCAGTAAAGTTTACCAACCCCTAGTCTAGCTAGTAGTTAGAGCTAGGGGATGGGCAGCCAGGACTCCTGGGTTCCATTCCACACGGGGATGCAATATGGGTTAGTGTCTAGCACCAAGGGTAGGGGGGCACAACTCCTGAGCTCTAGGCCCAGCTCTAGCCCTTCCTTGCTGTGTATTCCTGCCTGCCACAGGTTATCCAGTTCACACCTATCAGTTGTGATGCCAGCTGAGGCGCATCGGCAGGCCTAGCAAGGTGCTGGCTCCTTGGAGCAAATCAGCACTTGGTATGTGGCAGAAACAGGCTTGAGGTCAGATTAGTCAGGAAGGGGCCCAATTGCTCCCTTGCACCAGTATAGCCTTCTGGAGCTACTGTAGGCTAACAGCAGAACCCAGAGCAGGGACCCATCCACCCACATCCTCAGCTGGGATAAATGGACTTGGACATCAAGGGAATGATGACAATTTAGGGCAGCTGAGGAGGGGGCCCATCTGTGCCTGACAGGGGAGGCTAGGGTCCTGTCAGTGTCCAAGCAGCTACAGCTGGGGAGCTGATGGAGTCATGCTGTTTTGCCTTGGCAGGTATGCACAGCTGGGCTTGCAGCGGGTGGGGCTGGATGCCAATGCTCCTCTGGATTGGGCCAGCATTGACGCCATGCTGGCCCAGCAACAGAACGTGGTGGCCTTCTTCAGCCTGGCCTTGCTGCTGGCCCCGCTAGTGGAGACCCTCATCCTGTTGGATAGGATGATCTACCTGCAGGAGCAAGGTGAGTGCCTCAGACCACTCCACCCCACCATGATGGGGCAACACTGCTGGGCCTGGGATCCTGGGCAGAGACACCCATCTCTCTCATCTTGTGGGAGGGAGGGGGCTGCAGGCATTTTCACTTACCTGAGCTGATCCTTGGACTTGGACTGAGCCTGGGGGGATATGGAAGGGGATTATAACCCTCCATCTCCTGTGGACAAGCATGTTCTCCCCTTTGGCACACTAGATACAGTGCATTGATCATCCCCCACACGTGTTGCAGCCCTTTTTTGTCCATTGAAGGCTCTGACCTCAGGTAACTCCTCTGGCCTCTGCCAGGAGCCTGTGGAAGGGAGGCAGGCCTCGGGCTTTCTTTCCTCAGTACCATCTACTGCTCTCACCAGGAAACTCTCTGCTAAGCTAGAGCAAGGCCTAGGGCTCCTGCTGACCCTTCAGGCCAGAGTAACTTCCATCCTGAGAGCCCCCAAAATGTAAATCTTGTCCTGGCCTAGTGAGCAGGCAGTTGCAAGCATCCATCTACGTGGCCTCCTACTTAACTGGGTTAGCAAGTGAGTGTGCCTGTCCAGCCTCCCACTTGCCAGGTGAGCATGTATGTGGCTGTTTCTACAGCTGCCAGCTCATGTGCATGTTTGGGGGGGAGGCGGGGGACTGTCCTTTGGAACAAGCAGCCAGGTGGATGAGAACTCACTCCAAGTCCAAAGGCTACCCACAGGTGAAATTCCCCTTGTTCCTCTCCCTGTTCCCCTGCAGGTTTCCACTGCAAGGTGATTCCCCTGTTTAACCCCAGGTTCTCACCACGGAATCTAGTGCTAGTGGCTGCCAAGGCCAGGCTGGACTCCACGTTATCCATGCTGGCAGGGGATGACTGACACCCAGCACCCTGCACAGCTATCCACTGATGAACATGAATCATCCCTGGTGGCCCTGCAGCAGCCTCTGGAGAGGAGCCATTTAAGAGGAGGTGGTGGCAGCTCTACCTGCAGAGTATTTTTCAATTACAAGTCCCATGCCCTTGCTGGAGCAGTAGTGGCTGCAGATACAGGTCACTGTGGTGGGAAAGGCGTCAGCCTAAGCAGCTGGGCAGAAAGACTGCAAGTTCTGCTCAGAGCTTCTTTGAACAGCCGCATGCTGGCCCAGCAGGGTTCAGCTGTGAGGTTCCTGAAGAACACGGCACAACAGCTGTCTGGGAAAAGGGAACTGAGGGAGTCCAGGGTGGCCCCTGGCAGCCTCAGGAAAGTCTGCACTATTTGTCCCTGGGGAGGGGGCAGATGTGGCCTACCCAGGACCTAAACTTTCGACCTCCAGTCTCCCTCAACCCTCCATGCCTGCTTCCTGAGGCTCCACGCCACCTTGCAGCTGGGCCTAGTGAAGCATCAAAGGAGGAGACAGGTCCCACTGCTGGAGAAAGCCCAGCAGGGACAATAGAATCTGCTGCTGCTGCTTCACGTGCTGACTGGCTGGTTACCCAGTCTCTGCATCTCCACCCACCTCCTCCTGGCCTAATATATCTCCCCTCCCACCTTCGGTTGATCCTCTCACTAAAAATAAACACACACCCCAAAAATAGGTGAGGCATACTGTCTGTCACTGCTCCCTGCCTCCTCCACAAAGGTCTGTACAGAACTTGTGTACGGGCCCTGCTGTTGGGTGTAAGAAACAGCGTTAATCCTACCTCAGGGGTAGTTTGTGGCTCTTCTCCTATCCTAACCACTAGAGAAGTGAGCACCTCACAAGTTATTCCTCCCCCACACCATACAGAATGGGAATAGAGGCTAAGTGACTGGCTGAAGGTCACCCATGCAGCCTGTAGCAGAGTTGGGAACTGATTGCACACTAGCATCCCAAATACCAGGCATCCTTCCTCTGCAGCCAGAGGCTGAGCCAAAGAGAGTTATGTACCTACATAAAGTAGAGCCTAAGGTGGGGCCCAGTTGGGACTACCCAGGCACCCCCCCACATTTACCCTTATGGGGGAAATTACTACTATTGTGACTCAACTGTCTCCACCCTTTGCTATTTGCTCCAGTCATTCCCTTAGTGGCCCTCCAACTCTGATTCCTACTACCCTTGCCCTCACACCTTGCTTCTCTCAGATGCCCACCTCCTTCCTAAAACCCACCCAAAAGAGAACCAGGGAACTATTAGGCCATCACCGCATTCACCCTTCCTGTGTGTCATACTCCTTTCCCCCAGCTGGCAGCTGTTTGGATTGTCAGCTCTGCAGCACAAGGACTGGTCACATCCATCCGTGTACAGCAGTGAGTACCATGGGGTCCCATTTAGGCACTGCCATAACAAACAAGGTTCACAAGCCACACCAGGCTCTGCTCTCCCTTCCCCTCAGGAGCACACTCAATCCTATCGGCAGGTCTCTGCCCAGTTGGTGGCAGCAAGAGAGGCCAAACTCACTGCTACGCAAGGCACATGCACCCTGTGGCAGGGCAGGAAAGATGACCAAGGCTGGCATACAAAAGGGTCAGGATGAATTTATTGCAGGCCAGCTGGTGGGAGGAGCAGGCCAAGAGGCCTACAGCCACTGATATGGTGTTGGGCTGGGTGAGTGGGCCCGTGTCAGCAACAAGTCCTTTGCTGTCCAGAGCTACAAAGACAACTGGGGACTGCAGGGGATCAGGCAGTCCACTAGCCATATTGTGTTAGCCCTGGGGTCACAGGCAGAGTCTTGTCTCTCAGCAGCTGTAGAGGCACTAATACCAAAAGGACTTCCTGGGTCTGCGTGTCTCCACAATGCCCTGCAGCTCCATGATTTCTTCTTCGAAGACTTTCAGGGACGGCCGGTAGGTCTTCTCCAGCGTGTCATCCACTGAGGTGTCCTTTGCCCCATCTGGGAGAGGGGAGTATATTACAACCTTGATCTCACCCCATCCCCAGGAGGCCACAGAGAACAGCACCCTTCCATCTCACATCTGCAGCATTGGGGCAGAAAGGGTTTTGCTTCCATGGGGCCACCCACCTCTGCGGGCAGAGAGAGAGAATCTATCCCCATTACTCCTGCGAGGTCAAACCAGGTCAGTGCAGGGTTGTCTGATTCTAGTCTGGCTCATGGGGCCACATCAAGCTCAGGGCAGAAAGGAACAACCCCAGCTTGACACTCAGCTCCCAGGGGGCCTTACTCCAATTCTGATTGAGTCACATTCCATGCCTGAGTCAGACAAGACACAGGCATGTGGGGAGAGTCAGCCCCAACTCTCAGGAGCTGGGATCACTGAGGGACAAACACAAAACCCACCTGGCCATTTATACAGGCAGGAAACAAAGTTCAGTGGAATCAGGGCTCAAGACAAGTAAGATGAGACCCACTCCTGGCTTCCCTGTGTCCGGATGAAGCCAGGGTTCTGACCTGGGCCCCTAACCCTAGCTTAGCAGCTGGAAATGCAGTCAGGGCTCCAGGCTGCAGTACAGCTAGTTCAAGGAAACGGCCCCTCATCAGCCCATCTGCAGAGTGGGACCCCATGGCACATGCTGAACCACAGCAATGCCAATGCCTCTCTGCATCACACCAGCAGGAAAGCGTCGCTTGTACCCACTCTACAATCCCTTTGCATTGGCAAGCAGATTGCAAGTTAGAGCAGCTCAGCAAATGTTCTTATTTACAGCTAAGTCCAGGCAGGGGCCTGCCCTGCCCCAGAACACTGAGCAGAAATGGGAGCTTAGAGCTGTCTTAACCTCCCGGGCGCAGAGGCAGAGTGACAGAATCAGGCCCTAAGCATGCCAGCTTCCAGACACCTCCGGAAACAGGAATCACATTGCAGAGGGGATCCCAAGAACTAACTGACTGACTCGCACATGAAGCCCTTCTCTTCTGCCCATCCAGGGTGCCAGGCAGTGGAGCTCGCTCCACCAACACCAATTCCACAGTCACAAGATGTCCCATTTCAGACCTGGTGTACCTTCCCAGTTCTCAACAGCAAGCAACATCCCATTGCCTCAGCAGACATCCCCAGGAAACCCACTCACCTATCCACTGCTCTGGGATGATACCATCCCGGCGCTGGTGTAAGGGCAAGGGGATGATCCTGCCAGTTCGCACGGATACTCTCACTCGTTCACCCTCTTCTGTGTAACGCCACTCCACCTCGGTGGGTTTCCTAGGACACAGACAAAATGGTGGGGGGAGTATGGGGATGGGGAGAGAGGGTTGCTGAACTGGCAGCCAGAAGCCTTCATGAATGTATTTACTGGTGACTTGATGTTTTTCAGCTGTCCAGCAGAGCACCCTCTTGCACTCCATGGCAACTCTGGGGTCAGCACCGATGCCAAGGAGACAGCATTTCCTACTGAGCCTTAAACCCCCAGTTCCCAGAGGCATGGTGTCTCATCACCACATGGTCAGTTCTTCTTTATCTATTAATTCCTTGCCATTCCCGGCTTCCCTTATTGCTCTTTGCTTTACAGGAGCACCTAGGAGCCCCAGTCATTAACTAGTACCCCAGGATGCTGTACTGGCACTGATAAAGACAGGCCTTGCCTCAGTGCTTGGCCTTTAACCAGGAACGTCCCCCCACCCTAGGACTGGTCAGACCTAGCACTGCTTTGCTCATCAGCTCTGGTAGGTTCACAGTGCCCACAATCATGTGGCTTCAAGCCACATCTTCAGAGCGGGCTTAACACAGCACTTGATCCCGAGGACACCAGCCGAGCCACAGCTCAGAACCCCGGGGTCGGGGTGTGTGTGGAATTACCTGTCTTGAGGGTCAACCAGGGAGATCTGTCGGAGCAGCAGGGGCGCCTCACTAGCGATGTACGTCCCCGGGTATCCAGCGGCTTTTCCTATGTAGTGGTAATGCTGGGAAAAGAGAGAGAGGTTCAAACCACTGCTTCTTCCTCAGACATAGATCTCAGTCTGGACTCCTTGGACAAGGAGATCATCTGGGCTGGTGCAGGGGCACAAGTGGGGGGTGGCTTTTTTACATTCCCATCCATGACTGGCACCAGTGACTACAGGGGGTGAATAAGGCCACCATTCTGCAGCACAGGCTGAATAAACCACCTAGACCATACCGTCGAATAGATGTGAAGAAACCGAGGCCCAGGAGGTGCTGGGATGACTTGTCTCAGGATACAAGTTATCAGTGGCAGAGCTGGGAATCAAATCTCCTTACTCCCCCAGCTCTTCCTCAGCTCTAAACAGAGATTCAAATCACAAAGGACGGCTCGGAGCTGGTGTGGCTTCCTGGCTCTCACACAGACTCCATACGTGACCCTGGGGAAGTCATTTCTCTCTCACAGTCTTTTTACACTTGTGTCACTGCCATTCATGGGCTAAGCATGCAAGAACCATTTCACCACTGCTGAAATGCAGCCCCCTCTGGGATGGGACACAGCCATCCTCTCGGACGACCTGTTCAGCATCAAGGATTGGAACTGAAGAGCCAGATTCAGAGGAATCTAAAAGCTGGTGTCATTCATGGTTACAACTGGCCAGCTTATAACACCCCCTATGCTAACACACACTGAGCAGTGTTATTGGCACCCCACTCCACCCACACTACCCTGAAATAAGACCCCAAGTTGATCCCTGTCCCTGTTCTCAGACCTCAACCAAATCTTCTGCTTGTAGTGGTCAATTTTATCATCAGTTCCTCCTCACCAGGGCCCCATTTAGCAATCAGGGCTTGGAGTGGACTCACACAACAGTCTCTCAGGGTTCCTTAGGCACCACATGCCAGAGACTCATAACCCCCTGAGCAGCAATGAGGATAAAACTCAGCTCTCTGTGCTGAGAGTCCAGAGCCCTGCTTCCTGACCCAAAGGAGACTCTCCATTAGCAGTATGCAGCCTATGACACACAGCAGAGCAGTTCCAATTCCAGCTGGCCAGCACACAGGAGACTGAAGGTGTCCTGCCCCCACCAATCCTTCCCTTACCGTATTCAAACCTTCCACAAAGACCCAGTTGCGAGCTCTGATGACCTGGTTCACCAGTCCTTGCTTTCCAGTATCTTTGCCAAATAATATCTCCACCTGAAAGCCAACAGTCTCTGTTAGAAGACCCTGCAGGACTCCTGGCTCAGAGTACAGAAATTCACAGACACCAGCTGGGCCAGGTGCCATTTAGAGGAGAATTGGGGGGGGGGGGACAGATGAAAAGATCACTCCCTCTGCCTCTGCCGTCCTCCTGAGCTCACAGGAGAAGCAGATGAGTCAGTTTTACAGCAAATGATGAAGCAGGTGGGCAGTACCCCCCCACCCAGGCATCTAATCACATGGTATGTGCCCAAGGTTGTGGCATGAATCCCTTTTGACAGGGGAGCCACTTCCCCAGGACTTAAAAAAAAAAAAAAAAATCTTTCAAAAGAGCAGGAGATAGTGGAAACAGAGTCCCCGGTTTTCCCATGCCAGCTGTCTCAGTGTCCCGGGCCCAGAGCGTTTAAAGGGACTCAGCGGACTGCAGTGTAGGCTTGCCATCAGTGGGCTCACAGCAGCAGGAGCTATTGGGCTCTTCCAGGGGCCACGGCCAGGACAATGGCAGGAAACAAGAGGCACAGGCCTCCTTCAGAAGCAAGCAGAGGATGGCAGTATGACTCCTGGGACTCTCAGCTTTGGGGCACAGGGAGCCCTGTGCTAGACAATCCCAAGAGGAGGCTACTCGCTGCCTGGACTCACCGTGTCCCCACGAAACACCTTCCATTGCTCCTTGCTGATGGGCTCCACAAACACCTTCTTGCGTCTCTGCCAAGGGGGCCTGTGAGTCTTCTCGGCTGCTGTCCCGGGCCGGTAGATGCCATGGCGATAGTTCGGGGGCAGCTTTGGCTTGGCAGCCATGGCGAGCAGTGCGGTTAGACGCATGGTGTTACCGGTGAGGTTATCCCAGGTAACTGGACTCTCCGTGCTGACGGCAGCCAAGGCCAGGCCTATGGTCGCAAAGCACGTTGGCAGCAGAGCTAGGAAACAGAACCCAGGTGCCCTGCTGCCCTGTCTCCTCCCTCTCCCCACAATCCCTGAACCCACCCAGGCCCCACCATTTGTTTTTTCTTTTCTTCTGGCTCTCTGCAGCAAAAGTCACTGTAGAAAAGATTCTGGGGAAGACATCTGCGTATATTTTCTATAACCAGGCGCCCCATAGGGCTCAAGTGACAATAGCCACCTCCATGGCTGCTACTTTTGCAGCCTGGAAGGACAGAGTGCATCTAAAAATGTGGGCAGCCGTGACCCTGAAACCATTGCTTGAAATCTGTGTTATTCCTTGGGCTGGTTTCCTTAGCGACAAGAGGGAAACCACAAAGCTTGTGGGGAAAGGAAGGAACCCAGGAGTCCTGGCTGATCTATACTGCCCTAGCACGGGGTAATCGGGGATTTCGGGGGAGCTGATCAGACAGGCACCAGCTGGGAGCTACCAGCACAGCTTCGTGCAGCACCTGCCCCACTGCATCATCCCCTGGACACTGCCCCACGGTCCCTGCATGCACACAAAGTAATTCAGCCACTGGGGGACTAGGCTCACCTTGGGCTCGTGCTGCTCCCGCCTCACTTCCCTCCGGCAGCACTTTGCAGCAGCAATGCACCGGATGCGTCACACACACAACAAATGCAAACTGGGATGCACTGGTAGTTGCACGCTGGGATTCGTAGTCCTGACCTTGCGCCTGGCTGCGTTTCTGCGTGTTGCACTCACACCTTCCCGCCTATGTCCGGTTGCATTGCACGTCGGGTATGGTAGCGTCAACTCTCCCCCTTCCCCATCTGTCCGGTTGCATTGCATGCTGGACTTTGTGGCTCCTCGTGCTTTGCATTGCATGCTGGGCTTGCAGCTCCGCCCCAGTGCATTGCATTGCGGGTATTGCAGTCTTCCCGCCCTCTTGCAAGGCATTCTGGGTATTGCAGCAGCCTCTGCTCCCACCTTCCTTCGGGTTGTGTTGCTTTCTGGGTCCTGCAAGCCCTACCCCCGGCTCTATTCTGTTGCAGTGTATTCTGGGTGTTGTAGTACCATGTCCTCTGCTGCACTTGCTCAGGGATTGGTTGTGGGGTTGGTAGTCCTATTTCGGTGTCTTTTTCTGGCACTCTGGGGACTTTTTTCTCGTTCACCCACTGCAGAAAGGTCACATTGCATCTCAAAGGCATGTCATATATGTAGGCAGTAGTGTAGATAGAGGGGTCTCACTTTCTATAGGGGCGCAGAAAGCTGCTGGAGCAGGGGTCAGCACCCTTTGCCAACCCTTTTGTCCATCCTTCCTCTGCTACTCTCAGCTAGTGCCAACAGCCCCCTCTGCTGAAAAAAAATGTGGTGGCTGCCTGAAAATTCAGCAGTGGTCATGGCTGGAGCAGGAGCGCTTCCCAGGCATGCCACAAAAGAAGTTGCCCAAAGTGGCTCATCTTGGCAGTGTGCCCAGGGATGGGTCCCCAGGCATGCCATGAAAAGCAGCAGCTCCTTTCAGGCATTCCCAGACATGCTGCAGAAAGAAGCTACCCAAAGTGGCTCTTTTGGGGAGCATCATGCTACAGAAAGGAGGCACTGCAGGCAGCTTTCCTCTGTGTCACATGGACACATAGGCATGGAGGGACCCCCTGTGTCCCAGCTGCACCCAAAGGAAGCCACCCAGAGTGGCCTTCAGTGGCAGGAGTGGCAATTTCTGTGGTACTGCAGAGGGTGCCACGTGCCACTCTGAATGGGCTTGGGTGCCACTATCAGAACAAGTGCCGGCAGTTGCCTACCCCTGTGCTAGAGAGAGAGAGTGCTAGGGAAACAGATGGGCACACTGACCAAGAGCTGAGGGCACAGACAGGCAGCTGTCTGGCAACTGTTTCCCCCTTCAGCAATGAACAACAAGGGGTGTCCTCAGTGGATGACCACACACACTTAGCACAACTTCCAGGGTGGGTGGTAGCTGCGTTAGTCTATTCCAGCAAAACCAAAACAAAAAAGGAGCTCTCTGGCACTTTTAAAGACTAGCAAATTTATTTATCACACAAGCTTTTGTAGGTAAAATCCCACTTCGTCAGACACATTAAATAGAAAACTACACTATAGAAGGGAGTATATATGTAACCTTCTGCCAGGGCAGGCTAGCAGGACAAGGGCCGGGTTCTATATCTAGGGGTTTCCCAATGATGCAACACCACCAACTGGCTCGAGCCCCCACCCAGATTTCTGGGAATCCTGCACTGTTCCCTGGGTACCCTAAAGGGGTAAGGCTTCCCCACTCACAAGCACAAAACTGAGTGTAGTAAACAGAACTTTTAATAGTAGTAAAACAGAATGCAAAAGGCCAAATACAGAGACCAGCACTAATCTAGAAAAATGAGCATGGAGCGAAAGTTTCCAACAACCCATACCACATAACAGAACATACAAACAATAGCAAAACTGGCACTGATCTGGAGAATCTTTCATGCCAGCTGTCCACCAATGCCATCTACTGGTCACTCACTCCATCCTCTAGAATCGTTTCTTGGCTCCACCCACTGTCCACCAGCTCCACCCTCTAGTCACTCATGTCATCCAGCTCACCGCTGGCTGCTCTCACTGACCACCAGCACTGCCCTCCAGTCACTTGTGTCACCCAGCTCTCCGCTGGCCACTCTAACCGTCCACCGGCTCCGCCTGCTGTCCTTCAGCTCCACCCTCTGGTCACTCATGTCACCCAGCTCACCCCTGGCCGATCTCACCATCCACTGGCTCCACTCTCTGGTGATTTGCACCGCCCAGCTCGCCACTGGTCACTCTGACCATCCACTAGCTCGTCACCCCATCACTGTTCCTCTTCAGCTCAGAGAGAGAAGGACTCTCTCCCTGTAGTTAGCTCAGTGATTTCAGCTCTCTTAGTCTTTAAGTTGCTGCTAACAGTTACTTCCATAACAAAGAACAGGAGAAGCAATGGAGGAGGAAACAAACTACCTCAAGCATTGAAACAATGCAACTCCCTCCCCCCCCCCCCCACCAGTTTTTCAACTCTTTCAGGCTGAAACATGCAGTCGGCTTTCCAACAAGCCTCTTTTTAACTAAGGGTAGTTTTTACCCCTTAACTAACCCAGACAGATTTGAAACAAACAGAGAGTAGCCGTTCACACAAGCACAGTATTTCATATTTCTCCTTAGTAGAATTACAGATATTGACAGATTTGAGCAAACTAACCCCAAATACCATTACTCACTATGCCCTACACCCGGTATGCTAATCAACTAATTGTACCCTTTTGTGTTCATGCTAATACAAAACCCATGCAGATTAGAAGCCACCCTCAGAAGCTGTTAGGCACAGCTTCTAAGCCTGCCTTACATATAAATGCAGAAAAGGGTAAGTCACAAGGTCATTTCAGATGTTTTTAGCAAACCAAGCAAGTTGTTTTGATTCAAACGCTACAGAACAACAGTGGGTTACCAATATAACCATCCTTCTTCAAGACGGGCTTCTCACATACATTTAGTTACAGGTGTCTACGTGCCATAGCGTACGGTAATCCAGGAAGTCTTTTAACCCTAGCCTAGCAGGTCAGGGCCAGCAGCCAACACCCCCTCTGCGCCACAACCATGGCTATATATACACCCCTGACCCTGACCCTCCAAGTCTCTTCTTTTCACCAACTCTGATAGCGGGGATAGTGGGAGGGACCTGAATGTATATGAGCAGCCCATCTCGAAGAAGGATGGTTACATCAATAACCCACCGTTCTTCTTGGAGTGCTGCTCACGTCATTCAGTTACAGGTGACTGCTAGCCATACCCAGGATGGTGGGTGGAGTTACAGCTTACCCACTTTGAGTACAGCTCTGCCCAACTGAGCATCTTCTCTTTCCTGTTCAACAATAGCATAGTGCATCATGAAAGTATGCACCGATGACCACATGGCTACCCTGCAGATCTCCTGGATCGGGACCTGCACCCGGAAGGCCGTAGAAGAAGCCTGGGTTCTGGTCGAGTGGGTCCAAACCCTCTCCAGGAGAGGTGTACTCGACCTTTTGTAGCAGTCTTTAATACAGTTCTCTGTCCATTCAGAAATGCACTGCGTTGTTACTGGTTGTCCTCTTTCCCTCTCTGCGATGGCGACGAAGAGTTGAGAGGATTTACTGAATGGGCGTGTACTTTCAATATACGTCAGAAGCACTCATCTGACATCCAGTGTGTGCCACTTTCTTTGGTTTTCCATGACCTGAGGATCTGGGAAGAACACTGGGAGGCAAATGTCCTGGTTCAGGTGGAACGGCGAGACTACCTCAGGGAGAAACAAGGGGTGTGGGCATAACAGCACTTTACCTGCAAAGAATCTTGTATGTGGTGGTTCTGAGGAAAGGGCTCAGAGCACTGAAGTTATGGCCACCAGAAAAGCTACCTTCCGCGACAGGACTAGGAAGGTGCATGAGTCCAAGGGCTCATACAGGGGCTCTGTCAGGCACTGGAGCACGACATTTAAGTCTCACTGAGGAGTGGGAGCTCCAAGTTGTGGATATATCCTGTCAATACCCTTCAGGAACCATGTGGTGGTTGGATGGGAGAAGACTGGGAACCCTTCCACTTTGCTATGAAGGGCCGAAATTGCCGCTAGCTGAACTCGTAAAGAGGAAGTCAATAAGCCCTTATCTTTGAGGGTTAGCAGATAGTCCAGAATCAAGTGGATGGGGGCTGACTCTGGTACCACCCCTCTATCCCTCGCCCAAAGGGAAAACCGTCTCCACTTAGCCCAGTAGGTTGGCCTAGTAGAAGGTCTCCTACTGCCCACCAGTATTTCGCTAATTGTCTCAGAGCAGAGTCTCTCAGAGTCATTTAGCCATGCAGCCACCACATGGCTAGGTGAAATAATATTGGTTTCGGGTGCCGCAGCATGCCTGAGTTCTGTGTCAATAAGTCCTCCCTGAGCGGGAGGGGAATCGGGGTATATATTAACAAATCTCGCAGAATCAAGAACAAGTGTTGTCTGGGCCACTACAGAGCTACCAGGATCATGTCTGCTCCATCCCTCTTTATCTTCAGAAGTACCCTCTAAATCAGAGGAATCGAGGGGGGATGAGGTACATCAGCAGGCCCCCCCATGAGATTAGAAAGGCATCTGTGATCGAGCCCTTCTTTCATCCCCTGAGTGAACAGAAGAGTTGACACTTCCAATTCTGGCAAGTTGCAAACAGGTCTATTTGTGGTAGGCCCCACTGGCTGACTATGTGGGACATCACCTCTTTGCGCAGCAACCATTCGTGGTGCAACAGAAATGTTCTGCTCAGCAAGTCTGCAATGCCATTTTCTACCCCTGGCAAGTGGGCTGCTATTGGGGTGAAGTCATGATTCAGAGCGAGTTCCCACAGGTTGGTAGCTTCTGCACAGAGAGATGGGGAGCACACCCCTCCCTGTTGGTTGGTGCAGAACATGGCTGCTATGTTGTCCATTAGAACCTGGACTGTTTTTCCCTTCACCAGCTCCAGAAAAACTTGGCAAGCTAGACGAATGGCTCTGAGTTCTTTCACATTTATGTGAAGGGACCTGTCCCTGGTGGCCCATGTTCCCTGAGTTGAGAACCCCCCCTGAGATATGTGCCACCACCCCACGTCTGAGGCATCTGTTATGAGAGTCACTGTGGGGGGGTCAAGGTCTCAAAGGGGATCCTACCCCTGGCAAAGAGAGGGTCCTGCCACATTTTGAGGGTTTCTAAGACCTTGCGGGGAACTGACAATATCTTGTTCAATGAGTGTTTCTGGGGATGGAAGACTGAGGCTACCCAGAGCTGGAACAGTCTCCTTCACAGTTGGGCTGTTCTGATCACCAAGGTTGAGGCTGCCATGTGGCCCAACAATTGTAGGCACTATTTGGCTGTGGTGACTGGAGCCCTCTGAAGTTCCAAAATGATGGAACATATGGACTGAAACCTTGAAAGGGGTAGAGAAGCTCTGCCTTTCCTGGAGTCCAGTAGGGCCCCAATAATTTCTATTGTGTGGGTTGGGACTGCTTTTGATTTTTCTTGATTTATGCAAAGCCCCAGGTGGCCACACAGTCTTTTTATCATGGTACCACTGTGACAAACCTGGTACTTGGATTTTCCCTTTATCAGCCAGTCACTGAGGTATGGGTAGATCTTTACCTCCTGCCTCCTTAAACATGCTGCTACTGCCACCATACATTTTATGAACACTCTGGGAGGTAAGGCGAGCCTGAACAAGAGGGACGCAGACTAGAAGTGCTCCCTTCCCACTATGAATCTGAGGAACCTTCTGTGTTTTGGCTTTATTGCTATATGAAAATAGGCATCCTTTAAGTCAAGTACTGCAAATATATCCCCCAGGTCTAGGGCGGGGATGATTTACAAGAGGAATGGAATTTTATCTTCCTTAGATGTTTGTTCAGAGCCCTGAGGTCCAGGGTAGGTCTCAGGTTGCCATTTGGTTTGGGAACTAGGAAGTATCTGGAGCAGAACCCCTTTCCCTACTGACCTTTTGGGACCTTTCCTATGGCCCCTATGGAGAGTAGTTTTTCTCATTCTCTTTGCAGCAGAAGATCTAGCTCTGGGTCCCTGAGATGCAGTCAAAGGGGTGGGTTCCTGTCTCAAGGTATGGTTTTGAATTGAATCGAGTAGCCTTTGGATAACATCCGATATCCAACAATCGGTAGTGGTTCTGACCCATTGAGGTAGAAAGCAGGCCAGTCGGGCACCGAATAGTGGGGGTTGAGTAGGGAAACAGGGGTCCTTTAGCTGTTTGTCAAAAATGCTGTTTTTAACCAGCTGACCAGGAACTACTGTTCGTTTGCTGGGAAGTTTGGGCTAAGGATTAGAGTTTGGAACCCTTCCCCCTGCCCTGTTCTTTTCCTTCTCCAAGGTCCCATGGGGTGGTACAACTGTTGGTAGGGCCTCTGATGGGACCCTTGTGTATAGATCTGTTGCTTTAGCTGCTGAGATTGTTGCTGAGGCAACTGGGGTCTGAAGGGGCACCTAGTTTCTGGTGGCACATACACGCCCAGGGACTTTAGGATGGCCCTAGAGTCCTTCATCCCATGCAGCTTAGAATCTGTAGATTCAGTAAACAAGGTTGGACCCTTGAATGGAAGGTCCTGAATGGTCTGTTGCATCTGTTGAGACAGACCTGAGCGCTAAGGCCGACTGGTCAGCACATAGACACTGCAGAAGCCATGTTACAGGAAGCAGTGTCTGATGTGTTCTACAACGCAATTAGCATATTGCGGGCAACAAGCACCCCTTCCTCAACCAATGTCTTGAAATCCCTGATGTGTTCCCTGGGAATCACATCTTGAAATCTTTCTAGTGCCCCCAAGATGTTGAAAGCGTACCTTCCCATAAGGGCATGGTGGTTTGCTATACACAGCTGGAAGGCTGAGGTAGAGTGAACCTTCCTGCCGAAGAGATCGAGTTTCTTTGCCTCTTTGTTCTTGGGAGTAGAGCTAGGCTGGCCCTGCCTCTCCCTGTGATTGACCGCATCTACCACCAGGGACCCCGGAGTAGGGTGGTTGAAAAGGAAGGAGAATTTATCAGCAGGGACATGGTATCTCCGGTCTGCAACTTTGGACACTGGAGAAATAGAGGAGGGATTTTGCCACTGCGTCTTTGCAATGGAATACACCCCTCATGCAGAGGAACTGAGATCTTAGCCGGTGGGGCTGCATCCCCCAAGTCAAAGAGAGGGTTGGACTGCTCCTTGACAATCCCCAAGTCTAGGTTCAAATTTGCTGCCATGCACCTAAGCAGGTCCTGTTGGGCACGAGGGTCATCTCTATACGCCAGGGGCCTTTTGTAGGTAGCTTCGTCCAGAGATGAGGAAGAAGGTATTTGTGATCTATTGTACCATGCGGCACCAGAGTTGGGTTCGTCGTCTGAGTCGTCCGACAACAGTGCCGAGAGTCGTGACAATGCAGGCTTGTCCTTGGAGTGGTAGTTGAGCCATCCACTAGACCATTCCTGGAAGGATAGTGGGGTGGAATCACGGTGTGTCCTGGTGTGAATACTCACTTTCCAAGAGCCGCCCTCACTTTAGTCTGGGCTCTACTCTGCATCCGCCCCAGTGCTGATTGGGTCAGCGGAGGGTATGGTCTCATTGCTGGTTGCTCTTTGGCATCGAGAGGCGAGGTGCTTTGGCAGTGAGGAGTCAGGCAGTGCTTTCAGAGCCACTTTCCCACAGGTTTTTCTCTTGTAGAAGTCAGTTGCAGGGACGATGGAGCTCTGTGGCACCATGGCTCATCATCGGATGGCGCTGAGGAAGCTGAAGATGATCTCGCACTTTGTGATCCCTGCAAGCACGGTACCGACGGTTCATGTGCCAACACAGGAGACAAAAAGTAACCATTTCTCGAAACCTGCTATGGCCCCAAGGCAGAGGAGGTTTCCTCTGGTACTGGTGAAGCTCTTGTTGGTGCCAGGACCAGTGCCACCCCTACTGCAGAGGACCATTCTTTGGCTGAGGGGGCCAGTTTACCTTTTGAGAGCACTGATCTGCGTGGCACTGGGGATGTCAGCTCTGATAAGATTTTCACCACAGCAAATGTCTCTGGTGTCGAGAGGATGGGTGCCAACTCCCTTCCCTGAGGAGTGGTTGGCAGTGAAGTGGCATGGTGCCGAGGCGGTGCCGAGTCAGAGGCCAATCGCGGCTTTTTAGTAATAGCCAGAGAGCGGCACCGGGTCTTCTGCAGTGCTGATCTGGCACGTGGTATTGGTGAGTCCTTAGGCTTGGCGGGCGTACCCAGAGCCAGTAGCGCGGCCCGATCTTGGGTGAGGTTCCGGAGCCTCTGCTCCTTAGCCTTGTGTGTTCTTCTTTTGAACGCCAGGTGCGGCTCACCCAGGAAAGAGAAACATTTGTCATGGCGGTCATTGGTCAGGAATGCCTTGCAGTAAACTGCACAGGGTTTAAATCCTAGCATACTTAATTCCGCAAAAAATAACAAAAGCTAATTAGTGAGACAGGCCCTTGCTTGATTGCAAGGATGGTCTGTTCCAGTACTGTCACTGAGGGCAGAAAGAAGCAACTGGGAGGGTTAGGGTAAGGGTTGCATATATAGCCACAGTAATGGTGCAGAGGGGGCGTTGACTGCCGACTCTCACCTGACAGGCTAGGGCTAAAAGATTTTCCAGATTACTGTGTGCTGTGGCACGTAGACACCTGTAACTGAATGATGTGAGCACTGCTCGAAGAAGAGCTAGTGTGTAAAGAGAAAGCCAGTGCTGTAACTGAGAGCTGAATAGGGTGATAGAGGTGAAATCACCTTTTATAAATGACCAAGTCATTCAAGAATTTTA
This sequence comes from Podocnemis expansa, assembly GCA_007922195.1. Lineage (NCBI taxonomy): Eukaryota > Metazoa > Chordata > Testudines > Podocnemididae > Podocnemis > Podocnemis expansa. The sequence continues at coordinate 962,891 of ML682058.1, forward strand.
TTCAAACTCAGCATGAAGGTCTCTAGCTTGCATATGAATTCCAGTTCTGCAGTTTCACATTCTAATTTGGTTTTGAAGGTTTTTTTGTAAGCAGTATGTTTTCTTAACAGAATGTCCAGGTGGATTGAAATGTTCCCCTACTGTTTTTTTAATGTTACCATTCTTGATGTTTGTGTCCATTTATTCTTTTGCACAGAGACAGTCCAGTTTGGCTAATATACATGGCAGAAAGGCATTGTTGGCACACATCACATTGGTAGCTGAGCAGGTGAATGAGCCCACAACATAGCCCGGCAAAAAAATGGGGCACTGGAAACTACTGTCTACACTTTCCAATAGAATTTTTGACTTTTCAGCTAAACAAATTGAATACTGATATATTTTGGGTAGAAAGCAAAATATTTAATGTTGGCCAGTGTTTGTCTTTTTCACACAAAAATAAAATTAAAAAAACCTGTGGGAAACACACTTGTGAGAAAAAAAAGTGGGTCCTCTAAACTCCCAACTGTCCATCAATAAACAGTTTTGTTGGAAACTTTTTGACCAGCTCCACTAGCAAGCCTTCAAGAAATATGGACCTGATGTATGTCATTCCCTTTGTTTAGCTCATAGCAATGTAGGGCAGGAAGGGCCCAAGAGAAACCATCAAGTCCAGCTGCCTGCACTAAGGCAGGACCAAGTAACCCTACAACTGCCACAGGACTCCTTTTTTGTTTTACCCTTAGCAAGTTCTTTCTAACAGTTAACCTATAGCTCCCTTTCTGGGTGCATCTGATTCATTTTACAAGTCAGCAGCTTTTGCTAGACCCATGCATCTTTCAGAACTTAGTTTCTACATAAGCCACGCATGACCAATACATCAAGCCAGCATCACTAGGTACCAGGTGCTCTTGAGCGAGGACTCTCTTTTAATATGTGCCTGTGCTGCACGTAGCACAACTGAGCCCTGCTCTTGACTGGAGCCTCTAGCGAGTGTGCGTCATTCACCTGGATTTTATTTCCAAGCAGCTTGCCTGTGACTGCATGGCACTGTAGCAGCAACAGCCCTGGTGCTTGCCATTCTAGTTGTTACATCCCTGCACACTGAGACCTCATTCAGCTCAGCTTGGGTTGGTGCACTGCTGCCCTGATCTCTGGTAGCCATGAATCACACAGCGTATACCACAGCAGTGTCGGCCAGAGCATGCTCTGGCAATCCTGTTAATGCAGCATTTATGGTCACACTGCATTGTGGAGCTGATGCCCCCTAGGTGGCCCATACATAAAGTGCACAGGAAACAGTGAACAGTGCCAGCCCTGCTCCACGCTTGGAGTCCTCTTCTCCCTGCTCCCTGAAGCAAGCACCCGATGGGATTGCACATGCCCATAAGAGATTGTGAGGCATGCTGGGAAGTGTAGTTTCCTGGAAGTACTTGGCAATACTCCAGCTCTTCTCCATTTTCTATCCAGGCACTCGATTTATGTGTGCTCCAGCCTTGAGAAACTCCGGCCCTCAGCTTAGCTTGGCAGGGCAGGGGTCTCCTGCCCTCTGCACTTGGATACATTTGTAGCTCATGGCAAGATCTCTTAAGCAGTGGTGGCACATTTTCACCCCAACACTTCCCTGACCCCCAGCTTTTCCATCCTGCTGTTGCTAGAACTTGGCTACAGCACAGGGGGTGCAAGCCCAACTGTGGGTATTTCTTAGCAGCATCCTGTGCTGTGGGACATTTTACAAACAAAGAAGGTAGCACAGGCTTCAGTCCTGTGCCATTTAGAATCAAAGTAAAAGAGATTGTGCAGTTTGGAGGCCCCTTACCCCAAAAAGGACAGGAAAGTCAAATTACTTTACACAGTTGGGAAGCTTTTGGCTACCTTATTATATATTATTTGCTCTACCATAGTAGCTAGAGGCCTCGCCTAAGATCTTGGCCCCATTGTGCCAGCTGCTGTATGGACAAGGCTGTCAGCAGCCGTGAAGGTTAAAGGACTTGCTCACATTCACACCAGGCATCAATGGCAGCGTCAGAAATTGAATCCAGCTCTCTTGCGTGGCAGCCAGGTGCCTGACCCATTAAATCACTCTTCAGCCAGCTGGTTACAGCACTCACAAAGCATCTTACAAAAGAGAACTAAGAGTCACTCTCCCTAATGGGAAAACTGAGGCACAGAGAAGGAAAGCAATTTGCCCAAGATGACAGGTGAATCACAGGGAGTAGGCAGGTCACAGGCACAGGCAAATAAAAGACCAATGGGCAAGAGGTTAATCTGGGATTTAGAAGACCTGGTCAATCACCTGCGCTCTGCATAACCTTGAAGAAGGCACGTGGGCCCCGATTGGCTAAAGATACCTAACTCCTACCAACCTGTTAGAATTCCCTGAGGTTGCCAACAAACATGGAGGAACATGATCCAGTGTATATAATATACTTAGATTTTCAGAAGTCTTTGACAAGATCCCTCACCAAAGCCTCATGAAAAAAGTAAGCAGCCAGGGATAAGAGGGAAGGTCCTCTCCTGAATCAGTAACTGGTTAAAGGATAGGAAACAAAGGGAAAAATAAATGGCTAATTTTCACAATAGAGGTAAATAGAAAGGGAGTTGGGCCAGGGATCCATACTGTGATCAGCACTATTCAACATATTCATAAATGGGCTGGAAAAAGGGGCAAATAGTAAAATGGAAAAGTTTGCAGGTGATCAAAAATTACTCAGGGTAGTTAAATCCAAAGCTCACTGGAAAGTTAAAGAGAGATCTCACAAAACTGGGTGACTGGATAACAAGATGGTGGATGAAATTTCATGCTGCTACATGCACAGAAATGCAATAACTACTCACTAACCATACAAAATGATGGGGTCAAAATTAGCTGTTATTGCTCAAGAAAGAGATCTTAGAGTCATCATAGAAAGTTCTCTGGAAACATCTGCCCAATATGCTGTGGCAAGCAAAATAGCTAACAGAAAGTTAGGACTTATTAGGAAAGGGGCAGAAAATAAACCAGCAAATAAGCCATCCACAGTACACCCATATTTTGAATACTGTGTACAGTTCTAATTGGTGCATCTCTAAAAGACATATTACAATTGGAAAAGTTACTGAGAAGGGAAACAAAAATGATTACGGGGATGTAACAGTTTTCATACAAAGAGAAGTTAAAATGCCATGACAGGTCTATTAAACTCATGACAGGGATGAAGAGAAAGTGAATAGAAGAGAGTTGCTCACCCTTCTCATAACATAAGAATGGAGGGCTGTCCAATGGCATTAATAGGTAGCAGGTTAAAACAAACAAAAGAAGTACTTCTTTACAACCTGTGGAACTCACTGCCAGGGGATGTTGTGAAAGCCAAAAGTATAAGTGGGTTTGAAAAGTTCCTGGAGGATAGATCCATCACTTGCTAGTCACCCAAATGGTCAGGACACCACCCAACGCTCTGGATGCCTCTAAATTTCCAGTTGCCAGAAACTGAAACTGGATGGCAGTTCTCCTGTTTTGTTCATTCCCCCTGAAGCATTTGATCCTAACCACTGTCAGAAGACAGGACACTGGGCTATCTATGCTACTGGTCTGATTCAGCATGGCCATTCTTAGGTAGGAGCCTAAATTTCTTTAAAAATCTGCTCCTCAATGTCTTTGGGCATCAGATTCCCATCTATACAATCAGGGTAAAAGCACTGCCTTCCTTAAAGGCCTTTGTGAGGATAAAAGCATTAAAGATTGTTTGATGCTCAGATACCCCAGTAACAGGAACCAGCTAAATCGCTTGGATCAGAAAGCAGGTAGGCACCACAGGTAAGCAGCCACCGCAGATAAACAGAATCCATAAGTAGAGAAGTAAATAATATGCCCCACTGGAAGAATAACTGAAAGACAGAGTCAAAACCAAAAATCAAAAGCAGACACTTATTATAATCAACATTTTTTATTGTCCTAGAGAATTGAAATCATCTATTTTTTCCTTCCCTGTACTATTCCAGCCTCAAACAGAACCAAGGCAGGGTTGTTTTTATTTTTATTTTCCTCCATATGTTACAAATTTGAATACGATTACATCACATAGTGAGAAAGACAGGGGGATGGGGAGAAGAAAGACAGAGAGACAGAGAGAGAGAGAGGCAGCACCTGGGTTCAAGACAGGTAGAAACACAAGTTTAAAAATAAGGCAGACTACACCCCCCCCCAATCATTAGCTAAAACAATTTTCCAGCTAGTCATCAGACTTGTATTTTTTAAGAACTTTTTTTTAAAGATTTTTTTATTAAAAATGTTACCATATTTTTTTTTCTTTTTAAAAATAGTTTGACAAATATTCCCTAGAAGTGAAGATCAAAGGGTCAGACATTAACTCCGCTGCCTTTTTGAATTTCCCTTTGCATCTATGACCGCATGCTGCGCTGGGGGAAAAAAACCCAAAAACCAAAAACCAAAAAAACCCTGGGCACATTTCCACAACAGGCAATGAATGAATGGGTGTTACGTCCCTCTGAAGACCGGAGCTCAGGTTGTCTAGGTAACTCCATCACAGCTGTCACTTAGACCACAACTGAGGCCTAGCTCCTGTTATTTTAGAGGCATGTTTCTTGGGATCAGGGTGGCAGCCCTGAGGTTAGCTTTCTGATTCAGTCATGCACAGGTCCCTTTTGGCTGTTTGGGGGCTTAAAAGAGGCGGATACAGCTCGCTGAGAATCCTGCACCAGGACAGGGAGTTGGCATCAGAAGGTAGATCAGTGTTGGGAACAAAGTGTATCACGCTTTGGCTGTTCTCTGCTTCCCAGGACCCATATGGGACACGGGGAGCAGATTCCATGATCTGATTCGGTTGTGATTTACAGCCACTGGTGTAACTAGGTGCACAAGGTGCAAGTGGCAGGATGTTAGGCCAAGAGCACAAGAAGAAAGCAACCAATAATCAAACTAGTGACTCTTCCTGAGATTTCAACCCTGGACTTGGTCTCTGGTTACTCCACTTAAGAGTCTGGCAAACCCCTTGAGGCTGCTAAGACTGTCGTACTTTGAGGCACACCCTTGCTCCAATCCTTCCCTTCATGGGATAATGGGTCTTGGAGCTACAGAGAGGCAGCACTCACAGCTTCTAAGGAGAAGAGCACCTCACTACACCCCCAAAAATGCATCACTAATGATCTCCCCTTGGTCAACGGGAGCTGCTGGAATGTAGGTCTTTTACAGAAAGGAGATTGTGAGGGACACAGATGTCTCCTGTAAAGGCTCTGTCCAACAGTGGCCCTCTCCTGCCATTGCACAGTACTTGCCCCTGACACCTCCCACAAAAGAAAAAAAAATCCTTCAAAATCCAAGGGCCTGTGCTTGAAAACCCTCCAGCTGCCTCCCTGTGGAATAGCAATTGTTCCGCTAGTTCCTGGTGTCCAGTTCATTAGCAGGTTTGCCCCTTGAGTAATTGTTGACACCAGTACAATACAGGCAGGTAGCATCAAGAGCATTTTGCACCTGTGTAAATGACTGCACAGGGTATGGGGTACTGGAGAACCATGCCTATTAGACAGGCCAAAAAACTGGGCTAAAAGAGATGCAGAGTCTCCTCCTGTTCTCATTCATGTCAAAGGGAAAACCTGAAGCAGGATCAAAACCAAAATCCTGATCTCCAATAAATCATGTCCATTCTGCTTTGGACTGGTGGGAGGCATCCCGATTTGTGACCACACAAGATCTATGCAGAATGCTAGGCCACAGGATTCTACAGCCAAACCAAGCTACTAAATTCAGAACCAAAACTACTTGCAACGTAGATCTTTGTTCTGCCTCTGGGCAAAAGTCAGCATCAAGGTGCTAGCTAATCAATGCTCAATAGCCTCCTAGCTTTCAATATTTTTTTTTCTTCCATGTGATGGTCAAGAAAACAGCTGGTCAGGAGTATGAGGGAAAAAAGAAGAAACCAGAAAAGAGGGGAATTTTCCCCCCTATTGCTTAAAAAAAAATTCAATTACCTATAGGAATCTCCCCACCTTCAAAGAAATTCAGTCAAAATTTAAATGCCTGTCAAAATGACAGCAAAAGCTTCAGAATCCCTGTAAGAATGGTCAAAATCTCAAAATTCTAGGAATTTAATGAAAATTCCAACAAGAATTTTGTCAAAATTTTAAAATTCCATCAAAAATTCTGACCAGCTCTGGTCAAGAGACGTTCAGAAATATCACAAAGATGGTGGCCAGGAACAGCAAAGCCTCATCTAGATGAGCAAATCTTTGGCCGTTTCCTTTAACTCCATTAAAGATTGAATTAGCCTGGGAAACTGAAGTGTTTGAGTTTTAAAAAGGTGGCCAACTGCACCCTAATATTCTCTTCTTTTGGTGAACATCTCCCATTTTCCCCCCTCACTGAAATTTCACTCTAAAATTTCACATCCATCGATCACCTCTATTGGCTGCTTGAAAAACAGGGAAAACGACTTGTAGGTGGTCTGCATTTTTCCTATTCCTCCCCTCCTCCCACATACATTTTGGAAATTTTGTCTGTCAGCAGCATAACAAAACACTCAGATAAAACACAGCAACATGTAGAAATCTGTGTGCCCTGCTAGCCCAGCGTGTCACTGATCAAACCAAATTAGGACCAGCAGTGATCATAGGTCTCAGTTACTTCCAATTTCCCAGGTGGATGCTAGAAATGTTAAAATAATAATAACTTTAGCAATTTAGTTAAAAAAAGCTACAGAAATAAAATAAGAGATGTCACTACATCAGAACACACAATTCATTGATCTTGTTACCTCTGCCAAAAGGAAAAGGGGGACAGAGTTTTCAGTGAATCAAAGGATTTCTGATCAGCCATACAATTTGGGAGCAAGGGCTTGTTTGCAGTTGTCAAAAAAGCTCAGATCTGCTTGTAGCTTCCACTGAAATCTACGGAATTACATCAGGGACAGACTGACTGGGTTCTTGTGACCATAGACCAGGAGTGGCCAAACTTGTGGAACTCAAGAGCCACACAAGTTGATTATTAAACCTTCAAGAGCCACACTGAAGCATATAGCCATATACTTTTACCTACTAAATTGATTTGCTGATGTTCTTTCACAACCCTCACTTTTTTATTCAAGAGCCACATGCGGCTCCCGAGCCACAGTTTGGCCACACCTGCCATAGACAGTTAAGATGGAGAAGCCCGATAAAATTAAGACATCTGTTCACTGGCTCAGGACATGAAACGCAGCTTCCCTCCACTGCATTGTATCTAAAATGGGGCTACAGAGGAAAGGGATCTCACAACCTATGACTAATCTCCTGCCTGGCTCTGACAGAAATTCTTCCATCAAAACTGTTTTTCTTAGGGGAAACTGGTGACTAAATTAAATATTTTGCAGAAAATGTCTGCTTTCCACATATCCCCCCCCCACAAAACAACAAATGCTGGGAAGTTGAAGTATTTCAATTTGCGAGTGCTGCCACAGTGCATCATGGGAATCTCCCATCATCTTCCAGGATTCATCATGGCCAAGTGTCCCCCAAAATGAAATGCTTCCGCTTCTAAGAGGGGAGACTATGCCACATCATGGGAGATGTAGCCTGATCAGGCAGCCAGGCATGAACTATAATCCCATATAGCCAGCCTAGGACTGCAGCAAGGTGGGTTTTGTTCTTGTAATGCAGGGATCTCAAACTCAAATCACCATGAGGGCCACGAGAACTAGTCCAGGACCACATGAGGACTAGTATGTTAGCTTGAGGGCTGCACCACTGAAACCTTTTCATACAACGATATTGCAAATATTGGTAACAATAGTGTCATTGCAGGCTACCGGAAATAGCTTTAGGGGCCACGTGTGGCCCACGCACCACATATTTGAGACCCTTGTTGTAGTGATTCCTTGAGAAAGTACCCTGACACCAGAGTAATGCTCACTAAAGTGTGAGAGGAGACCCTGTAAGGAACAAGACCATCTAAGACTGTCTGAAAGACAGTAGCTTGGGGAAACAGTAGCTGGGACAAAGCAGGACATTATGCCCCTGGACCAGTTTAAAGGGACTTGTGCCCATTAACAGAGCAGGAAGCAGGAATCAGTGGCAAATGGAGCAGAACATGTACAGTTAGGTCATGGATCTCTGAGGCGGCAGCCTCACAAAGGCAAGATTCCCAAACCTGATTAGTACATCTCCTTCTGCTGCTGCTCTTCCAGGATTCAGAACTGGGGACAGACCAGTGGGCCACAATTCACATTCACTAAGGCCCCCAATGTTGCTCAGGCAGTGTAAAGGGACCTTTGTGCCCACTTTAAGGCCATTCCTTGTGCAGAATCAAGGATCCTTAGTGCCAGTGAGACTACGGCTAAGTTCATCTAATTCAGTGGTTCCCCACCTTTTTGGCTCGAGCGTCATAGATATTATCCTGACAACCTTGAAGGGCCACCAGACTCTGCCAACAGGCTCCCACCCCCACTGCAGCCAGATGGAAGGAGTTTAGTAAGGAAGCAATCTCCTCACTGATCTCCCATCTCCCTGGCTGAAGCAGAGAAATTGCACATGTTGTACCGTCCTGTGTGCTCTGCCTGTGTCCCTAAGCAGTGGCTCCCTTCTGCAGCCGGGAGGGGCAGAAGATTAGTACTCCCCTCCCTCTGGCTCCAGCAGGGACTTCAGCACCTAGGGACCCAGGTGAAGCACTTTGCTCTCTGCTGGAGCCAAGGGAGGGGAGTACTGATCTCCCATCTCCTTGGCTGCAGCAAAGAACTACACCACGGCCTTTTAGACCTGCAGAAACACACTCCACCTGGGTCCAGAGCAGCAGTGTTCTTCTGCAACCATGAGCCACTTTGAAAGGCCTGGTAGGCTACTTTTAGCCCCTGAGCCACAGGTTGGAAACCAGTGATTTAATTTTACTGGAAATCAGATAAATCCATTGGGGGGTGGAGGAGAGAAGAAACTATCCAGTTATTTGTGAGCCAGACAATCCTTCAGGAGGATTCCAACACTGCCCTTCCCTCTCCTGCTTTCCAGAGATCCCCGGACTTTCAACCCTTGAGAAAGCATCACTAAAGAGAAAGCAATTGGTAGGAAGTGATAGGAAACGTTTTAAAAAGGCATGAATCGCTTTTATTTCAAATCAACTGATCAGCGCTCCCTAGAAATCACTATTACAAGCATGCGCCCGGCGACCGGTGGGCGGGGAGAGACAGGATGGTTTGTGTGTGCTACTTGTTTCTTTTTAATTCTTTTTCTTTTTTTCCCAAATTGCAGACGCGACGAGCTGATGAGGAACGAAACAGTTTAGCACCCAGGGAGCCCAGCGGGAAAGGAACAGCCCAGACGATCAGATCAGCTGGGGAGGCTGGCCGGCTACAGACTGCAGGAGTTGAGAAGAAAGGGAAGACCAGTAAGAGTGATGAATGTGGGTGGCTGTGGCAATTAGGATCAAGGCCAGACCCCTGGACTCCACAGGGGTGATCGGTCAGACCACTCTTCACCCCAACCCACACAGCCCCCAGCTCTAGTCCCTACCTCTCCTTGTGATCTCTGATCTCCTCCGCAGCAGCTTTCTCCTTCCCCTCTTGCTTAGCCTCTCTTGCATCTGGAACGCCGGTAGCGTCGCTGTTCTTCTCCTTGTCCCCTTCGGGGGGGCTGGGCTTCTGCTTTTCTCCCTCCTTGGGGGCTTCTTCGTTTTCTACCTTCTTCTCCCCTTCCTGACCCTCCGCCTCTTTGGCGCGTTTAGGGGAGTCCTGCCAATGGGAAGGGATCAACCAGGGCCAATGGTGATGCCTCTGTCCACGCCAACCCCTCCCCTGTCCAGGCTCCAAGAATGGTCCTGAGCTAGTTAATGGAACTGTGAGCTAGGCCCTGGCTGCAGGCACAGATACTCTTCTCAGAGTTCAGCCCCAACACGCCAAACCCCATCTCACAGCTCAGCCCCGACGCCCCATACCCTGCCTCACGGCCCAAAACCATTACCCTGACTCTGATCTTTATTCCCTAGGCCAGTGGTTCCCAGCCGCAAGCATGCCTGAGAGCTGGAGTTAAAGTTCTCTCCCTGCTCAGTCCAGCCAACTGGGCTGTGCAGGGCTGGGAAAAGGCAGGGGCTAAAGTAAGGGGGAAGGCACAGAACATAGATTCGGGCCCCCTATTTTTAGGCAGACAGAGTTCTGGCCCTCTAAACATAGAGGAAGGCACTGGAACGTGGAGTTCCAGGGGTCCCCCTAAAAAAGCAGGAGCAGCCCAAATGCACAGTTCAGGTGGCTCCACCTTAAACCTGGCTCCACCTTAAGCCCAGCCAGCAGAGAGCTGGAGGAGGCAGGGAGTGTGTGAATCTCCCCCTGCAGGGTGGAGCAGCTCCTGTCAGCCTGCAAACAGCCCAGGTAAGGGCTTGAGGGGGGGACTGCTGAGGGTTGTGTGGGGCAGGGTGTGTGTGTGTGTGTGTAGCAGAGGTGGGTGGGAGTAGATGTGTAGCAGAGGGTGTGTAGCTGGGGTTGTGGGGTGGCTGGTTGATTGGAGGTGTGTGTAGCTGGGGGGTGGGGTGGCTGTGGGGGGGTGTAGCTGGGGTCTGGAGGGTCCATCACAGTCAGCAGGGGGCTGGGGGAGTGAAGGATGGGACCCACTGGGGCGGGAGGGAGCAGCAGTGGGGTGAGGATTTGACCTGGGTGGCAGGGAGCCACTGTGGAGAAGGGGGAAGTGGGTGCTGTGCCATGCTCCCCTGCCCTTCCTTCCCACTCCCCAGGTCCCCCCCTGCACCCCCACAAAGCCACTCCTGTTCTCCTTTCCTCTCTTGCCACCCTTGTGTTGTTCCCCACATGGCTGCCCTTGTCCTCTTTGGCCACCTCTGCCCTGCTCTGCTCCACTCCACTCCACACACTCACTCCTGCCACTGCACACGACTCCTGACCTCCCCTGTTTTGCCACCCCTGCTCTGCTACCCCTACTACCCCACATAGCAGCATTTTCAAAACACTGTGCCATGGTTCATAAATATTCAAAAGTAATTTAAGTTATTTGAATATTCATGAGTTTTTTAATGGTGGTGTGCCTTGAAAAATGTGACGATACCAAGGTGTGCCATGGCAGAGAAAAGGTTGGGAACCACTGCCCTAGACTGTGAATTCAAGACAGCCCTGTCACCATGCCCCAGTCACTCTCTGAGCTACAGCCTTCTCCCTCCCTGTGCAGCCCACGCCACGAGAGATCTCTCCGGCTACCTCCAAAGCATCTTCTGCTTTCCTCTTGATCCCGGCCTTCTCATTCTTCTCCTTAGTTTGCTCATCAATCACCAGCTTGCCTTCCTCATCGCTGCTGCCCTCCGCGTTGCCTTTCTTCTCGCCGTCACCCTCTGGCTCCCGCTCAGGCTCGGCATCTTCTGGGCAGCTCTTTTTCTGGGTTGGCTGCGGGAGGGGTATGGGGAGGATAAGGGAGGGTGTAGGAAGATCGAAGCAGAACACAGTTATCACAAGATAGTAGGAGAACATTGTCTAGTGCCCCACAGCCCTGAAATCTGCTTTGCAGCACTAGTTTGGCAGGCAGAATCAGGGCTTATTCTACTGAGTCAATTATTTAATCATGGGGGAAGAAATAATCTATTTTTATCCCTGACAAGCATCTAAGACGTTCCCTTGAACACAAATGGACTGGTCAGCCACCAGCCAGGTCAGTCCCAGCCCAGTGTCCTGGCTCTAGGCCTCAGCTTCCTCCTTTCAGGGAAATAGGGATGGGGCGGAGTCTACTACACAGTGAGCATCTCCTCTCTGGAGCTATGTTTCTATAGCATCTTGCTGCACATGGTATCTCAAAGTATCATGCAGCCATGGCCAAAGGAGTCACAGAGCTGCGTCCACTTCTGGGGTGGAACATAACAGCAGCTCACTAGAGAGGAAGTAGAAGAGATCCCTGAATTTCGTTTGTGAGAATTTAGAGAGGCAGGCCTGAGCTTCCAGAATTTTGGCAAGGATTCAGGCAAACGTCTCCAACTCACATGAAAAGAGGGGTTTTGAATGACCTTAAGTCCTTGCTTTGAACGTGGTACCTCCCAGATGCACAGTGCACTCAAGGGAACCTGCTGCCAAGAGAAGACCTCCTCTGGATGAATGCTCCAACCCTGCTTGCTGAACACCTAGAAATTTCTTGGCAGCCTCCCCTCCATCGCCCAGAACGACCAGCCCTCACTGAGCAAATAAGACCTGACAGCATCACAGCAGAAAGTAGGGCTGCTTCAGGCTACGCAGAGGAATATTTTAGTCAACACAATGAGCTTGCAAAGCAGAGCTGCTTTGATCCCTGCACACTCTGCGCCCTGCAGAGTAAACCCACCCCTGAAACATCAGTGTAGACTGCTGCTTTTCAAGGATTTTGGCAGGTTCGCTCATTGATTCAAGGGATGAAAGACATACTCGGCTTGAGAATTGCACTGTCTCCCTACAGCACCTTAAGAACCTGTAACACTTGACCAGTTAAAGAGGGCAGGCAGGGTGAACCCATGGCTCAAGCACAGGATTAGGGCTCAAGAGATCTGGTTCATATTCCCAGTTCTACCCCTGAATGACTTTGAGCAAATCACCTCCCCCTCTCTGCCTCAGTTTCCTCTCCCACCCTTTGTCTGTCTGGTGTATTTAGACTGTGTGTACACACAGCTCCTCCCACCAGATATCAGTTGGGGTCTTTAGTGTAGCTATAATAATCCTCATTAACAATCACAGATTAACCCTTGTATCTTGAGTTGATTAAAATCTTCCAGTAGAAATTCCCCTTCCACTGCTCCCAAAGGGGCTTTTTGACAAAACTGATTTTCTTTGGGAAAAATTTCCACTTTTCACACAAACAAACAAACAAACAATTTAGCTTTCCACTAAAAAACTGAAAGCCCACATTCTTCTATTTTAAACCAGACATTTTTTAGTTGGGGGGGAGGAGGAGATTTTTGCTTTTTGACAAAAAAAAGATTTACCATATAAACATTTTTCATGAGTAAGGGGCAAGAAATAATTTCCCTACTGTCTTCACTCATCCCCTGTCTAAGAGGCTGAAGAAAAAAGGCTCCCATTAATGTCAGCAAACTTTGGATCAGGGCAGGAGAGATTCAGGTCAGTCTTCCTATCCCCATTTTACAGACAGAGAAACAGAGGCACAAAGATAGGTGGTCATGGATTAAGATCATAAAGAAAACAAACAGATAGATTCAAGGAATCCTGGCTCCTAGCTCACCTCTGCTTTAACCATTAGACCCCACTCTCCTCCCAGAGACAGGGACAGAATCCAAGAGTCCAGACTTCCAGCCCCATACTCTATCCTCTCTTTTGACGACTACCTAAATTTCTCTTTAGGACAGTGGTGTCTTGAGCACATGTCTGAAAAGAACAGTGGGCTGGGGCCCGTTGAGCTCTTTTAACCACCCCACTCACCCCTTCTGATTCACACTCCAAGGGCATACCCTGACTTAGTATGTCAGACATATCCCTCCAATACCTGGCCTCAGCAACTACAACAACCTGCTACTTGTGCCCATTTGGAGAAATGACAACTTAAGCCAGCAAAAGAGGGTTGGACTTTTGCTGGCAAAGAACCTTGGTTCGAGCCTGCCAAGAACCATAATGTCAGCATGGATTAGGCCACGGCTCTCTTGTCTAACAAAGGAGACCAGAATGGAGTCGCTGCAGCTGATCTCCCCCTCTAGGCAAAAGAGGCACAGCTGTCAGATAGAGGAAGAGTTCTGTGCTGTGTGAATGCTAAACCTCTCTTGCAGGTAGACTCACCTGATATCCAGAGGCTTTGACAGTTGGATTGTTCTCAATCTCCCACAAGCCTTCACTGAACCCTTTCCTTTTATTGGGCTTCCCAAACTTCTCCTTGCATTCCTCATAGGGGAAGAGGTCTTTGGGACCCAGGAAGGCCCTGCATGGTAGAAAAGGGAAGAAGTCAGGATGACACACAGGACACTATATGCCTCCACAACACCCATTGGCTGAGGCTTGCTAGGGGAAACTGAGGCACCAGGCATGGCAGTGGCTTGAGGTTTTCAAAGGCACATGAAGGAGATGAACACCCAGATCCCACAGGAAGTCAGCTGGTCCCTTAGGACCTTTGTAGATTCTGATTTCCCAAACATGCCTTATTGAAGTTGTTTGTCTCCATGAATTACTACTGGGGCTTAGTTAAAACAAACAAACAAACAAACAAACAAAACACACTCTCCATTGTTTCAACAGAACGTGGCATTTTATGGGATTTTGTTATGTCATGGCGGTGGTGTCTACAGCACCAACCTCCGGCACAGATAATGCAAACCTCAGTAAAATCCCCAGCAATGGACTGATCAAACTGCCCGCTCACCCCCAAATGGCGTTAAACACCTTAATGAGATCCCACCCATGGACTAAGCTGGGAAAGGCTGGTTCTGGAGGCACACGCTGGTCAAGCGGAAATTGACATTTTTATTATTATTTGCATTGCAGTAGCTCCTAAGAGGCCTAGTCATGGAGCCCATGGTGCTAGGTGCTCTAGAAACACGGCCCCTGGCCCAAGGAGCTTACATGCTCTATTATATCCTCTTATTTTTAGAGGGACAGCATTGGTTACATTCCAGGAAAGGGGAATGGTCATAAGATGATACTGTTACCTGAAAACACCATTTTCTCTCTGCTGTCTTTTCACGTTCAAATTATTCCCACCTGCATCTTTCTCCCATACCCTTTCCTCACCATCTTCCCTTCACCCTGAATGCATCTGACAAGGAGGATGTCTGTCCTGGCAACGGATGCAGCTCATCTCGGAAAGCAAGGGGAGGCTTTTGCTGTAAAACGACTGGGGTGTCTTTTGACAGCTCTGCTGAGATCTGGACCCTAGACTGTCTCACATCCTGAGGGAGCATCCTACCCTTGGCCAACTGGTGTGTTGGCCTGAACACAGCTGACGCGATTCAGACTGACACCCCATCTCACTCACCCGTGCATGCATTCCTCCTCTCCCACCCCCTCTTTTAAATCCCACTCACGTTTCATGGGTCCCGAAGAAGAAGACTTGGTATTTATTGGAGGAGGATTTGACTGCTGCTTCTGGCATCTCATCAATCTGTTCAGAGGATACAAAAGGTGGGGTGAGAAACAGAATGAAAAATGGGCCTCAGGATGCGCCAAGGTGAGTTGAGAATGAAGGCCAAGGAGCAACTTGGAATCCACAAAGTTCTCTTAAAAAGAAGATGGAAATCTTTGGTACAGGTGCCAAGTGTTAAGAAGAAAGCCAGAGCATCTCTCAGGGAAGAATATCATGGGCCAGCAGGAGGTACACACCTCAAAGAGGCTGCTCAGAAAGCATTCCCCCAGCAAGTATCAATGCCTGAGACTTAACAACATAAATCTCCTGAGTTTGTACAGCGTCTTGCTCACCTACAGCACCTTTCCTCAGCAGATCCCAAAGCAAGCCAGCATCACCCCCATTTTACAGATGGGAAAACTGAGGCACAGAGCAGGGACAAGAGTTGCTCAAGGTCACCCAGCAGGCAGAACGGGGTTATAGAGGACATGCAAAGAGTGGCCTGGGATAGGCAGGTCTGCGGTGCCTTGTTGATGACCTAAATGATGTCTTGTGGCACTGGATGGTTCTCAATTACTTGGAAATGAATAATTTGCTGACATGCAAGCAAACAGGAATTTAAAAAAAATCCAAATAATTTGTCTATCTCTAAGACAAAGCAGGATCCAGCTAGCTGCAGGGCTAGATGAGGAATGAAGATATTCATCTGCAAACTAAATTTGCCAGTTAGCACGGATGGTGGTAGGGCAAATCTTAAAATACTAGCAGAGGATATTATTTTATGTGACCTGCTCTGAAGGCCAGGTTAGCAGAAAGGGGCTAGCAACACCAGCCTGATCTCAGATCACACACAGATGAAGGGATAGGTGGTTATGGCAGCACCTAGCGGCCTCAGCAGAGGCCAGGGCCGGACATAGGGCAAGAGGTTCCTATCCATGGAGCTCAGCATCTAGACAGATACAGGAAGGATTTATCACCTCCATTTTACAGAGGGGGAAACTGAGGCACAGGGTAGCACCAGGGATTGAAGCCAGCTCTAGAGTCCAGGTTCTCTCAGCTGACTCCTTGCCAGAACTCCTCTGCCCAGCACGAAAGGAAATTTTACATTTGGTTATAAACCCCATTTGTCCCAGAATGCATTGCCCCATTTGGTGCTTTGTATGCCTGTTGTTCAGGCAGTTTGTCCTTGCTGAGGCATTGCAGGATTGCTGCCCAGGACTCCCCCTGCCGATTGCAGGGACTGTCTCTTGTGATGTGCCCGCACCACTCTTGGCTGAGGCCCTCTGGAATTATTAACCATTTAACCAGAATGCACCAGTCAGGGGCCACAGCTGGTACAGACACACAAAGACATGTGACGTAGCAGCACTGGGCCAAAAGCCACCACATCAGCTCAACTCCCTGGGGTGCTGCCCCCAGCCAGAGCAGAGCAAGGGCACGCTGTTGCGTTTGTATTGTGGATGGAACCCACGCTCTGGTTTTATAACATCATTCTTTAATAACGTGCTTTGTGACTGTGCCAGGGAATCCCAGTCATTACCTAGGGCCTCGTGGAGCTAGCTGCTGTACAGAGACAGAACAAATGGATAGTCCCTGCCCCCATAAAGCCCTTCTCCGTCCCTGGGCACAGTGCGTAAGGTAAATCTTGCTAGAAGCCCAGCTCTGACCCCTGTGCAGTCAGTGATCTCTGGCTTCCTGGAAGATTCATTCTTCAGACATTAATATGCTGACCCTTGCAGACTGGAGCCTCTACCACCCTTGTACAGCCATTTACACCAGTGGAAAACTGGGGGCTGAAACACAATCACACCCACAGGTCCTGGCCTGGTGTAAATGTCTCCTGCAGGCAGGGAACAGGAATGAAACATAGCCAGAGAACCCAGCATGCACAGACACATGACCTCTAGCAAACATGGACGTTTTACTCCAACTTCTGCTGGAAACCAGCAACCTCCCAGGCAGCCAGTTACACTCCTCACTACTAAATTATGCCTGCCACAGAAATAGCCTTCCCCTGGTTAAAACCTTACTCCTGCTCTGCCCACACTATCCAAGTCCAGCCCGCCCTTTGCAACTGGTGACAACATCCAGGGCAGGGCATGGAAGAAAGAGCAATGATTTAGGATTGGCTGCTTTCCTAGCAAACCGTAAGCTCTTGTCTAGACTGGCCCAGACATATTTAGCTCAGCAAATTCGCGGGCTTGTGCTAGGGCCGTGTGCTAAAAGGAATGTCAGTTTGAGACAATCTGGGGAAGGCTGTAAAAGCGGGAGGGAGAGTGGGGGAGAATAATCCATAGATCAGATCCATTCAGGGCAGTACTGAGATGGGAAATGGAAATTTCAAAGCAGCTCTCCGAGTTCCTTTCTCCTCCCATACAATCAAATTGGTTGTGAGCTAGTATTTTCACTCCTATGTCTGTTTACTCTCAGGCAGGCATGATCTGAAACACACATAGATCTGTGGTGGTGGGATGAAAGCAGACCAAGAATCCATGGATCTAGACTGGAAGAGGGCCCGTGGACCCAAACAGCATAGCTCTAAAAGCAAGGGAGTTGGCATGCAGCAGTAGAGTCCATCAGAACTGAGGAACAAAAGAGAGTTTGCAAAGGGAAGGGCTTTGATTTGTTGCCGCTTAGCCTTAAGCTACCCCTGCATGGTAGGGTGCCTTCCACACCGGGGCTGGATGATGAAGGATGAAACGGCACAGCTGGAAACAGGGCAATGCTTTTAAGTTTTGGTGGTGACTGATTCCTACAAACAGACACAGTGATTTCAACCTGCCCTGAGAGGCCAAAAAACCCCCAAACAAATCCAAATGCCACTAAGCAAAAATCTGCTCTAGCTTCTTCTTGCCCAATGAGGCAGCCGAGAATTAAATGAGGAATATTTCACAGTAAGATTTAGCACAAAGACGCACACAGTTTCCACCAACCAGCCCTAAATCTGACCCCAATAGTGCACAGCAATCTGCCCATCACAACAAGCTTTGGAATTCACCACCCAGCCCACTGCCCAGACCCAGCAGCTGTAGGCAGGGACCATCTGTGTTGGTCTGTGCTCGCATACTGCTTGGTAGCAGGGAGCCCTGGGGGCTCTGGCTGGCAACGCAACACAAATGAATACGAAGATAACTAGTTAAGAGCAGCAACGTTTATTTTTCTGGTTATTCCTCCATTTTCCAGGATCATTCAGAACTGATCCCATGCAGAGACAGGATCCAACAACCTAAAAGACCCTATTCTCTCATTCTTCAAGCATGTGATGAAGTGGGATTTTCTCCCACGAAAGCTCATCTGATAAATAAATTTGTTAGTCTTTAAAAGTACCACAGGACTCCTTGCTTGTTTTCCTATTCTCTCATGTGACATGTTAGATCTTTACAAAAATTCCCTGCATGGAGGCTTGCACATATGCCAGGGGCTCAGAGGGTAGACAGGATAATAAACAAGAAAGCCAGTATCTCAGAACGCAACAAGGCTTGAATTTTCTTTACACCGAGGCTCAAGCCAGAGCCCCTTTTCCAAATCCCCTCCTCACACTAGAACTAGAGCCGGGCATTTCTGAGGCCCTAGAGGGATGTCCATTTCCATGGCAAAACCTCCAAGGTGTTTCCAAAAGCAACGCTGGTCTCCAGGAAAAATGGGCTGGGCAGAATCCAACATACAAGACCCAAACCATCCACCCCCATCTCTTGCTCTTAAACCACCCTTCCTGGCAGCAGCTGGTCTAGGGAACACGACACCATGACACAGAGAAATTCCTCAGCCGCCACACACCTCCGCTCCACAGCAACGTGGGGTGTCTGACTTCAACCACAACATTAAAATTCTCCAGAGCAGGCTGCGATAACAATGCAGCTTTTCCACTGGGCTGGTGATCAAAGGCTGCCCTGCGGGATGTCTGGTGTGTGTTGTGGGGGGAGCTATGGGGTGGGAGGTCATATCCCAGGGCGCCACAGGCAGGGAATTGAAAGCCCCTTGACTAAAAAGAAATAGTTGCTCCTCCAATTTCTGTCCTGCACTCCCTTGGTTTAGAAAGTGGGCAGGAATGGGGGAAGGGAGTTAATTAGAATTGGATCAGCTAAAAGCCATCTACAAAGGCAAGTGATGCAGGGCAGGCTAGTGGTTAGAGCAAGGTGGGGGCTGGGAGTCGGACTCCTGGGTTCTAAAGCGTGGTCCAGGGAGTTAGAGCAAAAAGGCTCTGGGGAGTCAGAAATCCTGGGATCTCTGCCAATGGCTTGCAGCATGGCTTCCATCAAGTCGCCCTCTCGATGCTCTGCACCTCAGTCTCCCCACCAGTGAAATGGGGGTAAGCCGTTCATAAAGAGCTCTGAGACCTGTCCACCTAAATGCAAATGGACTGAGGTCCACGGGGTCAGACACTGTGCAGATGATGAGGACAGTGTGAGAATCTATAGCAAACAGAATGGAGCAGAATGGACTGGGAGCGAGACGCTTTGTTAACACGTGAAGCCATTTACCTTGGCCCTCGCTCCTCCAGACAGAAATCAGAAGATGCCGTCGTTCCCCTTCCCACCCAGGTCAGTGGGTCGGGGCAACGGATCTGAGACCCCACAGTGCAGAACGCATTTGACATGCTGGCAGGAGGATTAAGGTACCCCATTTGCTGAAGCCAGAGCCAAGTTGAGGCCTGAGGACTCCAGAGCACAATGGCAAAGCATCAACACCAGGCCTGGGATGAAGCAAATGTCCCCTGCCTTAGGCTTTCTCCCCATCCAACCTCTCCCACCACACTCCCCACTCTCTCCCCCATCACCCCAACACCTTACACAGCACAGACACAACTCCACCGCCACCGCACACCCTTCCACACGTAGACACACACCACACACAGAACTCCAAACCCCACCGCACAACCACCCGCAACACTCCTCTGTTTACACATATACAACCCCACACACAACTCCAGCCCCACCACACAACCCCTACCACACTCCTCCGCATACAACACACTCAACTCCACCCCCACTGCACAACTCCCCACTACACCCCTCCAAACGTAAGTATACACATACAACCCCAAAAGCCACACACCATGCACCCCTTGCCACACCCCTCCAAACACAGTTCCAGTTGACCACACACACCAGCTCCACACAACCATACTAACTCTTCCACAAGTCACTTGCTCACAACTGCATTCCCTTAACCCTGTGCCTCCAGACACTATCACGCTACCCCTTCTCCCATGCACAGTCATAGCAGCCTTTTCCACTTTTACACACTCACACATGGCCATTCACCACACTCTCACAATGCATCCTGCCATCGCCACCCCTCCCACTACCACACCAGATGCACATACACACACGCACATACCCACCCACTGCAAAACCCCTGGACTCCTCCTCTTGGCTCTCTGGCCTGACTGATAACTGGCTCCTGTGCCATCCGGCCCTTGCCAACTCAGCATGGAAAAATTCAGCCCTCTCCACCCTGCCACCCACTGCCAGGCCTGATAGAGATGCCATGAAGGAAACCACAACTGCCTGGCAGGGCCCAATCCCCCGGCCCCAGCCATGGTCTCTGCTCCCACTCTCCATGGCACAGACCCTGCTCCCTGGAGATCATCACATGCCAAGTACAGAGCCCAAAACGCCCATGCACCCATGTCAACAGTGGCACAGCCACTTGGCTGACATGCCACCACACACAGGGTAGGTAGTGCTGAGACAGCCAAAAGAGCAGGGGCAGGGTGTCTGCCAGACCCTACTGCAAAATTTAGTGCTAGTCTCAACCGCTGCCAAGGCTTGGGGGAGTCTGGACCTGAAATTTTCAGGCGGGGCCCATCTCCATTATTAGTGGAGCAGATCAGAGGCCTCTCAGAACTAGAGGCAGAATCCAGGAGTCCTGCTCCCCCAACACCCTGCTCTGAAATGGAGAATAACTGATCCCTGTCCCCTTTAGAGTGCTCCCCACCTATCCCCCTGGGCTTGGCTACCCACAAAAGTTAATCTGCAATACAGAAGGGTGTGAATTTAGAATGGCTTAATGACACCCTTGGAGCTGCAGATGCAGGCCCCACATCAAGTGGAATTCAGAACCAGGCACCTTTATGTTCAAACAGGAGCATCCACCTGCGTCGTCAACCTGGAATATTCACAGGCCTTTGTCCATGGTGGCCATTAGCGCTGGCCAGAAGGACTGACACCAGGCAAGAATCTCCCTTTTATTTGCCCCGCGGATTTTTAATCTCTTTGTTTAAGAGGCAAAGGAAAATCACAGCTCCATGACTGTTCCCAGCGTCAGGGCTGGCTGGGAATGCTTCCAACACACAAGAACCACTTGGCCAGGTGTGGGGGGTCTCCCTGGGGAGATAGGAACACAAGACACACCTGCCTTTGCGGATAAATGACGCTTTGGTAACACAACACCACAGGCAAGAAGGTGGAACCTCTCTCCCAAGAATCCCCCTCACCTAGACCTCTGGCCTGTGCGCAAAGCGGACATGCCTCAGGCAGGGTCAGCCCAGATCTAGTGGGCAAAATGGGTCTTTACTCATTCAAAACTCTGGCCTCTTTGCCGAGTGGGGTGGATGCTCTCTGAGCTGTTTTTCATCCCACAGGTCTGCCCAGCCTCCAGCACCACCAGCTGCAGCACAGATGGCAGCTAATGGGCAGTCATGGAACTGTCTGTTCATCCCTGGGTGGCAATATGTCCTAACACCCCGCAGCCAGTACCTGGGTCAGGTTCATAATATGCAGAGGGAATGGGGGAGTCTGTTGCACATGGTTTTCAGTATAAAAATTCCAGATTTTGGCCAAAGGATGCTCATTGTAGAAAGCACCCAGTTCCTGAAGAAAATTCTCATTGTTGGTCAAAAACACCCTCCCAAACCTGAACCCCCAAATATTTCAATCTGGAAAAGCTGCTGCAGTGCCTTCTGGAAGCTGTAGTTCAGTTGTTTCTGTCCCAATTTTCCTCTCTGGGCCTGGCTCCCTGGCCAGACAACTCCCCTGAGGCTGTTCAGCTTAAATTACTTGCTGGGTCCCTCAGCTACACTTAAAGGACCAAATCATCAAATGGTGTGAATAGCACAAGGGACTGAGGCTGCACCAGTTTACACCAGTTCTGGTTATGGTTCCAAGTCTGGATCATCATCACATATAGGGTGTTTATACCTAGTTCAGGTTTCATTAACTACTAATAAAGTTTATTTCCTAGATGGTGATTTCATCAGTACTGCATTACCCTTCAAACAGCCCAAGAGATCAGAAAGTATTATTTACCCCCATTGTACAGATGGGGAACTGAGCCACAAAGAGTAAACAAATTTCCCAAGATCACACAGAAAATCTATGGGACTGAAGCGGACTGAAGCCAGGTCTTCCCACATCTTAGGCCAGTTCCCCAAGCTCTGGACCTTCCTTTCTTTCTAGTCAGCACCTTCCCCACCCCTATATGACAGCCAGTTAAAATTTACAGCAGATGCTGTTGTTTTAGCGAATAAAAATAACACACATACACTCCAGCCACCCATGTGTGAATAAAAGCGAAAAGTCGCTCCCTGGAAGCTTTTTATAGCTTCTAAAAATAGCCCCAGGTTTCAGCCAGAACTAATGCAAGCCAAAATGTCCAGAGCAAGCCTCCCAAGAGGAGTGAAAGAACCCACTGAGAATGGGGTCAGTTTCATAAGGCTCAGGTGGGATCTCAGAGGAATCAGAGTTTGTGCTTAGACAGAGATGAGCTGGAATCAAAACCATCTATTCATGGCAGCCAGGACTCCTCGGTTCTGTTCATGGTCTTTGACACTGACTCACTGCGTGATCTTGGGCCAGTCACTTTCCTGTCTCAGTTTCCCCCACCTGTAAAATGGGCATCAGATCTACCTCAATTATAAAGCTGCCAGGGAAAGTTTGTTAAGATTTATAAAAGGGCTGCATAGACACAGCACACCAGCAGGACACATTTTTATGTCACATGCAATCGGCTTTTAGGGCAGCAGTTCACCACCACTGTGTCGGGACACATTACTGTGATTCCACACAGTGGTAAGTGTGTTGCAGAGAGCTGGGAAGATGGCTGGACTTGGCATCAGGGCATCAGCTGGTGTGTCCTGTAGGGTCCTGACACACCACCAAGTGTGTCACAACCTGCAAAACATTGAAAACTACTGTTCTAGGGGACAAGCACAGAGCTCAAACTAACAGTGCAAAGAGAATGCATTAAAGATTAGCCAAGGTTCTTTGCAGGGTTGCATTGTGGTGGCCTGGTGAGGTGCTCCTAGCTCCGCTCTCATGCTATAACATGGTTATTACTGCACAACAGTACTATTAACTCACTGCTGCTGTTGAACCCCACCCTACTATTTTGAAAAGCCCCTGAAACCAGAGCAAAATCTCCTCCAAAGCCAATGAACGCTGAGCAGATCTGTACTCTTGGCAGTGGGGTGCTAACAAGAGTTACAAATCAATCAATATGGACTTCAGCCAGGAGGAAGCCAGAGTACAATGTGCTCTGAATGGGCAAAGAGCTCACCTCTGGAAAAAACTAAGAGCCAAATCGGGGCAATTCTCTGTGTGGGACCTGCAAAACAGACAACACATTGGCCCCCAGTCTCCCTAGCATGGTGTCCTGTCACTGTCCGGGCAGGGAAGCCATGCACTCCAAGACTTGGAAGATGTGGGTGCTAGGCCTGGCTATGCTGTGTAATGTGGGATTTTCAGGTACTCTGTGCCAAAAAGCAAAGTGGGAGTTTTCAGACAAAAGCGCAGCACCTATTGGCCAGAGCACCTTGAAAATCAGTCCGTATTTCAGTTTGCCCATCTGTGAATGGGGATAATTATCTTTCCTTTGTCTTTTTCTGTTTAGCCCACAAGCTATTCAAGGCAGGGACTTTCACTAGTTATCCAGGTAGCACCTGGTGCAACGGATCCTGATCTCAGATGGTGCCTCCAGTGAAATCAAGAGATCCAGTTCATCGCCTTTGTTTTACGGACAGGGAAACTGCAGCACACAGTGGGTATGTCTACACTATGGTTTAAGTCGACTGAAAGCCCCTTAAGTCGACTTAAACAAACCCCTGGTCACACTGAGAAGGTATTAAAGGTCGACTTAAGCATTTGCTCAAGTCGACTTAATAACTCTTACTTAAGCATTTGACTAAGTTGACTTAATAAGTCGACTTTACTAAGTCATCTTAAGCCAATGTAGCTCGGAAGTTGACTTAAGTCAACTCAATTGGCCTCCTCGCTATCTGAAATATGGGGATGGAGGCTGGAGAGAAGGTACAACACAGCTGGAAGTGTCCCCAGGTGCGTGCAACACAACAAAACCCCCCGTGTCTTAGCCCCAGTCCTGCAGCCCTTCATCCTAGCACTACAGCACCACACTTTCCCCCAACCTGACCTCGCATCTCAGCCCAATCCAGTGTGTCTCCCCGCTTAGCCCAAACCCGCATCTTCCCTGCTCTCAGCCTGACCCCATGTGTCTCCTCTTCTCCAGCCCAACCCTGTGTGTCTCTCCCCTTGCCCTTCTCCAGCCAGACCCCGTCTCCCCCCTTCTCAGCCCAACCCCATGTCTCCCCCCTCTTAGCCTGACCCCCCTGTCTCTCCCCTTCTTAGCCCAACCCCCCCTTATATTGTTGTAAAACAAACAATGAGTCCTGTGGCACTTTTTAAGACTAACAAATTTATTTATTGCATGAGTTTTCATGGGAGAAAATCCTACTTTGTCAGATAGTTTGAAGACGGGGGAACTTACAGAATGGGAGGAAAATAAATGCAGGGGAGTGTAAGACATAGGATCAGGTCACACTGTAACAGCAAATCAAAGCGGTTGTTAAAATTTAAAAACTGGGAAACAGCACAAGAAAAAGAAAGAAGAAAGAAAGAAAGAAAGAAAAAGTTGCTGTTTCTTTTAGATTAGATTGTGTGGAAGCAAGATTAAATCGTGACTATGGATTTTTTTCCCCACTACAACAAGTGATTTGACTTCACCCTCCTCTATGTGCTGTTTCCCAGTGTTTGAATTTTAACAACTGCTGAGCCCTGCCTCTGTGCTGGCAGCAGGGGCATCACTGCACTGGGGTGAGCAGGGCACGGGCCCTGGATCTCTGGCCCACAGTGCTGCTGGAAAGGCCCGATCTGGCTCTGGGCCACTTTTGGCAAGTGGCGCAGGATCGGAGACAGCTCCTGCCACTTGCTGGCAGCAGCAGGGGCCCAAGCCAGCACTGAGCCTCCTGCAAGAGGCTTGGAGCCGGATCGAGCCCCTGCTGCTGCCGGCAAGTGGCAGTGGCCGGATTGGGCCCCCAAGCAGAATAGGGGCCGGGGGGGGGGCAGGTCCCAACCCCCTTCCAGTAATGCCCCTGGCTGGCAGTTGCTCTGCGGCACCTGGTCCAGAGCCAGAGGAGTCTGGGCAATGCAGGGAGGGTGTGGAGCGCTGTGCTGGCACATTGCTGGGACACCTCAGGCTCCCTGACCTCCCTGTTGCCACACACAGTACGGAGGGTGGTGTGGTCACACACTTCTGTAGTGAAGGAGTGGCTGGGAGAGATGGGCACGTCTGCTGTGGTGCACTGTGAGCCAGCAACCCACAATGCACTAGTCCTAGGGCGACCTAGCAGCTGCCAGTGTAGACGTGGGCAGTCTCCTGACATTTTGAGTGTGGATACTCTAAGCTGATTTAATAAGCTCTATTTTAAGTCGACTTAAAGTAGACCTTATTCATCCGGCTTAACTGAGCCCCATAGTGTAGACATATCCAGTGTGACAAGGACCAGCCCAAGATCAAATAGGGAAGCCTCATAAGAGCCAGGACAAGCATTCACTAATTTCCAGCTCCCTGTCTTCTGTTCTGGCCATTCTTATTATTACAGCAGTGCTGGAAGGTACTAGGTGCTGTACATACACCTACCGAAAAACAGTCCCTGCTGTGAGGAGCTCTCAGTTTGTGTAGAAAAAGGATGGGAAGGGAAACTGAGGCCAACAGGGAAATGATTTGCCCAAGGTCACCCATCAAGTACCTGAAAAAGCCAAGGAGAGAATCCAGGACTCTCAAATGCCAGGGCAGGGCCTTTCTCAACCCACTGGCGCAGTTTCCCCACTGTCTAGCAAGACTTTGGCTACCTGGCTCTGAAACAATTTAGGAGAGTCTAGGATGTGTCCTGTGAAGGGAGGGGGAAGGAGGGACAGGTCCCATCTCATCCACTCCTCTGAGAGGAGATGCACCAAAGCTGCCGGTGGCAGGATCAGGAAATATACCTGCCCAGTGACCCTGTCACTACAGCCAGGGAAGCTGTTAACAGGCCGCAACAGACAGAAAGCAACAGGGCTTCCGATTTTAGGCTGTCTGCTTCCCCACTACCCCTTGGCCTGGCAAATAACAGAGACAAGTTATTTACCATGGATTCTGCTCCCCTATTGAGGACACCCTGGACCGGGCCCTTTTGTTTTGCTCCATTCCCCAGGTGGAACCTGGGATTCTGTTCTGCAGCAGCCCCTGGAGGCAACAGGCAGTGACTCAGCCCAAAGTCAGTGCTGTGCCCAGACCTGCACTGAAATCTCACCACTCAGGATGGCATCAACTAGAACACAAGGACAGAGAGAGGTGGACTGCACAGAGGGCTTGGAGCTAGGAACACCCGGTTCAGAGCTGCTGTAAGATGCACTGGCTCGGGCCAGGTGGAGGGGTCCCTCCTGACCCCACAGCAGTTTAACTGCGCAAGACTCTGTTTAATGCCAGGGTGCACTCACAAGGGTGCAGGGGGTGGATCCCAGTAGTGGCACTGCACTTGTGCAAACAACCAGTGTAACAGGTGTTGCACCAATGTAAAGAAGTGGCTTGCTCCGTGCAATCTGCTTATCCCTAGGGATTTGAACCTAGGCAGCAACCTGGGTGCAAAAACCCCCACTGAGCCCTTAAGCCTACAGCGATCAGGGAAGAGGCACAACCAGCCCAAAAGATTTTGGTAGCGCATCTCCACAGGCCAGTTTTTCTTGGCATTATTGATAAGTGCAACCTCTGTGCTCTCCAGTACCAGATAACCAGGGTCAGAGGCAAAGGTGGTGTGCAAAAGCAGTCACATGATTGGGATGCACTGGTTGCTGTCTGGAAAGGTTGGGGCAAAGAAGCAGGTGCCAGGGTGGAGCTGTGTGGATGTGCCACAGAAGTTCCCAGGCAGGCTGCAGAGCAGAGTATGGTGAGGCCCCAAATACTTTGCTGTCAGGGTAATAGCGTGATAGTGCACTGGAGCAGGACACTTGGGTTCTATTTTCAGCTTTGGCGCTGACATGGTGAGTGGCCATGGGCATGTCAATCCCACCAGTGCTTCAGTTTCCCCAGCCGTAAAATGAGGCTAACGTCAGTGATCTTGTTTAAGATCCACAGATGACAAGCAGAACATAAGAACTAAGCACTACTGCATGGAAGTACCTACCTTCACAATCCCCTAGCACTATCCACCCTCACCCCCCAGCTACCGATCTGGTCTTCAGCCCATCATAACAGTTAATCGATTTTATCTTTCCTGGGAGGTAGGGAAAGATTATCCCCATTTTACGGATGGGAAAACTGAGGCCCAGAACAACCAAGGCCCAGATTTTTAAGGCTTTGAAGTGCTGCAGGACTCAGTATTGCACACTTACTGCACTGAAGCACCTCATTCCAAGCACCTAAATCCCTTCTAAAAATGAGATTTAGGCTCTTAAATGCATTACGTTTGCAATGCTGAAACCCGCGCTGCCTCAAGGCCTTAAAAATCTGTGCCGAAGCAACTGCCCTGGGGCCCAAGAGGGAGTCTGTAATAAGATCAGGGTCTGAACCCTGCGTCCCGCTCCAGGACCCTGCTCAATACTAGATCATCCTTCCTACCTCAGAGATATATCTGTGACTCCAGACACTGCAGCACCAAAATCCCTGTAGCTGCACCACACGCACCCCTCTTTCACTAGTGGTGTTGCCCACAGTCATGCGAACATTACATCCCACTGGCCAGGGTGCCAATGGATAGGAACAGGTCCACCCCAAAGGAAAAAGGACAAAAGGTCACTTTGCCTCAAGCCCCTTTGAGAGGTACTCCCAAACCATCACGAGAGAGGGGCAGCCTGGCCAAACCCGAGAGGCATTGTAATCCCATATGCCAGGTCACGATGCCCGGGGCTGGGAGCTGGGCCCAGCCCTGCAGGATAGGCACCATCGCTGTGGGGGGAAATGCATCTCAGTTGTGCAAACCATGTCAACAACATGGGGGGAGGTCCCTAGATAGGAAACCAAGCAGTATGATGCTGAGAAATGCTTGTTGTCTTCCACCCACCAGTTCTCCTTCAAAGCACTTGGGAACCCCACCCGCTCGGAGTCAGAGACTCCGGCTATGGGAGGTAGGGAGCTAGCCCAGCTCAGCAACCTGGTGCTGCAGGGGGAGAGTCCTAAGCCATGGAGCCAGTTTCATAGCCCACTCAAACCAGATAGGCCAAAGAGGGTAAGCTCTGTCACATGGTCACCTACAGGGAGAAGTGACTCAAGGCTGGTGACTAATCATACTTGCCTCTGTTAAATTAGGCAAGCTTCTTCCACCACGGCTCTGCCTGTGCTCTTCAATCTTGGCCCCAGCCCTCCTGCTACCCCCACCACTGCCTCTCCCAGTTGTCGGTGCCCCTCAAATCCTGATTTGCAGCCCTCCTGTTCTTCCCAGCCCTGGGTCCCCACACATGCCTTGGGCCGCCCCAGATTCACAGCCCAGGCTGGTGAGCTCATTGTCTGCAAAGTGCCTTGGGATCCCCCAGTGAAAGGCATGGTACTAAATACAGAGCCGCTAGCGCTAGTCCCTGTTTTGCGACATGAAAAAGCCCCACATGGCTTCTGCTGCCCAGGCAGGAAGGTGCACGTGCCAGGCAGCAGAGAGCGATGGGCTGGCCCTGGCCAACCAGCAGCCTCAGCACGGCTGATGCAGACTGGAATTGGTTCCCTAGCCTGATCCGATAGGACAAAGGTCAGGTCCACCCTCCCGCGCAATTGTCACGCCCTAGGCCGTGCTAGCAACTACTAGATCACAAGACTTAATCTGTAAGAGTTTGTGTTGCATGAGCCGCCTGCCTCCCCCCACACCCTCCATCGCCGATAGGAAAACTGAATAGGAGTGGGAGCCTGGCAAAGGTATTCTCACATCTCGGACTTGCTCCGAAGCTGCTGTGACTAATCATGAGTAGTGAGGAGAAAAGAACAATGAGTCAGAGTCATGGCAGGCTAGCTCCCCATTTCACAACACCACACAAACATACACACAATTCTGGAAGTGTAAAGGAGCCTTGGTGTAAATGTGGGATGTGCCAAGAATCCAACAACCCCCTGGAGTCTGACTCCCATAATTCAAAAAGCACAGGATCCCTGGGAAAGTAGGGGTTACGCCTAGCTTTACAAATGGGGAAACTGAGGCAGAGGGCTTGAGCTACTTGCATAGAGTTGCTTATTCCGTGTATTGTGCAGCACATCGAGGCATCATGTGAGACCGAGTCCCATCGTGCTGGGCATTGCACAGACGCAGAGCAAGAGACTATCCCTGATGCAAAAAGCTCAGTCTGAACAGATGTGACCAATGGAAGGATAAGAGGAACCAGAGACAGCAGGAGAGAGAAAGTGACTTCCCTCAGGGAAGCACCAGACCCAGGCCAGATCCCAGGGCTCTTGATGTAATACCCTAAGAGTTAGCCACTAGCCTCTCCCAAATGCTCTCTGGACAGGGGGGATTCAGGAGACCTGGTCTCCCTGCTAGGTGACTCTGGGCAAGTCACTTCTCTTGTCCCTGAGATCTTCCTGCCCATTCGTTGTCTGTCTCAGCTATGTAGATTGTAAATTGCTTAGTGATCTGTTCATACAGCACCACGCAGATTGGGGGTCTTGGTTCATGACTGGGGCTTCTTGTCTCTACCACAATGTGCATCACAAATACATGCACCATTGCCTCCTGTTGGATGGAATCTGAAGTCCAGTGGTGTGTCATAGGCCCCAGACAGCACACTCCCAGTGGGTGATTCTCCCATCGCTCAGGTGGGCTGTGGGAACAGGAGGCTGCACATTCTGCCTCCATGCAATGCCAAGAGGTCATGACATGCAATGTAATGCAAGACCCAGAAGTGCTCTCAGGCTTGGTACCACAGCATTTTGAGTGTAGGCTGAACCTTGAATGACAGACACCCTAGAGGCCAGCTCCCCCAGCAAGGGATGCTGCTCCAACAAGGAACAAACAGGGCTTCTCAGGAGGGAACGGGACAGGCCTCCAGAACAGGGGCTGACAGAGAGGAGAAAAGAAAATACGACGGCACTTGCTCTCTCTTGTGGAAAGCCTCAGACATCCCCTCACCCCACCTGGCATCTGACACGTCTGCATTACTGCACGCACGCCAGGAGCAATGAAATGCACCGAACGGGGGAGGGGAAGGAGGCTGGGCTGGCTCTTTAAAGGGGCACTTGGTAGACTGGAGCACAATGACGGCTTCCTGCAATTCAGAGGCTCCCAGCAGTGCTAAGAGGAGCAAGGCAAGACCAAGTTAACCACTACAGTCTCTGGGGCTTTGTGTGGAGACACAAACAGAAGCATCAACACAACTGTTCTTTGCACCCCCTCCTCCAAACAGCACCCCAGCCCTTTCCCCTGACCATATCATGCCATGTGAGGCACACAGATGTCTGCTAGGATAGGCAGAGGCTGGGCTGAGTGCAAACAAACTCATGTCACTTCCATTCCCATGAACTCAAAACCAGCTTTCATGGGTGAGTGGCAAAAGGCCATTCAGTGAGTCACCAACTTCCTGCGTACCTGCACACGCTAAGGCGGAAAAACAGCCAAATTCTAATCTCAGTGTAAAGCCAGAGTAACTCTGGAATTAAATCAGCATATTCAAGACCAAGATCCAGATGGAAAATCTGTTGCAGCCTCATTTATCAAGGAGAACTTCATCCCAGGACTAGAGCTGAGTGAGAATTTTCCAGCAGGATCCTTTCCCATTGGAAAATGTCATTTCATTAAAACTGAAAGGTCTCACAGTAATGCAGTGATTTTGACAATCTTTAGTGGGGGGGGGGTTGTTTCACAACAAAGCATTTTGATTAGGTCGTCGTGTTCAGTTTTTGCCATTTGTAGAAGAGAGCATTTTGACTTTTCACTGAAAAATGGTGATCCACTTTGAACCCTGACATCCGGGGTCCAGGTTTACACTGTACACCCTCATCCAACTAGGACATTGCAACAAAACAAGAAATGGCGGAAATCCTTTTTCGCGGGGAAATTTCGAAACAGCACTGCTGAACGAAAGCCAACTAGGAAGTCACACAATTCCCCACAATGCAGAAATCCTGGTTCCTGCCCAAGCAGGCAGGGGATGGAGCTGATCTCTGCTACTATCACACATGCGCACAGCAGTTCCCTTGGAAGACTCCAGTCAGGGACCCTTGGAGAAGATCCTCTGCAAACACAAAGTAAGAGACAGCCCCTGCTGTAGGAGGTTATGGATTTGGATTGTCCATTTGCCTGAAGCTGAGTGCCAAGCCTAGGGAAACCTAGGCTTGGGTGGCATCACTGGTGTGGCCAACCAGACTGCACTCTTGTGGGGTGTTTGCTGGTCTACCTCAGGCAGGAGGAGGCTTATGGGTGGAATGTATGTATTGCATGGAAAATAAGCAAGGAATCCTGTGGCACTTTTAACAACTAACAAATTTATTTATCACGTGAGCTTTTGTGGGAGAAAATCCCACTTGGGCAGATGCTTGAAGATCTGTGTAGGGACTCTCTGCCAGGCTCCTGGGGAAGCTATGCAAGGTCCAGCTTGGTCAGTGATTGGATAGGAAACCCCAAGTCCTGCTGGAAGTGGTACCAGTGATTTGGTGATTCAGTGGGGTCAGTCCGGGTTAAACAGAGACGCTCCAGACCACACAAGTGATCTTTTAGGCGAGGACCTTAACATTGGCACACCAGGCCTGTTCAGATCCCTTCTGTCTAACTTACCTCATCATTCTGTGCTGGTAAGACCCTTCCTCTAATCAGTCAAAGTAAGGAAACGTTTGGGAACTTAAGAGACAGGCCAAGTCCAACAAGACTTTATTATGAGAGGGGTTTTCCATAACAAAGCAATAAGGCTAGGTTGACCCACAATTCTCATGCCAGTATAATTGTGTAGTCAGGGGCTGACTTTCTCACCAACACGCTTATACCATGCAACTTCCACCAGAGATGCAGCCAAACCAGTAGAAAGGGGCCTTAGCCCAACAGAGCTTCTTACCTTGCCTGTAGGGGATTAGCTACCCTCGTACCACCATAACTGCACTCATGCTGTGCTGCTTTACCAAAGCCAGTGTAATTATAAAGCTTCTGTGGCTTTGTTTAGGAAAGGGCTAAGTGACTTTGCAAAGGTCACCTAGCAGGCCAAAGGCAGAAGCAGGACTCAAACTCTTAGTCCAGGACCATGACCCCCAACCCAGCAATCCTTAAACCCCATTAATAAATAACAATAACCCCTATCTCTTCATCAGTAGATCTTGCAGCACTTCCCAAAGGAGAGCAGTGTCATTATTCCTGTTTTACAGATGGCAAGAATGAGGCACAGAGGGTTGCAAGCATCCACCAGGCCAGTGGCAGAAGCAAGACTAGAATCCAGGTTTCTGGCTGCTAGGAGAGGATGCTGATGGAACTAACGACACAGTGAGCGCTAGAAACTGCCACAGGCTACTCCGGAAATCTTCTACAAAAAAATTCCTTACAGAGCCCATTTTGCTGCCAGAGTCATCCATGTGAAGAGGGCTGGGCAGAAGGGGGAATCAGGTCCACAGTGAATTTCACACCAGGGAGCAGCACTGAGCGGTCGGCTTGGAAAGCCAAGCAAGAACCACCATGCAGACAAAATGAGAGGCCTCAGCCCAGCCTGGCAAGTGCTTTGAGATCCTCAGACAAACACGACAGTGGCTCAGGCTTCTCTGAGTGAACCAATTCTCAGACTCAGTAACCTCACACAACCAATGTGGCCCCAGCCTGGCCAGGTCTCAGATACACCCATACGCAGCCTGGTTTTCAGTGACTCCATTGCTAGGCTTGGGGCTTTAAGGCAGGGGTCTCAAACACGTGGCCCGCAGACCGCATGTGGCTCCTAAAGCTCTTTCCTGTGGCCCGCAACGACACTATTACCACCAATTTTTTTAATATTGTTGTATGAAAAGATTTCAGTGGTGCGGCCCTCGGGCTAACATATTAGTCCTCATGCGGCCCTCATGGTGATTTCCGTTTGAGACCCCTGCTTTAAGGCCCCTTTGTGCGTCCTGTATTCTGGGGCTCTAGTGCCAATCAGCTAAGTTAACAGTTGGCTTCCGTGCCCCCGGAGGTGGGAAATAGTCAAGGGCAGAGTGCTGTGGCTGCACCCCGATTCAGGGGCAGGGAACAGGGTCATCCCCGCCCCCACCCCTAACTGAGGCACCCCCTAACTCAGGGGGTGATTCTCAGGGGACATTTCAACCCCCTCAGGCTACCAGAGTGGCCTCAGCACCCCCCACCCAGAGGAAAAAACCCGTCCCAGGTCCAGGATTGCAAGCTAACCAGGCTGGGACATGGGAGTTCAGCCCTGGCAAGATCTCAGCACTGCACCTGGATACACTGCTAGAACTGGGCTCCTCAACTAGACCCCTGCGTTTCCTCTGTTCACTCCCTCCACAGCTGTCAACCCGTGGCCTGGCTGCAAACTTTGGGGCCCAGTAATGCCCCCTAATCCCCCCGTCATGGCTGGAAAGCTCCCCTACCAGCAGCTCAGGCCGAGTTACCCAGGAGGGAACAGGGTCTAGGGCAGATCCTCCCCCAAGGCCCGAGCAGCGGTACCCAGGTTCTTAGCTGGCTGTGCCGGGGGCCGAGTTTATAAAGGGAAGCAGTGCTGGGAGTGAGAGAGAAAAGTGCCCAACACACACGCCCACCCTGCAACTGCTCCCAAACCGGCACCACGCCCTACCACACCCAGCTTCTGCATCCATATCAGCCGTGAAACTTTGGGCCTCGCCCCCCCTGCACAGTCAGCGTTCACTCCCTGTGGGCAGGCTGGGACAGAAGGAGCGAAGCTGGTCCTGTTCTCCAGGCACTCGCCTGCCAGGGCCAGGTTCAACTTCCTGCTCTGCCCAGACTCCATACATCCTTGGGCTGCTCACTTAGCCTCAGTTTCCCCATCTGTTGGCGAGAAGAAGCACGCCAACGGGGGCACCAAGAGGGGGAACTTCTGGTGGCTGCTGGTGCTGCAGAGGTAGCCTGAGCACCCAGCTACATAAGCTGAGAGGCAAAGTCAGAGACGACCACAGAGTCTGTTTGAATCCAGCAGGCACAATAAGGAAGCCTCTTCACATTCAGCCCAGCTCTGTCCCTTCTCTGCACTTGGAGCTGCGGCTGCTGCCTCTCTCTGCAGGTGGACTGAGACCAAATCCTGGATCTCGGTCAGGATTTGGTAGGTTGGGCACCGCATCCTTCTAGAAGAATCGAGAAGGAAGAGAGTCTTGCAGCCAGGAGACAGCCTAAGTGGAGATTCAAATGTCCTTTCCCTTTAAGACCACTCCCGACTCCTTTCTTGCCCCTCAGAACAAATGGCCTAGCCTGCGGAGAGCAAAGCCTGGGGCCTGCAGCAACAAGGCCAACTGTATCCGGTTTCTTGTTTAAAGAGACAGGGAGCACAAGGAAGGAAGTGCCAAAGAGCACTGAAGAGCCCGATCCAGGGGGTGCCAACATGATCCACCCCACGCAGCCTCAGCAGCACCTTTCCTTAAACCTCTGGGGGCCATGATTCTGCCAGACACTGAGCATCTCTGGATTGGTACCAAGTGCCCCCTCACTCCCCCAGGAGGGACCAAGAGCAAACCTGCTGCAGTTTATTTGAACAGCCTGTAAATAAATAATGTGGCTGTAATTAAGAAGGGATGTAGATCCGATAGGAGCAGAGCGGACGCCGACACCCCAAAGATCTGGAACGCAGCAGGGACTGTAGCTGCTATATGCAGCATATGTCCCTGCATCAATAGGCCCCATTTCAGACTGAGGCTGCAAGACAAGAGTGAGAGGCAATCCCTGTTCCCGAGAGCTGGAATTCTGAACAGACACAAAGATCTTAATATCGAGAGGAAGAACAGCTCTGTGATCAAACGGCTACGAAGTCCTGGGTCCTATTGCCCACCCCTCCGACTGGCCTGGTGGGAGACTGTGTCCTGCTCCATGCCTCAGTTTCCCCTACAGCTTGCCTATATTTAGATTCTGAACTCTGGAGGGCAAGGACTGTCTCTTCTCACATGTCTGTACAGCACCTGGCACCACCTCAGTCTTGGTCAGGGCCACTGGGTGCTACCCTCATATGTGTAATTACAGTGTGGAGAAGAGAGAGACAGAGAGATGGAACAACTGGACCCAGTTGACCTAAGAACTGAACCTAGATCTGCAGAGTCCCAGACGAGCAGCACAACCACAAGGCCACCCCGAAACCCCTAAATTACAAATATTATTCATGGGTTAGATGGTTGGAATTCCTTTTTCTTTCAGGTGAGGGTGGGGAGGTTTGTTGGGTGGAGCCTCTCAAAGGTGCCTGGGTCCCATAATGGGAACTAGGAGTCCAAACCCACTGGTGAGCCTGGTAAATCTTAGCCTACAACCAACAAGCCATATTAACCAGGGCCGATCAGTCATGTTAATCACAGTAGCTAGCCAAGAACCCTATTACGCTAGGCTCTCAGGCAGCTCCTGCCCTAAAAGAACTATCTCCAAGTCCTAAATGTGCCATCAATGATCTAACCTGGCTCCCCGAGTTCCTCCCTCCTGTTTACTCCTCTCGACTTTTAATTTATTGACTGTCTCTTTAAATTCCACTCACCTGATTTAGACCCAGGGTGTTTTGCACAAATGCACCAGACCAAAAACACATTAAAAAAATTCCACAACATTTAACCAAATTGACTCACTCTTTGTGAGCAAACCCTGCTCAGTTTACTCACACAAGTAAGAGGATTACCTGCAGAAGTAAAGCCAGGAGTGTCTGCTCTTTTAAGGCTGCATCCTGCCAACACTTCCTGCCCTGATGAAAGACAGCTCACCACCAGGAGAAATGCAGGACTAGACCCCATTTGCTTCTGAAACCAGTGCTTGCTCCTGCAAGCAAATCTACCGGCTCCAATTCCCCACCTTGCTGTGCTGTTCACACCAGGGCAAAATGAAAGAAGAACCCTGCTGTCCTGATCTGGTAGCGTTCTCCATCTGCTTTGCACAGGTGAAAATGACTACATGAGAGGCAGGGAACAGAGGACATGGGTTGAAGGGGCAAACTTGCTTCTGGCCACCGAGAAATAATAGACCGTGAGCTCTTCAGGGCAGGGAATGTCTCTCACTGTGGCCTATGCAGCACCCAGCACAGTGGGGGCCCTGCTCGGGGCCTGCGGGCATTACTGGCATACAAACAATTAATAAGAATAATAAAGCTGTTCTTTGTGTGCACTGAGCTGATCACATGCCCCATATGAAATCTGCCTGTGTTCCCCTCCTCCCCCACCCCCACACACTGTTTTTATAATTTGATCTACCGGGAGCTCAGAGGCTTGCTGCTCCCTGAAGAATTCCCATTGGAAATCTCAGCGCCTGATTCCCACTGACACCGAGGGCCGCTTTGCAGAATTCTGCCGAATGCCCGGGGGCCTTACAGCAGGTGCTACTGTAACTGACCCCCCCAGTCCCCCAGGCCCCCACTTTTAGGCCTCTCCGTGCAGTGTAAAGGGGCCTAAGTGACGACGAGAATCAGACCCAGCTTGTTCTGCAGTCCTGAAGCCCCAGACGGCCAAAGCTCCAGCAGCAAGTTAAAATCCGTCCCTTTGAGAAGTCCAAGAGAGATGCAGCAAGCCCCTACTGCTACTTTTCTGCACCTCCCTTCATCAGGCTGGGAGAAAGCAAACAATTTCGAAGGGCTGCCCACCAGATGGAGGTCAAAGCACACCAACAGGAACTCGGCTTATCCTGCCCCCTTTCCCATCCCCCCAAAATACCCCCCCCATCACTCATGCTGGACTGGGGCACTGGAAATGCTCAGTCTCCCAGGGTAGCCTGTTGGCTCCACCTAGAAAAGCTGCTTTCAAACACATTTGGAGGCCAGAGCCAAGTTATAATCCCCTCCCCTTCCCCCCGCCATATGAAACCAAACAAAAGCACAGAGGGGAAAGAGATCGCTGTGGGGTGGGGCGCCGAACCACCTCAACAATTTTCAAACATGCTGCTCTTTGGATTTATTTTTCCAGTTGAAATCGCTTTCGCTTTCAGCCCGACCCGTCCCTCCAAACCAAGGAGGAAGAGGGCGGGGGCAAATCCTCCAAGGAACATTTCAAACTGCATCATCAACCGCTTAAAAATAACCTGCAACGTATTCTGTAGCAAGAGCCTCTCTCCCCACCCTCTCGCACCAGAGCGCCTGGATTCTGGCTGCCATTGAAGTGCATGGCAGAAGCTCTTCTTACTGGCTTTCTGTCAGAGCAGGGTCTGGCCCCAAGTAGCACAGATAAAGCAGCTTGGAAAAGTACACACACCCAAGCTGATACGCTGAAGCCCCTGCTCACATGTTCTGGTGACATCAAGAAGGGCTCAGGACGCTCAAGGTGCAGGCCCCAATTCTGACGCACATTGCATGTGCCTAAAGCCACAGCTATCTGTTATGCATGTGCTTCAAGGACTTTGCTCAGTCAGGACCTGGGCCTGCACAGCAGCCCAATCTCATTCTTGTTGTTGTTATTAATATTAGTAGTAGTAGTAGCAAACAACGACGCTATGGTAGGGCCTCAAAGCCTGGCTCAGGGCTTCATCATTGGCGTGGACATAGCCCAGCCTGAGGAGCAGCCAGAACACTCCCAATATTTTATATTGATTTCTGAAATGCAGCTGTTCACACATGCTCCAACTAGCCGATTCCCACCTAGCTCCTTCTCAAACAAGGGCAGAGCTCTCCCAGCTGAAACAGAAACAGACTCAGGCTCTCTGCATGGACATCCAGAGAGCGGTGCTCTGCAAGGGGGTCAAGATCTGACTGCAGGATCCAGGCCAACTTTATAAATCCCGCTTCACAACATCCAGCTGTTCAGACACTGCCAGTAACATCAAATGAGGCTCGTTATGAAATAACAAAATATAATGAACCCAAGAAACACCACCGAGGAGCAAAATTAAATTACAACCAATGCACAGATTCTCTGGCACCTTAGCCCTCTGGCTGTGCCTTGCCCTTCACTGTCTGTTGGGATTTTTGCACAAGGCTAGCTACACCAATCTACTTACAGACACTCAGTGGTGTAGCAACGGGTGGGGGGCGGGGGGGCCAAGCCGGGGACACCGAGGAGCGGGGGGAGGGGGTACCAGGATGGGGGGTGGGGCTGCAAGGCATAGGGTGCCTGGGGGAGCTTAAATGTGGGCTTAGGCCCCAGGTGCTAGACACCCTTGCTACGCCATTGTAAAAAAAACAAGGAGTCCGGTGGCACTTGTAAAGACTAGCAAATTTACTTATCGCATGAGCTTTTGTCAGATGCCTGAAGTGGGATTTTAATCCATGAATGCGCATGTGATAAATAATAAATTTGTTAGTCTTTAAAAGTGTCATCAGACTCCTTGTTTGTTTCTAGGGACTAGACTAACACCACAGCCCCTCTGAAACTACACTGTTGCAGACGCTCCTCTCCCCTCCCACTGGTGCCATATGGAGCCTGCATTGATTTACTACCTCCTTGCACTGGTGTAACCTCATTCCCTACCAGTGTAGCACAACTGCATCGGAAGGGTTTGTTCTTTACCCTCATCCATGTAATTGCATGGGGGGATGTTTCCCTAGTCCAGCCCAGCCCCATTGTATCTGGCACACAACATGACTCTGAGGACCCCACACGTGCTCCGAAATTACATGTGGGCCTATATTACAACTGAGCCGGAGTGACACATGCATACGCACTTCCCGTCCCCCCCTTCCCACGTGCACCAGGGCCCAATCCTGCGAAGGGAATCAGATGGTCAGACTCCAAAACCTGCAGGCCCAGGGCTGGAACTGTTAATAAAGTTTCCCTGCAGGAGACACTAAATTAGCACAAAACTAAACTAGGTCAAAATAAGGAGGGAGCTTCTAATCTGAAGTTCTGGTTTGCTTTTTTCCCCATCTTTAGTTTGAACTAATGAAGAAAACACACAGCCACGTTTATGTCACAAGCTTCTAAAACACTCTGCCAGGGGCCTGATCTGACAAAACTTCAGCCGCAGACACAGGCAGCACACCAGGGCACATGCTTCCACAATCACACCCGCATTTCCTAGGCTGAGCCAACAGTCCCGCAGAGGAACTTGATCAGCATTACCTCTGCGTTTGTTGTTCTGTAACGTGCAAAGTTAAAATTCCAACCAATCGAACTGCAAAGGAACCCCAGAAGGGTCAGATCTGGAGTCGACACAACACATTAAAGCCACTTTACCCCAGCTGTGGATTTGGCCCACCAGGCCCAGTATCCTAAATGGAACTACTGCCCTTTTGAATGAAATGTACAAGATAAATAAACAGCCACCCCTAAAGCTCTGACAAAGACAAGGAAAGTAGTTACCTGTGATCCCCTAACTAGAGCTTTAATCTATTTGGAATCTAATAGTGGGGGTGGGGGTGGAGAAAGAGGATAAAAAGACAACCAGCTCTGTCTGCTCACTGAAAATAAAATACAGTCCCATTGGTCGTGCCCCCCCCCCCCCCCAACTTAAACAGGGAAAGTCTAGTTTCACATACTGTCTCCAAGGAGATCAGGAAGGAAAAAAGCAGCAGCAGCAGCAGCAGCAGCAGCAGCAGCAGCAGCAAAGGATCCTCCTAACAGAAACTTTGAATACAACCGGGTTTACTTTTTAAAACTGCACCATTTTCATAGCAGGCCCCAGAACAAGTGATCTTTTATTTTTAAGTTGCAGCGGCTTTTAATAATGATGGCATAATAATGCACAATCACAGGAAATATTAACAAAGATGAAGTAATAAAAGCCATAAAAACACATGTTATGCATTTATCATTTACTCTCCGATTCCCCTATACAGGTGTATGACCCTCCTCCTGCCCTCAGAAGCATATAGCGCAGCGTGGAAACAGAAAGGCCCATGTAAACACACACTTATCAGACTCTGTGGCACATTTTTTTAATAAAACAAGAAGTCGTGTGGCTCTTAAAGACAAACAGAT
Source organism: Podocnemis expansa (assembly GCA_007922195.1). Taxonomy (NCBI): domain Eukaryota; kingdom Metazoa; phylum Chordata; order Testudines; family Podocnemididae; genus Podocnemis; species Podocnemis expansa. The sequence goes on from ML682058.1 coordinate 1,003,028, forward strand.
TTATTTTTCGCATGAGCTTTCTGTTCGTCTTTAAGTGCCACACGACTCCTTGTTTTGTTTTTTTTCTGCCGGACTAGACTAACACAGCTACCCCTTTGCAAACTGACATTTTTTTTTAAACATTCACCTGCTGTCCATCTAATAACGTCTTTTGTTTGGCACCAACATATCCTATCGCCCAGCACGAAAGAGCACGGACGCGCCTCTATAAAAACACGTTCAAAACGAGGCAAAAGCTTAGCCTCCTCTTCATGTGCTTCCTACATACTCCCTCTATGGTCTAAATCAGGGTGTCTCGAACATGTGGCCCGCGGGCCGCATGTGGCCCCTAAAGCTATTTCCCGCAGCCCCCAATGGCATGATCGCTACCAATGTTTGCAATACCATTGCATGGAAAGGTTTCAGCGGTGCAGCCCTTGGGCTACCCCCCTAATCCTCAGGCGGCCCTTGTGATGATTTGAGTTGGAGACCCACTTGGGGGGCTGAGGGGGATACCGCCACGTCCACCCCATTCCTTTTTTAGTTTGAAACCGATTTCCCACCAACTCCACAACCCACCCCTCTCACGTGGAAGTTGCTAGGCGAAACTACAAAAGCCAAAGGCCCAGCTAGGGCATTTCTGCCCGCACCAGAGGGAAGAGAGAGCTAATCATCCCTGCCAGGCGCTGCTGCTCCACTCCCAAGCCGGGGGCAGGCTGCACCCCGTGCGCTCAGGAGCGAACTCCCGGCCAGGCGGGGGCCCCGCTCGCGGCTCTGCCGGCCCCGGCGCGCGGCTGCAGCCCGGGCTTGGAACCCCGGGGCCGGCGCGCGCGCGGGAAAGGCGCGAGCCCGGCCCGCGTGCCGCGCAAAAGCCCGCGTTATGCAACTGGGCGCCCCTTTGCAAGCAAGGCAGGCTCGGGGGGGGGGCCGGCTTTGCACCCCGCCAGCCGGCTACTCACCCGAGCGGGCCAGTGGGGGTAGCCCTTCATCTTGGCAAAGACCAGGTCCCCGCATTTGTACTCCTTCTGCCTGTTGGACCGGGACATCTTTGCCTGGAGCGCCGGGCGGGCTGCTGGCAAGAGGGGGAGGGGGGCTTAGGTGGCTGCAGGGGAGGGGGAAGGGGGAAGTTTGGAGGCAAAAGCTAGCGAGCGGCTCCCCCACCCCTCCGGCCGGGCGGGGGGGGGGCGGGCGGCGCGGCGCGGCGCCCAGGTGCGAGCGGCTGCAGCAGGTTGGTTCCCGGGAGGCGAGGCCGGGCCGCTGGGCGCCCCATGCAGCAGTTGTTTGTGTTTGAAATTCAATTGCTCCCTCCCTTCCTTCCCCTCCCCACCCCCCTGGCGGTGGATGCGATCGGAGGCTCGCTTGCTGATGCCTTGCCCCAGACACAGCCTGCCCCCCTTTCCCGCCCCCCAGCTGCGGCGGGAGGGGGACTGCAAGCTGGGGACTCGGAGCCAGCGCGCCTCCCCGGCTGCAAACACACCCGGGCTCGGCCACTGCCGTGCCCTCCTCTGCCTGCTTGCAAAGCCGACGCCTCTAGCCGTGCCAGCCACCGGGATCCGGCGTGGCACAGGAGGGACATTTCCACCCCCGTTGGGCTGGCAGCAAAAACACTTGTCCCTTTCCAAAGGGATGGCCGTGTTAGTCTAGTCCAGTAAAAAAACAACAAGGAGTTGTGTGGCACTTTAACAGATTTAGTAGCCAAGTATTCAGCGACCGGGGGCTGGGATCTGGCTACAGTTGTTGCCAGACAATCCTGGAGAGTTAAAAATAAGCCGTGGAGCATCCAGTCCCCCATGGTCTTTTTTTTTTTCTTTCTTTCGGGTGGCTGGCAGGAATCCGGCTAAGTTTGGCCTAAAAAGCAACAAGGAGTCGTGGGGCACTTTGAGACTAACAGTGCCACACGACTCCTTGTTGGTTTTTTGCTGGACTAGACTAACGCGGCTGACCCTTTGGAAAGTAACTTTGGCCTGTTGCAAGGTAAAATTGTCCCAGCGGCTAATGCAGCAGCTGGTGAAGGTAGGGCCACCAGGGCTAGGGTGACCAGATGCCAAAGCATGGAAGGGAGGACAGGGAAGCACAAAAAAGACACGTGGAGAAAATGTAGCGTTAATGGAATATTCTTCTGTTTCCAGGGGGCCCTGGAACGCTTCCCCCTAAAAATAGGGTGTTTCGAGGCGGTCCAGCATGCTTTAACCCCTGTAGGTGAAAGCCAGACAAAATCATGTATTTTTAAAATGCACGGCGGATGGAGGACGTGATGGTAAAAAGGAGGACGTGTCCTCCTTTTGCCTGACATCTGGTAACCCTAACCAGGTACACAGCCTGGAAGGGAGGACGAAAAGGAGGACGTTGGGCAGGGTTACCAGATGTCAGGCAAAAGGAGGACATGTCCACCTTTTTACCTTCACATTCTCTGTCCAGCAGGCATTTTAAAAATTCCTGATTTTGTCTAGCTTTTTCCTTACAGAGGTTACAGTATGCTGGAACGCCCCAGAACACCCTATTATTAGGGGGAAGCGTTCCAGGGCCCCCTAAAAACAGAAGAATCCTCCATCTGTCCTCCAATGTCCTCCTTTTCCTACTTCCCTGTCCTCCTTCCCATGCTTTGGTATCATGTAACCCTAACATTGGTGGACACATGGAGAAAACATAGTATTAATGGAATATTCTTCTGTTTTTAGGGAGCCCTGGAATGCTTTCCCCTAAAAATAGGGTGTTCCAGGGCACCCCAGCGTACTTTAACCCCTGTAAGTAAAAAGCCAGATAAAATCATGCATTTTTTAAAGGCTTGCCAGACAAAGGACGTGAAGGTAAAAAGGAGGACATGTCCTCCTTTTGCCTGACATCTGGTAACCCTAGGTGCAGGGGACTTGGTTTGGAGATTGGGAATGAAGAGCCAGCTAGATCTGTCTTGTTGCAAAATAAAATAATAATATTAAATAATGACAATACTAATTCAGCTCTTTAGTCTCTGCTACATTTTTGAGGTGGAGGGGAAGGAAGCACACAGCTAAATTTGTCTCATGGCACCATCGTAATTTGCTAATGATAAAATAGCCAGCTTCCAATGATTATGGGGGGAGGGAGGGGTGGTCAGGAAGTATCCAGCTAGCTTTGTCTTTCTGCAAAACAGTCAAATATTATCACTGTAGCACTGGTTCTTTCTTACCTAGTGTCTGGTCACTTTCTGAAGTAGGAGGGAGAGAATATCCACCTAAACTTGTTTTAGAGAGGGGGAAAAAAAAGTGGCGGGATAAAATGACGAACAGAGGCGGCTTTTGGGGTAGGTGAAGCAGGCGCACACCTAGGGTCCCAAGCAGAAAGGGACCCCATCGCCTGCTTTGCCTACCCCAAAAGCTGTGGCTGCCTCAGTTGGCGGCAGGAGAAGATGATTGGCCCCTGGGACTGGGGCCGGCAGTGGGGAACTGGAGCAGCGGTGGGGCAGCTGGGGCTGGAGGTGAAGGAGCCAGGTCTGTGGTGAGGAAGCCAGGACCATGGAAAGGGAACCCCCGGGCCTGCAGGGGGGCCTCACGATGGACCTTCACCTAGGGCCCCCAAGAGCCAAAAGCCGCCTCTGATGATGAACAATCAGACAAATAAATAATTAGACAGGATTTGGGGTCATTGTTTTCAAGGAAAAGCCCCAAATACCCCATAACAGCTTCTTTTCTCCCTGCCCCATAATTAAGTAGAAATCTGGCCCCCAATCTTGTACCTGCCCAACTTCACATATGTATGTAAGTGCTGGAACAAAGGATTAAGGGCAGCACTCTCTGGCTTGAGGATAGGATACCATCCTATCCAGAGTTACAGTTTGGTTCAGTGGCTCTCAGCACCCCACGTATGTACCCAATCCACTAAAACCAATTGAATTTATGCCAGGTTTAAAGTTATGCGTGCAGCTGTCATCAGGACCTGAGCTGATTTCAGCTTGTCTTCTGTCCTTGTCCTAGTCTTGCAGAGAGCTCTGAAACAGTCTACAGGTAACAGTCTACAGTTTTGTCAAGAGGCCCATTCCCACAAGTACTTAAGCACCCCAGTAATTTCCCCTTGTGTTCAATGAGGCTAATAGAGTGTATTTAAAATGCACCTGACAAAGTGGGATGCAACCCACAAAAGCTTATGCTCTAAGAAATTTGTTAGTCTTTATAAGGTGCCACAGGACTTTGGTTGTTTTTGCTACCTACAGCCTAACATGGCTACCCCTCAAGTGTATTTAGATTACTCCCACATGTATGTGGTTGCAGGAACTGGACTAAAACATGTCTTGTTGCAAAAAGAGTGGAAAAAAGTATTGGAAAAGACCAGAGAAAATACAAGACAATCCAATTAAAAATACTGTATATGGACAGAACGTCCTGTTTCAAAGCTGCCATTGGTCCCATTAATAAAATAAATAAATAAATATAGTTCCCAATTACAGTTATGAACAATGGGGGCAAACACTTAAGGCTAAGGCCCAACAAAGACTATTTATGTGGCCAACTCTGGCTATATTTGGTGTGTTTCTTAAAGCAAGAGTCACAGGATTAGGTAAGAATCTTGGCTTTCTTTTAGAGAAAAGTTCCTAGCCATTTTGGCTGCAGAGGAAACGCTTGGAAAGATTGATCTCTCTCTGTCTCTCTCTCATGTACACACATACACACCTCAAAACATTTTACTGTTTAAAACGTGTTTTAAAATCGATGACCTGATGGTTGTGTGGGTCAGATTCCAGCGATGGGGCGTGTGAAGTTAAACTCATGAGTAAATCTCTGTAGGATTGCAGCCAAAATTATGAACAGGCCAGAGAGTTTTCAAGTAGACTCTGTAAAGAGGTGGGAGGTTATTGAGTTAATGTATGATTCATAATCTCTTTCAACCACGCTTTCCCCCAACACTAAAATGAAAAGCTGTCAACTTAAATCAGGACTGAAACTGGTGAAGGTCTGAATACTGGGGATTTCCACTTCTGTACACCCCCTGCCGTTTCATACATGGACAGTCAAAATAGCAGGGCCACAGGGTGTTGAATGGGGGAAGTTCATGGTAGCTGGGGCCTTGATCTTGCAAAGGGCTGAGGCCCAGATTTTCAAAGGTATGTAGACACCTAATTCCCATTCAATGCAACAGGTGATAGGCACCAGAATCCCTTTGAGGATCTTGGCTGGAGTGGGTAGGCCATGGATCCAGCAAAGTGTTAAATACAGGAGCAACCCCATGGTGTTCAATAAGACTACTCATGTGCTTACCTTTAAGCGTGTGCTAAAGTGCCCTGCTGGCTCAGGATCAGAGTGTTCAGAACCCTGCCGGATCAGGGTCTCAGTGAGCTGGTAATTTCCCCCCATTTGGTCTGTCATTAGTAATAATAATAATCGGTGTTACCCCTGTGGCTAGCAGCCCGCACTTAGAGCACTGCTGTGAGTCTCTGCCCCACAAAGCTTCCAGTCTAAAGGGATGAGATGGAAGAAATACCATTATCCCCATTTGCAGAAGGAAAATCCAGATTTCACTGAAAAAAATCAGATCTCTATTTTTGTGATAATTTATCCATATTACCATTAGTTTTAGTCCTTCTGATAGCACAGATAACTTCTGAAGTGATAACCAGCTGTGTGCAGAAGAGGTGATGTCTGCCCCCAGCCTGAAACAATAACTCAAGAGCTTGGCACTTTCCTGTTCATCTCGATGGGTTCTGAAGCCTACCAGTGGTAATGCAAATGCTGCTAACTAGCTCACTGCTGGAAGAGAGGAGGGCAATTCTTTTATCTAGCAGGAGAAGACCCCTTCCCTGCTTTTCAAGCGTTTCCTTTATTGTCCGCATCTAGACTATCTGCTTCCTGAGCCCCAGAGTCTGGATGCTTCCTCCCATCTGGTGATCCTCACTCAAGTTCATGCTGCCTTTTTTTCATTTTCCAATCTGACAGAAGACAGAAGGGGTGGTCTCTTACCATGGGCCAGATCATGCTTCTCTCCTAGAAGCTTGTATCTTATGCCCACCCTTCATAGTCTCATTGAAGTCAATGGGGGCAATGTACTATTCAGCATAAGTAAGGCTGTGATTATTAACCCTCTGTCTATGTACAGCACCTAGAACATCAGGGCCCTGATCCTGGCTGAGGCCAGCCCTTTGAAGTTCCAGCTGAGATCAGGATCCTGTCATGTTAGGCAGTGTGTGTGCACACAGTAAGAGATAGCCCCACTGGTGATCTTTGCAGTCTAAATAGTCCAGGGAGACAAAGGGTGAAAGGGAAAACGGAGACACAGCATGGAGACCGGATTTGCCCAAGGTCAAAGAGCAGATTTGTAGCTGAGCTGGGAATACAAGCCAGGTTTCTGACTTTGTCTAGAATCCCGTTCAGTAGACCAGGTTGCTGCCAACAGCATAAATAATTATATGTGTCTAAGTACATAAATGTGTAGAAGGATAAACTACTCCTCCCCCTATTCAAAGGTAAGATCCACATGAAACCAGCCACATTACAAACACGTTAACAAAAAGCTCCTTCTGCATGGCTACCTCGCACTCAGTAAGTGGAAAGCATAACTGCTCTGCATTGCCACCTACTGGTGTGGAATTGTGAACATCCCAGAGTAGCTTCCACAGGAACTCTCAGGGAGATCTCTCTCTTTTGTTCTCACTGTCCTGCATGGATTGTAATGGCTTCTGGCACTAAAATAGTCCGCGCAGGGAAATGATTTTTTGTGTGTGTGTGACAATCGTAGTCTGTGGAAGCTCAGGACATATTTCTGAGATAGGTGTCAAAGGGGTTGGATGTGACTCACACTCATCACACTGAACTTCCATTGATTCAGTGGGAGTTTTGCCTGAGTCATGATTGCAGGATTGGACCTGATCTGAGTGTCTTTTGGTTGTTGTAAGGGGAAATGGTTTTCACTGACTTGTGAAAAGAGAGAAAGTGGGAAGAAGATTCAACATTTCCCTGCTGTGATGGAAACCCAATCACTTCATGATATGTAGGGTAGCACACAGTGGCACCACGATCAGGGCAGCATTGTGCCAGGCACAGTACATACATGTAGTGAGAGGAAGATAGCCCTGCCCCAAGGGCTTCACAATTGAAAAAGAGTAGGCAGAGAGGATGGGTTAATATTGCTGTGTCACACCCTGCGAATCGAGGCTTTCACAGGGGAAAAGATGCCATGAGGTCACAGAGTAAGTCTGCACCCATGACAAAAACTGAATGCTGCTCTCCTAAGTACCAAACCACAATATCCCCACAAGACCAGTGCCTCTCTTCTTTGTGCTACCATAGCCAAGAAAGTGAAACTCACTAAAAACCAACCAGTTTAATTACACTGTGCCCATTTATAAGAAAAAGAGAGAAGTTCACTTTCAGGATCATATTCAGTGAGAAGTACATTTAGGGTTGGACCTTCTTTCAGCATTTGTAACCAGAGGTCTTAATAAAACAGAGAAGAACATCCATTTTGAATACAACAGAGGCTCGCCAACTCTCCGAGCCAATGTCTGGGGACTGGGGACCAAATGCAGATTAGCCAACACTCAGTCCCTCCGAAGTCATAAAACAAAGGCACCTGCATCACAAAATGTACTTTGCTTATTTCTCTGAATTTAGCTTGAATTATTTATGTGACTGCTTCACAGCTTACTAGCAAATGGCTTCAGTGGGCTTTGGATCAGGACCCACGTTTTTAAAAAGTAATAATATCTCGAGTCCACATTCTGCGCTTGTAAGTCAGGAGGGCCTCCACTGAAGTCAGTGGAGTGATACCAGTGTCAAAACAGAGTATATGGGATTATTTATCCATTTGTAGTGCAATAGTGCAAGTAGTGATCTCCCTAAGCAGCGAATCAGAAGTGGAAATAAAGCCAAGGTCCTTTTATTCAGAATCCATTCCTGGACCATACCCCTTCACTAAGAGTACTGAGAAGTGGAACTTTTGGTGATAATTATTCCGTTTGTAGCTAACCCAGATTCTACCCTTTCTAGTCCAAACCCCAAACACTGAGAGATATGACCAGCTGATTTTCACTTGGCTGCACCATTATAAACAGAGCACAATGACATGGCAAAGCAGCATGTGCAATAAAAAGGAAAGGCTGGGAATACGTACCTATATGGTGCATAAGGGAAGTAGGTATATTTTGATAACTGTTCGCCAGGGGCCAGGGGTGGCCGATGGGATGTTGTCATTACTAGCCATTGTTGAAAGACAGGATAGTGGGATGGATGGATGGACCATTGGTCTGACTCATTGTGGCTGCTCTTATGTTCTTCATTGATTGGGTGGCCTATACAAAGATGGGCCCCATTACAGCATGACTATTTTATGTGCTTTGTCAGTTTCCAAAGGGATAGCTGTGTTAGTCTAGTCCAGCAAAAAAACCAAGGAGTTGTGTGGCACTTTAAGACTAAGATTTATTTTTTGCATGAGCTTTCGTGGGAGAAAATCCCACTTCGTCAGATGCTGAAGTGGGATTTTCTCCCACGAAAGCTCATGCGAAAAATAAATCTGTTAGTCTTAAAGTGCCACACAATTCCTTATTTTATGTGCTACCACTGGAAACAGCACAAGGCGAAAACCAATGGCTTTTACACTGAGGAAACAAGAGCAAAGCTGAAGAGAATGGTCGGGCTGTGATTAATGCACGAGCAGGAGATGGGCAGCCAGTTTTTTGACCCCTGCAGCCTAAGAGCTCTTGCTGAACCCCAGACACCACTCACAGCACTGGGGTTGGCAGAGTGCCCCTGCTGGGACACTCTCCATGCACCCCCGCCATTGCAATCAGGCCTTAACTCAAAAGGCAAATCACCATCTGGCGGCCACAGGGCAATTAACTACGAGTCCCAGGATGCACTACAGCACCCCCTGCTGTCAGGGACGAGCATTGCCCAGGAGCATTGTGGGAGTTGTAGTCTATCTGCCACAGGCCGCCCTGGATCCTGATTTGGCGATTAACTAACAGTCCTGGCACGCACTGCGTCAGGCGGTCTCGCTTTCCTAGCGAATGAAGAGTTCGCCCGGTGCATTGTGGGCGTTGCAGTGCACCACGGGAGTTGTAGTCCGGCTGCTCCGAAAGCAGCCTTTGGCGGACCTTTTTAGCAGCCGGTGACGGGCCGGGGGCATTGATCGCAATGCATTACGGGAGTTGCTGTCCTTTGAGTCTGGGAAAGCTATTACATCCCCAAAAGGGAACTGCAGAGGGAAGAGCGACCGTTGAGCAAATGAGATCCCAGCATGCTCCGCTTCCTCACTCCCGTGGGCGCCAATAACGTTTTGCCGCAGTGCCCTCTGGGAGTCTCCCTCTGCCGCGGTGCATGGCGGGAATCCTAGTCTTCCCGGGGAGGCGGGGCGAGGCTAGGCTGCCGTCAGAACGCCGGGCTAGCCGCGGTGCGCGCTGGGTTGTCGCCCCCCCCGTGGAGTGCCGATGGACTCTATTTCCCGAGGTGCAGCGCGGCGGCCCCCTGCGGCGAGCCAATGGGGCGCACCCGCGGTGCTCTCTGGGAGTTGTAGTTCCGTTGCGCTGAGGAGGGGGCTCTCCGGGCGGCCATTATCTGTGCGCGCGCCGAGCTGAGCGACCGGCGGGCTTGGAGCTTCTTCGCCTTCCCTGTTCCCCCCCCGGGGGTGGAGCGGCCATGGCGGCCCCTGCGGTTTAGCTCCGCTCCCCCCCTCCCCCCCGAGCGCGGTCACCGAGGAAGCGGGCGCGGCCTAGCCGAGCGGGCGGATCCCCGGGCTCGCGTAGCGGCCGCTGCCGCCCAGGGCCGCCCCTCGGCCGGCCGCGGGCGGGGGCCATGTCCCTGGTGGCCTATGGCAGCAGCGAGGAGGAGAGCGATGCGGAGGAGGCCGCGGGCGAGGAGGAGGAGGCTCCGCCCGCGCAGCCGCCCCTGGCCGGGGGGCTCTTCTCCGTCCTGCCCCCACCCAAGCCGCCCCTGCTGCCCCCCCACCAGCTCCTGGGGGCCGGCTTCCCCCTGCTGCCCCCGCCGCACGCGGGGCCGCCGCCTCCCTTCCTGCTGGGGCCCCCGCCCGCCTTCAGCGCCCCCCCGCCCGGCATGAGCCCCGCCCAGGCCTCTGCCCTGGGCCTGGGCCTGCCCGAGCCCGCCGCCGCCGGCAGCCTGGGGGGGGGAGCTGCCCCGGCTAGGGGGGCTCCCTCTGCCCCCGCCCAGGGACCCCGCCGCGCTGAATGTGCCCCCCCCTGCCGCCGCCTCGGCGGCGCCCCCCGGGGCTGGGGCCGGCCCGAGCCTCCCCAAGCCGAAGAAGAGGATCGCCGCCCCCGAGCTGCAGCAGCGGGATGTGAGTATGAAATAAAGGCTTCTCTCTGGGGGGATTCACAGGGGCCTCTGTTTGGGGTGTCTCCTGGGGGCAAACGGGGCTGGCTCCTGGGTGTGGGGGTCTTCTGCTGCTGGGGGGAGCACACCCCCTCTGCCCCACGCTGTCTGGTATCTACTGGGGTGACCCTCTGACAGGGTCAGGTTCTTGGGAACTGTGACCCCAAAGGGGTGGAAGGAAAAGGTGAGTGCTGATCTCTTTGGTTGGGGTGACCCTGTGAAACGCGACCCCAAAGGGGCGGGAACAAAAAGTTGATGCTGATCTCTCTTATTGGGGTGACTTTCAGGTTCCTGTGAAACGTGACCTCAAAGGGGCAGGAAAAAAAGGTGGACGCTGATCTCTTATATTGGGGTGACCCCATGACAGGGTCAGGTTCCTGTGAAACATGACCCCAAAGGAGTGGAAACAAAAGGTGGATACTGATTTTTCTGATTGGGGTTACCCCCATGACAGGGTCAGGTTCCTGTGAAACACAGCCCCGAAGGGGTGGGAGAGAAAGGTGTACACTGCTTTCTTTTATTGGGGTGACCCCTTGACAGGGTCAGTTTCCTGCAAAATGTGACCCCAAAGGGGGTTGCATCTGATGAAGTGGGTTGAAGCCCACAAAAGCTTATGCTCGAAGAAATCTGTTAGTTTATAAGGTGCCACAGGACTCTCGTTGCTTTTGCTAAACAAAAGGTTGACACTTGTCTCTCTTATGGGAGTGACCCCATGATTGGGTCAGGTTCCTGTGAAACGTGACCCCAAAGGGGCTGAAACAAAAAGTTGATGCTGATCGCTCTTATTGGGGTGACCCTGTGACAGGGTCAAGTTCCTGTGAAATGTGACCCCAAAGGTGCAGAAACAAAAGGTGGACACTGATCTCTCTTATTGGGGTAGCCTTCAGGTTTCTGTGAAATGCGACCCCAAAGGCGTGGAAACAAAAGGTTGACGCTGACCTCTCTGATTGAGTTGACGCCGTGACAGTTTCAGGTGCCTGCAAAATGTCATGACCCAAAATTTCCTAGCACGTGAAGGTGCCAAAATGAAGTTGATCCTGATGTTGCAGCACTCGAGGTCGGTCCCAGTGGGCAACGCTAATCCTAAAAGTGTTTTGCAAGGTTAAGCTTTCATAGAACCCTTATTTTAAATTGATAATCCTACAGTAACAAGGCTAGCTTATCCGCAGGCTTGTTCGTTAGAAACGTTAACTAGTTAGTGAGTTGAAGCCTGATTCTAGCAATTTTGGGAGGTTCACAATATTTTCTAGTTCACTGGCCCAAATTTCATGTCAAAACTAAAATTTGTTTATTTAAAACTAATTATCTGGAGGTTTTGGATGACTCTTGCGATGTTTAGGTAGTAGTTTATCTGTAATTTGCCATTGTGTTTTAATAGTCTTTTTGCCAAGGTGCCCAAAACATAAGGGAAGTGACAGGGAATATCTTTTGCTATACTCAGGGGGGTAGTCGTGTTAGTCTAGTTCAGTAAAACAGACAAACAAGGAGTCCTGTGGCACTTAAAGACTAAAAATTGGTTAGTCTTTAAGTGCCACAGGACTACTTGTTTGTGTGTTTTGCTATATACTGTGGGACTTCTCTACAGTGAACTTGTATTTTCTGAAAGCTTGATAGACAATTGGACAATTCATTCATTCTCCTAGGTCTCCATCCTGTTTAGATTGATGGGAAGGAACTGGCTTCACTAAGTGTGCTTCACTTTGTCCCTCTCTAATATTCTGTGTCATAATCCTTTTATTTGTATCCCTTCTGCTGACTCCAGTGACAAAGTACATCTGTTGGGCAGTGCAGTGTATTGACCAGACTTGTTAGCAAACCGATTAGTGTTCCACTTTCTCGTATCCTCTGTCTGTCCGTTCCCTTCTCCACAGCACCTGGCTGGGAAACCATAATAAAGAAGAGGCCAAAACCTATTGCAATAAAGCTGAGGAGGAGTCTTATTGACAGCTATTGTGGGATAATCTGACATGAAAATGATCTGTTTCTCTTTGTGTGTTGATCCCTTCCCCCTATATAGGAAGATACTAACTTTGAACAGTTATGTAGCACAGATTATCGCTTGCTGTCATATTGATGAGCAAGATTGGTAAAGAAATGCATAAAAATTGGGGCCAGTCTAGTGGTTCACTACTCTGTACCCCTAGAATGAAGCTTCTTTGCCTTTGTGACTGTGGTCCTTGTCCTTCAGATCCCTTCTCAAAATTCCTTTTCATCTTGCATCCTAGTGTGGAATTCTACCTCCGTCTCTGCTTAAACATACCAAAACTTACACAAGTTTTGTTTTAACTCTTGATTCGCTAGCTTCATGTTCCCTGTATAGTAAGCTGGCAGGAGGACCATGTCTCCTTTAATCTCTGTAAAGCACCATGGAAAGTGGTAGAGTTGTATAAATCTTCAAAGCCTGATTCTCTTGTATGCTAAGGTCTATTTATGATGGCAGTGTATGGAAAAGAAACACTGCAAACACTAATTTCTAGTGGGACTTGAGTGTCCAAAATGTATAAGCGCTCTTGAAAATTGTCTGCAGTAAATTATCAGATTGACAGTTTAGGAGTTTGGCTTTCTGCTTTTGTTTACACTGTCTAAAACTCTAAACACAAAAGCAGAGGGCTTTCAGTTTTGGGGCGGGGGTTCTTTGTGATTCAAAGCAGAGCCTTGAGTTATAAAGGATTCAAACTGAATTTTGCCTCTGTTTTATTTCTTTTTTTAAAACAACAACAAATGTTTTAAAATGGCTGAGTTATTGGCACTCTGCATGTTAATACCTGGTAAGCAGCTAGATATTGTGCCTCTCGTTTTCTCCCAGACAAACCTGTTTTGTAACAGTACTAAAGTGACAGCCTTAATATTTTAAATCCTGAATTCATTTTAATTAAATGGGTCTTTTGGTCCACATATTATGTGGATGAGCTTGATTTTAAGTTGGATAAAACATAGTTTAGTTGCATTGAAATAGCTCCTGTGAGACTTAAACACTGGTGTACTTATGAAGCTATAGTTTTGATAACAGCTTATGGCTTTTATATGTGTCCCTGTCCAAACTGCACTAGTTACAACTGTCGCTAAATATAGCAAGTAGCACGATCTTGCTTTTGTTGTGGACAGTTTGTTAATCTCTCATAATAGTAACCAGAGCTGGCTTTTAACAAGACAGCACTTCTTGACAGATCTCTCCAGGTCAGAAGGATTGCAGGTGAAAGAATTTCAGTCTTCCAACCCTGTTTCACAGCTAAGATCCTTGAAAGTCTAAAAGCTGACCCTGCTGCTAACATGATCTCTGATGAGCACATTTATTCTGTTGTGGTTTTTTTTTTTTTTTTTTTTTTTTTTAACTGTCATAAGTGTTGCCTAATTGAGTTTTTTTCTTTCTCAGTCAGATTCAGAGGAAGATGAACCAGCAAGGAAGAAAAATTCTCTTCAGGTACTGACTTAAGATGCAATACTTAAACTTATACTTACTGGGAAAGCAACTTTGTCATCACAGTCTTGGGCTTATGCTTGGTCCCTCTTTCAGGCTTTGATCAGGACTTGGGTGGGCATCAATGTACAGTGGCAAGTGGCTGTTCCTGGAGGAGACTGTTTTTGTGGCATATGACTATGGTACATTCAGGCTGTACAACAACTGGTTAGATTGTTATTAAAAACTGTCTGTCAGTTGAATCAAGTTGCCACCAGTTAAATGTTGTGGTAAATTCATTTCATATGAAACTTAATATCTGGTAGCAAACAGAATAATTGGCTGACAGTCAAGTCACTTGGATCCCTGAATCTGCCTCCTAGCCCATAAAACTGAGGGAAAGTAACCAGACACTTGATTATCAACATGCAGCAGCGTACTGTACTTCATTGACAGTAAGCCCAATCCTGCTGCTTTTGAAACTGTGAGACATTTTGCATTGACTTCAAAATAGAGGGCCTTTGGTTCAGGCACCGGAATGGAGTTTGGAAAAAGAGGTTCAGATCTTGGCTCTCTAGCAGACTCTCTGTATGACCTTGGGGACTTTTAGTTTATGATCCTGCAATTTGTTGCCATTTAGCAGCAAGATTTCCAATTCAGGGACTCTGTGGAAGTCTAGGCAGCCTAAAACCCTGCTTCCATTTCTTTGTTATTTATCCAAATCTCCTAGACCTCTACAGACAAGCTGTTATTCTATGTTGCCAAACTGTCAGAGCAACCACACCCATCTCCAGGGATTGGTGGTAGCTCACTATAGCAGCAGCCTTTAAAAAAAGAGTAATGTGCCAGCAGATGGATTGCTGGTTGGGTTATTAGCAAACTGAAGGTAACTGTGTTGCTTCCTGTCCTGTACGGGTCATTGTTCAGCAGCGGCTGATGTATTTAGAAAACACTAGTCATGAGAAGCAGCATGACCTAGGGGGTAGAATACTTGATTGGGACTCGGAAGACCTGGGTTCTGTTTCCGACTCTGCTGTTAGCCTGCTTGGTGACCTTGGGCAAATCGCTTTATTGCTCGGTGCCTCAGTTTCCCTTCTGTAAAATGGAGGTAATTATGCTGCCCTTGTTTGTAAAGTACTTTCAGATCTAATCATAAAAAGCAGCATGTAAAACCTAGGGGTGATGAGTATCATCATCATCGGTCAGCGTTGAGGCTAGACTTTAATATTACTTTAATGGGAAGAGGTGGATAAGCAGTTGTTAGTGGCATCGGGACTGAACTAGACCTCCAGTACAGGAGAAATACCTAATCAAATCATTTAAGTACAGTTCTGCATGCTCAAAAGTGTGAGGTTGTAGGGAGACTCTTTAGTGTCTTGCCTCCCCAGTGTTTTTTGCTTCCGGGTGTGAACTTGATGGAATTTATTATGCTTTATCTCAGTGTTTTGCAACCAATGTGCCACCAGGCCTCAGCAGATGTACCATGGAATTTTTTGAAAAAACTCGTCTGTGTTCTTGATTGGCTCATGAATATTCATGAGTTCATTTGGAGACCGTATGGTGGTGTGCCTCAAAATAATTGAAAGTATCAAGGTGCACCATGGCAAAGAGGAGGTTGGGAACCACTGCGTTAGCTTAACAGTAGTTCTGAATGGCCCCATTACGTAGGCATTTTACAAACACGTCAGAGACTTTCTTGATCCTGAGCGCTTACCATCTAAGTATGACATGGGCATAATAAACAGTCTGCCGGATGAAGACTAGGGGGTGTGGTGGAAAAAGCTGGCCAAGATAACTCTTTAATCTTTTCTTTACTTGAAACCATCCTTTATATACAAGGGTTGGATTAAACCTTTCAGAGTTATAAGTGATCAAATATCTTCCTTAAAAGTTTCTTTAGGATAGGACTGTGAACATTGTTTTAATTTGGTAAAGGTAGACTATTGACTTTGAGAGTGATATAGTCACTTAAAACTACCTATTATTTGTGGGCAAGGAAATCTCCAGCATTCTTTTTTCCTCTCCATTGTAGAAGTAAAATCAAGCCTCAATTCACAGTGCTGCTGTTCTGCAAAACCCCTTACAGCTGTCCCTGGTCTATCAGATTTACCTCTCACCCGTTCAGAGCAGAATACAATCTTCTTTGTATCTCAGGCCAGTGTAATTTTCAGTCTCTGAAGTGGGTGCTGACGGGTTGGGGGGGGGGGGTGCCCTTTGGCAAGGTTAGATAGAAGTTAAATGGGGGGACATATTGGGCACTGCGTTAGGAAAATAAACTTGCTCATCTATTTTCTTGTCTCCTGTTTTTATGAATTACCTTTTTGGAATGAAACACAACAGGGACTCAGCGAGGGCTCTGGCTTGTCTGCTTTGCTTCCTCAACCCAAAAACTTGACAGTAAAAGAGACAAACCGGTTGCTTTTGCCCTATGCTTTCTCAAGGAAAGCAGCAGAAAGTGCCCCTGAGTCAAAACCAGCTAAGGCTCCAACCTCCTCCTCCAAGCCAAAACCTCTGTCCAAGCCAGCAGTGGCCACAACTCCTTCACCATCTGCTATCAAGGCGGCTGCCAAGAGTGCTGCCCTCCAGGTAACCAAGCAGATCACCCAGGAGGAGGACGACAGTGACGAGGAGGTGGAGCCAGAGAACTTCTTTTCTCTGTCCGACAAGAGTGAGCCCAGCATGGTCAGCACTGAGACGTACGCATATTCCAGCACTATACTGGCCGAGGATCTGCCCCCTGGAACGGAGCCGGAGCCTGAATTCCAGGATGCTGCCGCTAATGCTCCTCTGGAGTTCAAGACAGCTGCGGGTTCAAGCACCACTCAGCACAGCTGGGCACCCAAGTCAGGAGAAGACTATGGCAACCAGACGTATAATCAGTTCCCTGGCTACAGCGATGCCAATGCTACGGGCACATACTATCCGGTAAGAACCAGGATTATCAATGGATAAAACATACTAGGTCTGGTTTAAAAAGAAGCCATCAAATTGGTGCTTTGACTTACCTGTCATAGCAGGTTATAGTACTTGGAGATTGAGCCTGTGTGAGCTCGATCACTTGGGCCTGTCACTTACTAAATGTACCACACTTGGCACCCCAAGGCCCTAATATGAGGAGATCTTGCACTCATGCCTCAAGTAAAAAATGTTTACTTGACTTTTTAAATGCACCCTCAGAATTGCACCTGCCATTGTCTGGATGCAATATCAGGGGTGATTTCAAGGCCATTACAGAAACTGGGTCAGTGTCTGAGACAGGGTTGGCTGTTCCTGATCCAACAGAAGGGGTATGTGAGGGGGAAAAGTAGCTGAGTATATGTAGCTGATAATAGATCTTAAAGAGGGAAAAACAGAGTGTATCCCCACTTTGCTGCTTGTAAAGTCTGAGGCTGGGCTGGGAACTTCTTGGAAGGTTTTTAGGTTTGGTTGGGGTTTTTGATATTAGGACAGGAAGTATAAGCATACACCACACCTGGCTGAAACTGCAAGGATAGCTTAAGCCAATGGTTCCCAACCTTTTCAGTAACATGGCAAACTTCAATGAGACAAACCGTTCCACGGCACGCTCACTTCTATACATTTACTTACATTTACTATGATTACGGTCTTACTATAGAGGTTTGCAACATAGTGCATACAACAAGTGAAAGAAAGATCAACTGCATTAATGTTTTAAATCACCAGAAAAAAATATATCATCTCAGTTTTGCCCTTTGGCCACCCATGTTTAGAATGCTCATGTTTTAGCATCAAAAGGCCAATAACTCGCTTTAGTTTGATTAATTTTCATGAGTTTTGTGAGTTGTAATGTTGGTTGGCTAGAAGATTAAGATGAAACAATGTTTTACATTGATTTTCCTTACCTTTGTACAAAATTGTACAGCACAGCAGTGTGTCACAGCACAGTGGTTGAAAACCAGTGGCTTACACAGGATGCGTAAAGTGTTCAAGAATGGAATTTGGCAGGGGGACACTAAGAGTTAGCATCTCAGATCTTGCAGAGGGTCCCCTGGGTTCTTTGATGAAGTTAGTCAGTACTTGGTTTTGCGATATTGTGGAATGAGAGAGACAGCTGAACTCTAATTAATATGCAAGCTAAATTCTGTGAAAGCAGGACTGAATCAAGACTATGGATTCTTTTCCCATTACAAAGGGTAATTTGACTTCAGGCTTCCCATGGTTTGAGCCTGTAAACTGCTCTGATTTGCTGTTACTTTATGACCTGATCCTATGTTTTACACCCCCTTGCATTTAATTTCATTCCTTTCTGTAAGTTCACCCAACTTCGAAGCATCTGAGGAAGTGGGATCTTCTCCCACAAAAGCTCATGCAAAAAATAAATCTGTTCGTCTTAAAGTGCCACACAACTCCGTGTTGTTTTTTCACTGGACTAGACTAACACAGCTATCCCTTTTAAAATAGCACCTCCTGACACTGTACTGGGATATTGGTTCAACATGCTCTTCCACCAAGTACTGAAAATCTCTGCTTCTGTAGCGTTCTGAGTCTGCCGTGATGGTCTCACATGCAAGCATTAACTTCTCTTAATCTTTTCCCCAACCTATGGCTTCATGTGAAAAGTAAGCATTAGAAAAGTAAGTCTGTCCATGTGGTGAAGTTTAGGAGCTGCCAGATGATCACTGAACTCTTTCTGGTCCAGAAAGAAATCTACACATGGTGGATTTATCTTGAAGGTATGAAAAGCTTCAGTGATCAGCACATCAAAGTGAACTGTAGACTCTGGTTTTGGTTGGGAAGATGATAAGCTCTGGTTCCAGCCAGAAGAGAATTTGAGTGTGCTCTAAGTTAGAAAGTAGTCACCAGGTACGCTTGGAAGAAAACCATTCAATTTGATGGAACTCGCAAAGTAATGATGAGGGTTTAAAGCAGGAAGCATTCCCCCTGAGAGTGGAAATCAGTTCTCTTGTGCAATTCAGAGCAGGGCATGTGCATCAAGAGGCTAACACACCTCAAAGGTTAAGTGACATCCCTGAAGGCAGCTTTTTTTAAGTTACCTCACCCTGAGGGCATATGGTTCCAGATGCAGTGCTGCCTCATGGTGTCTGTCCAGTTTTGTTCCAATATCTCTGTCTTGTCTGATCACACCTTTGTGACAAACCTATTTTTTTTCTCCATAACAGGATTACTACACCGGTGGCTATTACCAGGAGACGGATCCAACACTAGGACCACCACAGGAGATGGGCACTGACTCTTCCTTCATGGATGATGAAGCGGTTGGCATTTATCTGTCTTACAACATAGTTTTCATTTAGATGCTCTAGCCAGTTATAGGAATATAGGATTGGCTTGGCAGATTAAAACGCTGGCCCCTCAAGCATGGTGTTTCTTTCAGGTCTGGTGTGCTGTTGTGGGCAGTGGTCAATGCCTGATGCTACCTATTTCCGCTCCCGTAAAGTGTACATAGTCAGTTTGGAAAGACCATGTTTTATGGGCAAATGAAAGAATTCCTTAAATGTAACAAAAATATATTTAGTTTTAATGGTGTTGCATGCCTTACAATAACAAATCTCACCAATATGAGCAGGCAACAGAGCCACACGAGGAGAGATCAGAACCTGTATTAACCTTGACTGGCCTTATACCAGTCCCCAGAAATTAATACATCTCCCGTGTGAAGGAGGGCACTAACTCTGGGTTGGATCCTTAACTGATGTAAGTCAGTGGAGCTTTGATGGAGCTACAGTGATTTATGGTGAAGTCAGTGGAGCTACACCATCTTACATCAGCTGAGGATCTGGCCTTGCTGCCCTGTTGGCCAGTGGTCAGTCTGGCCCAGTGTCCTGTCTCCCAACACAGGCCAGTGCCAGATGCTTCAAAGGGAATGAACAGAACAGGGCAATCATCAGGTGAACCATCCCCTGTCCTCCAGTCCCAGCGTCTGGTAGTCCAAAGCTTTGAGATACCCCCAGAGCATGGGCTTGCATCGCTTATCATCTTAGCTAATAGCCATTGATTCTTTTTTTAATCCAGTTACAGTTTTGGCCTTAACAGCGTCCCTTGTCAATAAGTTCCACAGGTCGACTGTGTGTTGTGTGAAGAAATACTTCCTTCTGTTTGTTTTAAACCTGCTGCATCTTAATTTCATTCGGTGACCCCTGGTTCTTGTGTTACATTCTTGGAAGCATTTCCGGCAAAGCCTAGTGGTCTTGATCACAGAATGATATACTGTACTGACAATAATTAGAGTAGGGTGGATGCATCAAATTATTGACTTTGGGGGGTGGGGGAATATATAACTTCTCTTTGCTGGTGCTTGCAGTTTGTTTGGTTCATGAACACTTGATTAAGTAAGGTTTGATTCCCATCTATGACATTGGTTCTACATATCTCTGCTATAGAATATTAGCTAGAAGGAACAAATTGCAAAGGAAAGCTGAGAAGTGCAACTGACTGGAAACATTGTTCTCCTCAGATGAACATCTGATCTTGACTCTGTCTGGAAATTGCTTTGTGAAAGTGGGATTTGAATTCCAGGTGGCTGCTTTATGAAGCTCTATGCTAGCACATGGCAAATAGAGAGGGCACTGAAGCTCCTATTCTTTTTTAGCTGAATCCAACACAGTTTATCAAAGCTTAAAATAGTGACTCCTGAGTGTTGTATGCTGCTGTTAGATCAAAGGCTTTTCTCTCCTGTAATGCTTTTTCATCTAGTCTCAAAGCCAAAGGGTGCATAGTGTTAGTAGTTTATAGAGTGGGAAACTGAGGCAGAGTTGCCCAATTCAGATGGCAAGTCAATAACAAACTTTAGACTAGGACCAACATCTTGATTTCCAGTCCCCTGTTCTAATTACCAGGCCAGCAGATAGATCTAGGCTCCAGGATTCACAGTCCTTTGCACCAAGCAGCACTCTAGGTATGTCATTAGGTTTTCCTGCCTTTTTTGCTCTTACACTAGTTCTCATTTTAAGGTCACTGATGGCAAGATGAGCAGCTCAGAAGCACCTTTTCTTGTTCCTCAGCCCTTTCCAGAGATCTCCAGCTTGGCTGCTCCTGGTGATCTGGTTGGATAAGCTGATATCAGCTATTTCCAGCAAGTCCAGCATAGTCTTCACTCAGGATGTAGCAAGTAGTGGATGTCTACAATTTGCTGTGGTGCACACAGGTGCTAGCTGGCTTACAGCTGCAAAGCAATGGGAAGACTGCAGCTAAAATATCTTGGATCTATCTTACTTAATGCAGCAATGTACTCCATGTTCCAAGGGCTCAGCAGCTTCACCTCAAAATCTGTTTGAAACGCACTATAGATTGCTGCTGCCGCCATCCAGAAACTGCCAGCAAAGCTGGCATCTGTAGTCAAATGATGCTGCAGAAAGCACTGACTTGTGTATGCCATTTCCTTCCAACTCCTTCAGCTCTTTACATACACCATCACCCTGCTGTTGCTTTGGAAACTTGTTCTTTTGTGGAAGGCAGATTTGTCCATGGCTGAATATTTTCAGTGTTTCCCTGACTTTTAGAGGGGGGGGTGGGGATGGAAAGCCAGAACTCCTGGGTTCTAGTCCTGACTTAGAGCAAATATCTTCTCTCATGTCTCTTTCTTCATCTTTAAAATAGATTTCCCTGCCTCATGGGCTGGTTGGTGGGGAGAGAGTTTGTGTGGCTCACCATTTGTAAAGTGCTTTGAGATTTGTAGAACAGAAGTGTTATACGGTAAAGGAAGGACTCCCTGGATGGGAAGATGAACATGGTAGTAACCCAGCTCTTCAAATAAGCTTAATTGTTCCAAGCCCCAGGCACCTTTGCATGGTCTGGTGTGGCAGGACCATGTACTACGAGTGTAACTCTCTTCTGACTTTTGTTTTAATCCCTCTCTCAGTTTAAGCGTCTCCAAGGCAAGCGGAATCGTGGGAGAGAAGAGATCAACTTTGTGGAGATCAAAGGGGATGATCAGTTGAGTGGAGCCCAGCAGTGGATGACCAAATCCTTAACAGAAGAGAAGACCATGAAATCATTCAGCAAGGTATGTGTAGGAAATATTGCCTAGTGGGTAGAACACTGGACTGGTCTGCTGGACATCTGTCTTCTGTTCCCAGCTCAGGCATGGACCAAGGCAAGTCACTTCATCAACCTTGTGTCTCACTTCTCCATCTGTGTGTGGGTTGTTTTTTTTTTTTTGAGAGAGAGTAAAATTTTGTGATTGTGAGCTGCTCAAATGTGGGTCAGATAAGCAGATCTGGAGCAGGTGAGAAGCCATGGGGCTGCTGTTTATCTGTCCTGTAAGAGTTGTAGGGAACTTGTTTTCACATCTCTGGCTCATGTTGGCAAGACCAATACTGTCCATTTCTCATGCTTACGGTTTAAACGGGATATTGAAAAATTGGAGAGGATGCAGAGAAGACCTACAAGAATGCTTTGAGGCCTGGAGAAAATACATCACAAGTGAGAGGCTTTAGTTTATTAAAAAAAAAAAAATCGAGATGACTTGATTAAAGCATTTTGATGGGGAGAAAACGCTGGATACTAAAGGGCTCTATAATTGAGTAGAAGGGAGAACAAAAACCAACAGCTGGAAGTTAAAGCCAGACAGATGCAAATTAAAAATAACACACTCCACTCCTGAACAAATGGCCAAGAGAAGTGGTGTATTGTCCATTCCTTGAAGTCTTCAAATCCCAGCTGAATGATTTTGGAAGACGCTTTTTGGGCCCAGTACAGGGGAAATGGGTGAGATACTGTGGCCTGTGAAATATATGAGATCAGCCTAGATCTAGTGTTCCCTTGTGGCTTTACTCTTTGTGAATCTAATGTAGAGGAGTAGAAATTAAAAGATAAACTTTACCAGTTACCCCACTGCGAAGGGAAGGCCAGCTGGGAAGCAATCAATAGCAGTGCAGCCTGTATGATTGGTGCCATTCCCAAGCTGATTGCTGGAACCAACAGCTGTGGAGCAGAAATGAAGTGGGCAGGGAGTGAGCAGCTGAAGCGGGAGGGCTCTGGTGATGGCCCCAGAGTGCTGCTAGACCTTTGGATGAAGATACCAGAGACCAGGGCTCAATTAAAATAAGCTCACAGCTAGGCACCAGCAGTTGTATTTTTGGTCACTCCAGGGCACTTCTCCACTGCATTTCCACAGTGGAGCGAGGGAAGAGCCAGGTTGCAAACCCTTGGTGACCTGGTACCCAGGTTTTGTTGAGCCCTGCCAGAGAGACAGTTCAGATTTACCTTCCCCAGCCTTAGTGCTCTGAATTCAAGCTTGTCAAAGGGAGCTGTTATGGAGTACCCTAGAAAATCACTCTTGGATCCCCTCTGTTCACAGCCAGTTAAGACTCTGCTGCAGTGCAGCCTTCTCCTGTCCAGTACCTGGGTCTCCACCCTACCGGTAGCCAGCTTCCAAATCCAGGCTCAGAGGGGTCCAGCCCCTGCTCTGTCTGGTCTCCCGGGGGGGGGCTTCCTCCAGGAGGGTCCCAGCCAACCCAATCAGAAGTGACACTCAGCCAGTGTAGAAGTCAGAGGGTTTATTAGCAATGCAGTTTGCACAGCAACTAGGACAGTTGGCTTTCAGATTAACCAGGGAGCATAGCAGTAAACCCTTGGATGAGCCTCTGGAGATCCTGCTTCTCCAAGCCCCCTGTTTCCCTACTACCCTCCTCCTCTATCAGCCCTTTATTCTCCTCCCTGGCCAACTGACCTCCCCACTGGTCTAAACCCCCTTCCCCCCAGTGGTTCCCTTAGGACACAGGGGTGCAATAACTATCACCAGAATACCTGTGTCCCATCACCAAAGTACAGGAACATAAAAGAAGAAAATTTGGGTGTATCCCCTGGCATCCCACAGTAGCCCAGGAGGTTTCTTTCTTCATCACAGGAGTGCCTTGAGAACTTGCCCCATAGGTACTTTTCATACTGTATATAGGGTATTCAGGTTGAGACTACATCTTGATTTGTAAGGCACGTGGATGCAACAGTGATACTGCTTTGTGCAGCACCTAGCATCCTGATTAGTCTCTGAGCACTCCCTTAACAGAAATAGAAACTTTTTTTTTTTTGGCAATTGACTGATCACAGAAATAGTGAATCTCAAAATTAAAATTTTCCACATAGAAGGCACAAAAAGTGTGGCTTGGAAGTTAGACCACAAGACTCAGGACTGGGAGATATGGGTTCTGTTGCCAACTTGACTTTGACTCACTGTGATCTTGTAACCCACTTCACCTGCCTGCTTCCATTTCCCTAGCTGTAAAATGGGTACAGCACCTAGCCTCTGTGTATGCTGTGAGTCTTAGTCAGTGTTCATGAAATTCAGCACTTGTGGGGGAAGGTGCTGTGAAGTATAAAGTGTTCTGGCATAGAAGGGCTGTAGGCAGGACATCTTGAAACAGGCACTTGACCCAAGTGTGTGAGCAGTGAGGTCTGGCTAGGGGCTGTCTCAACAGGGGATCTGACTTCTGATTCCAAGGCCAGAGGGGATCATCCATCTAGTCTGACCTCCTGTATAGCACGGACCAGAGAACTTGCCCACAATAATTCTGTTTTAAAATAAAACATCTCTTTTAACAGAAAAAATAATTGCCAGTGATGGAGAATCTTCTACAGCTTGTCCAGGATGTTAAAGCAAAAGAAGTATTTCTGGTTTCTGTAGTATTGATTTCCTAGCTGTGTGGCACCATTCCTTGCTGTTTTCACTAACTAGAACAGTATCTTCTCACAATGAATAGTCATTTTGAATTTGTTTTTTTCTTTAGAAAAAAGGAGAACAGCCCACAGGACAGCAGAGAAGAAAACATCAGATCACATACCTGATCCACCAGGTCAGTTGCTTACCATGGGTGTGAAAACAGCTCTTGGCATTGTTACAAATGTGCTATCACTTAGCAGCAGGAAGTATCAGCTGAAAAGAGCTGGAGGAGTCCCTCCCAGCGTATCTTCTTTCAGGCAGATCTCAGTTTATGCATGACAAACTCCTGTTGAAATTTGTGGTGGTTTTTTGGGGAGCTGAGGGCAGGTGCCAGCTGTATGGGGCATAGGTCAGGTTTTCTTTTGCTCCTTATGTAGGCTGAGCCTATTCTTGATGCATCAGTAATTTTTCCTTGCTTGTTTTGCTGAACTAAACTAACAGGGCTGCCCCTTTGGAACTCCCTGTGGGTTGAATCTGTGGAGTTTTGTGATAGCCCATCTGAGCTATCAGCATCTCTCGTCTCCTGCTCAGCTCTTGTGTCCTGTGTCTACCAGAAATGGTCAAACCATCTCCTTTCTGCCTTTTTCTGTCCTCCCCAATGGGGCTGAAAGGGCTGCCTTTCGTACTGTGCAGGCCGCTATCTATATGGCAGTCTGCCGCAGATAAAAACTGTAAGAAATAACAACAGAAGCCAAGTGGTGGAGACCAGGCATTGATATTGTGTGTGTCTGGAATAGCAGTCAGCCATATGCTTGTCAGAAGCCAGGGACTTGTTGCACTATGAGCAGAAGCTCAGTAGTGGAGCTTTGGCACCAAGCATATCAGGTCTGCCTGTGACCTAGGGCTGTTTCTCTTAATGCTTGACACATGGACCAGTGCCGGTCCCTGAGATCTCCCTTACACAGCTTAGGAAAGCACTAAGCTGGTCCCTGGTATCAAAAAAGGTTGAGCAACACTGACCTAGGGAAACAGAACAGCAGAGGTAGGTGGAGGATGTTTGGGCAAACTGTTTATAACCTGGTCCTCCCTTTAAGCTCCGCAGCATGTACGTTAACACTGGTGGTTGTGCGACTTCTCTGGATTTCCCGGATACCTGACTGGGTATACCAGCATTTCTGTGGACTGCCAGCTGTAACATGCCTTCAGCTTTAGGGAAAGTCATGCCAAGGCTAGAGGGAGAAAGGTGAGGAGCCTGACAGACTATACCTCTAAAGCAGGGGTCTCAAACTCAAATCACCATGAAGGCCACATGAGGACTAGTATGTTAGCCCGAGGGCCGCACCGCTGAAACTTCTTCATACAATATTGCAAATATTGGTAATGGTAGTGTCGTTGCAGGCTGCAGGAAATAGCTTTAGAGGCCATATGCGGCCCACGGGCTGTGTGTTTGAGACCCCTGCTCTAAAGGTATCTCTGGTGGATCCCTGAAGACCCTCCTCCTCCCCATTTGGAGCAGCATCTGATGGGGACCAGAATTCTGAACCCAGTAGTGTCTTGCCACTAGATGGCAGAGGGCCTCCTGTTATAAAAAATAGAGGAGTCATGTGGCACTTTAGGACTAACAGATTTATTTTTTGCGTTAGTTTTTGTGGGAGAAAATTCCACTTCGTCAGATGCTTTGAAGATGGGCGAGCTTACAGAATGGAATGAAAATAAATGCAAGGGGATGTAAAACAGGATCAGGTCATACAGTAACAGCAGATCAGAGCAGGTGTTAGGTTCAAACCCTGGGAAGCTTGAAGTCAAATTACCTTTTGTAATGGGAAAAGAACCCATAGTCTCAATTCAGTCCTGCTTTCACAGAAATTAGCTTGCGTATTAATTTGATTTCAGCTGTTTCTCTTTGAAGTCTTGATGTCCCAGCCACATCTCTGACAATGGTCGTTAACAAATCATTTATGGAGTGATTAGAAAGATGGAAGTGCTCAGCAACTGGTTTCTTTGTTTTGTGATTTCTGATATCAGCTATATGTTCATTTATTCTTTTGTGCAGCGATCGTGTTGTTTGTCCAATGTATAAGGTGTTGGGACATTTCTGGCACATGATGGCATAGGTCACATTAGTAGATGAGCAGGTAAATGAGCCTTTTGATGGAGTAGCAGGCTTGATTAGGACCTATGATGGTATCTGTTGTACAGATATGCGTGCAGACTTGGCAGCGTGGTTTGTTGCAGGGGTGTGTGCCTGCTTTAATGTTTCTGTTAGATCTGTAGTTGCTGGTGAGTATCTGTTTAAGATTGAGCAACTGTCTATAGGCAAGGAGAGGTCTGTCTCCCAATGCTTGAGAGAGTGAGGGATCATCTTTTAGAATAGGCTGTAGGTCCTTAATGATCTGTTGCAGAGGCCTGACTTGAGGGCAGTGTTCCCTCTAATTATTTGTAGACTGTGTGCGCAAAAAAATTTCTTTGTGAGCACCAATATTAGCACTATTGAATTTTTTTGTGTGCACTTTATATTTTTGTGTGCGCAGGTTTCATGACCTGTGTGCATGCGCACACGCGCACAGCTTAGAGGGAACAGTGCTTGAGGGTTGTATGTGGTGACTAGTGGTGTTCTGTTGTTTTCTTTCTTGGGCCTCTTCTGTAGTAGATGACTTCGGGAAACCCGTCTAGCTCTGTCAGTTTGTTTTCTTTCTTCCCGAGGTGGGTACTGTAGTTTCAAGAATGCTTGATAGAGATTCTCAAGATGTCTATCTCTGTCTGAGGGATCAGATCAGATGCAGTTATATCTTAGGGCTTGGCTGTAGACAATGGATTGTGTGGTGTGTTTAGGATAGAAGCTCGAGGGATGTAGATAACTATACTGATCAATAGGTTTTCAGTACAGGGTGATGTGTCTATCCCTGATTTGTACTGTAGTGTCGAGAAATCACCACTCCTGCTTCCCAGCACTTCTGGCATGAGGGTGAGGGAGTCAGTACAGTTTCCTCTCTGAGCAGAATGTGTTTTCTCTTCCTGTCTGAGGCGTAGTGCCCTGGTGCAGAGCAGTAGAGAGACTTTGTCGTAGGTCTGTGTTTGGAAGTCACTGGATGGGCCACCCACTGTTAGCCAGCTAAGCAGTGTTCACTGACTAGGTTAGAATGGGGACTGGAGCGACCTGGGGTCTGTTCCTGGCTCTGCATTGACTGGCTGTGGGAGTTGGAGCCACGTTAAGCATTGAGGCCCCTATCCGCTCACTTTGAAGTGGGGTGGAATGCCGATTCCATTGGGTTTCTGTCTTGATAACGTCTTGGGTGTTCTAGAGCAGTGGTTTTCAAACTACGGGTCAGGATCCAGTACTGGGGTCACAGACCCACAGGTACTGGGTTGTGATGACGGAAATGCATTGCTGAGTGATGTAATTGTTGGACTGGGGATGCATGTTTTTGTTTTGGTTTGGGTTTTTGTTTTTTTTTTTTTCTATTGGCTCTTGAGGGGAAAAGTTTGAAAACCACTGCTCTAGAGTGAGGCTTGGGAGGAACTAGCTGCTGCAGGTGGTTGTCCTGTAGATGGTGCCCTTCGCTCAGCGTCAGTGCAGAGTTGGTGTCCCAATATGGAATTAAAGCGTACGGTGATGTGGATGGCACTGAAAGAGGGCCTTGCCACCTGGAGTCCCTAAAGATGCCATGGCACATCTCACTCAACTTCTCACGTGACTGGGGAGTTTTAGTATTGCTCCAGTTTGGCTTCTCTGCACCCTCCACACCTCCAAGTTTCAATTGGCTACCAGATCTTATGCTTCCTGTCTTCAGCTCTGGCAACACCACTGTGGCTGCTAGGGCTCCACCCAAACGGAAGTGGCATTTCAGGCATGGGGGAAATGATGCCTAGACAACACATCTCTATCAAGGTATTTATATTACAACAGTGGTTCCAACCTGTGGTCTGTGGAGTCATGGGCATTCAGACTATCTAGTGTTTTAAAGGGGTCTGCAAAGGACATAAAGTTGAAAACCACTATGTTACACCCATAACCTTGTTACTAGAGAATTAAGTGCTCTGAGCATCTCATTGTGAAGGGACAGGGAAGGGCAAAGGACTACTAAAACAATGAACAACTGTTCTGATTTTAATCTCTTCTCACTTCCTTTCCGCAGGCGAAGGAGCGAGAGCTGGAACTGAAAAACACATGGGCTGAAAACAAACTCAGCAGACGGCAGACCCAAGCCAAATACGGATTTTAGCACCTCTCCTTGCCTGTGGGCATTAGCCCAGGTGACCTACCACATCAGACGACTCCTGGCCTGCCAGGAATTGAGGAAGCCCCTGGATCTAACTGTGTGTGCTGTATGGGAGGATACAGCACTCCCTGTCTGTGAAGAGGAGAGTTAAGTGATAACCAACCTACACTATAATTTTTTTAAATGATGATGTAGAAGCTTCAAATCAAGACTGGTTTGTACAGCTGGGGACTCTGGCACTGGACAGCCACAGGGTTGTCCAAAGAGGACATGACTGACACAAGGTTTTGAGCTCTCATCCTGTAGGTATACAGACTACCAATTTTTTTCTTTAAATTAATCACCAGAACCTTAGGTAGAGTCTCAATAAATTTCCAAGTCAGACATTGTTCCCTTCCTTGGACATGTTGTGATTGTAATTTCCTTTCTGAGAGGCAATTTGAGTTTCAAGAGCAAACTTTTTATTTTTTGAAAAACCCATTAAGATCTGTATGTACTTGTTGATGCACTTCTCTTACAAGCAATCTCAGCTGATTTGAAGTGTCAGGTTTTGGTTTTTTTTTGTTTTCCCAGTCTTACCCTCCTGTCAATTTTGAGTCACTTTGAAGAAAAACTTCTTGTTTTCAAGGAGGATGTTGGCTAACAAGTTGGTGCTTGTTTGTTTGAGCCCCCCCCCTCCCGCCCCCCATTTCTGTTCTCCATGGAAGTGTTCTGGTTTCCTTTGCCACCATAAGAAGCTACTGTAAGCTTTTGGATGTATGCAAATGGAGTAACTGTTGGGCATGTGTGTCCTCTGAACCAAGGCCTACTACAACATTGTAATAATCTGATCTAAATACTAGCTGAGTCCAAGTATTTCTGGTGTGACGTGCCCTGCAGCTTGCCGCGGACTTAAATCACAAAGCGAAAGAGCAGTATTTCCTGTAAGAGTCCAAAACTAGGCAAAAACCTGCAGTGCTTTCTTAATTTTTTAAAATCTATCAGCCTGTTTGTGTCACTCTTAGTTCCTGCTGGAGTATCAGCTCTGGTTTAAATGTTAACTTTACACACCTACTGGAAAAGAGAGTCAAGAGCTAGACTGAAAACTTGTTTTGCAGAACACTTAAAAAACAATAGCAAGGTTCTTCCTTTTACTTTAAGCGGATGGATTCTACAGGCAAAGACTGGCATGTCTGCACATAATACACAGGCCAGCTATCCAAATATATGATATATGTATCTGTCCATTTCTTTCTGGCCTCACTTCCTGGTTCATTGTTCATCTGCTCCTGTTTTCTGCTGAAATCTTATGATGCTGCAGCAAAGAGTGAGTTGGTTCAGTTGTTTAAGTTACATTCCAGACATCAAAGGTTTTATTTGTTGTAGCCACAACTAAAGCAGCTGATTGCAGCGATTCCACTGAGGAAGACGGCAAAGGACAACTTGCTCCTGTCTACTCTGTTTGCGGGGGGGGGGGGGAGTACCTGGTGAATGAAGTCTGACTCTGGGTCTTTTAAAATTGGATTCCTAGATAGATCCCTGGATGTTTTAGTACATTGCAAAGCCCATTTTGAGTGTTCCAATGAGCAGAATAAAGTTACTGTTGAGTAATTTATTCATATCTTATCTGTACAGTGAAATCTTCTGAAAAGAGATTTGATAAAGGAATAAAACTTTTAAATGAACCTGTCCCTCCTCTGGTTGCATCTACAGAGGATGGAATTGTTCACCCATTCTGGTCACTTTCATTAACTGTGTGGGCACAGGAGTGATATAAAATTCCCATTGTTCAGGCACTGAACTCATGGTGCCTGACTTGTAAAAGGCCTTGGTTCACCATACTTGGAGGAGAGGACTTTTACAATGGGTGCAGCTGTGACTTGCATGCACTTTTGACACCTTTCCTTTGCCAGGGCTGTGAAAAGAAACTTCTGTAGAGCCCTTAGTGGAGAGGCTGCCTTGGTCTAGTGGAGAGCTTCTCTTGGAGTAGATGTTTCACCTCCTGGAGAGGTGGTAGCTAAGCACAGCAAGAGTTCTGTCAGTGTATGTGAATGATGCAGTTGAACTGATGTGAATCTAGCCCATGCCTTAGTCTCGATGAAGATCAAGCCCTGGAGCCTGAATTGTCCATGCTAAATGTATACAGAGGTGACGTTGTGCTTGAGTATTGGCTGTATTTGTGTCATGGACTAGGAAAACAAACATGATATATAATAAAACAAGGAGACGTGTGGCACTTTTAAAGACTAACATGTATCACATGAACATTCATGAGAGTTCTCACTTTGTCAGATGCTTGAAAATGGGGAGGGGGAATCCCCCCTTGTCCATTTTCAAGCATCTGATGAAATGGGATTTCTCCTATGAAAGCTCATGCGATAAATAAATTTGTTAGTCTTTAAAAGTGCCATAGGACTCCTTGTTTGTTTTGCTGATCTACACTAACATGGCTGCCCCGCCAGAAGTTGTGGATAAGGAGATGACTCTTCTGGCCAAAAGGTGGAAACTAGAACTTTCTCTTCAACCCCTGGAATTGAACAGCTGGGGGGTGTGGGGGTGGATGTCACAGGACAGTGGGGATCCCACAGGAAGGCTGCATTTCAAAGGACCAGACAGCCTCGGCTGTTGGCTGGTTCTCAGGTTTCTTTTGCAGGTGTGAAGAGGAAGCCTGTGTTTAAAGGGAAACTTCGGAGTCTGGAACAGTCGCATGGTTTCTTACTGGGGGTTGCATTGTGGAGGAGAGTGCTGGCTTAGCTGGTGCGGTTTGCAGCTGTCCTCCCCACAGAGTAGTGGTGGCTGTTGGGAGAAGAAGCAGGCAACCCGCTGAACAGAAGCCCTCTGACTGGCCTCCTATTGGCAGGTGCACCGTTTTGATTCAGTCCACTACTATGCTGGGAGGTTGACATTAGGGAAGGGGCAGAAATAAGGGTGTTGGATGCCTTCTGAGGACATTACACAGGGGTAGGATATCTTAAGTTTCAGCTTTGCTCTGAATTTTCTGCTTTGTGATATTTTTTTCTGAACAGTGACATTCCCTAGACCTTTCCCTCAGGTGTTACTGAAATTCTCAGCTGCTCTTCCCTAGGTGATGTGCCATCACATGGGGCTTCTCACAAATCTGTGTAGGTTGCAGCATCTTCTGCCTAAAACATTCCATGATGCATCCTTTTCATAGCCCTGTCCCTCAGCTACTCTGTTCCTTCCCTCACCACCTCAAACACCCACTGCCAAATTAGGCCCTTGCCCATGTTGCTGCTTCCTTGTAGCAATGATGGCTCAGGGCTGTCCTGTCTCTATGACTGGGACCATCCTTCCTCTCTGAAAATGCTGCCTTCATCCCTGCCTGGTGACCTATGTGGGGGTGGAGGTGGTGGGCACCATTACATAAATAGTTTTCCTTCTATTCCTCTCTGAGACTCTTGAGACAGCTTAAGTGTGCTTCATAGGTCAGTGAAGGCCCATTGCTTTTAGTTGTAGACTGTGCAGGCTGGTGACAAATTCCAGGAGAAAGGAACTCAGTCCACCATGTTACAGATAAGCAGCAGACAGTGCATAGGACTTCTGTAAAAAATGTAAACCCTGAGGCCCATTTAAGTGCGGGTTAAATGCTGACCCTCTGCATGCACATATCACCCCATTTGTTTCTTGGTTTCTTTATTGAAAAATAAATTGTTAATATCTGAACAGCTCTGCTGTTTGAAGTCCATTGACCCAGTGGGCGTCAGTCACCCCATTTGGTCTTAGTAGTTTGCCATATGAAGCAGCTTCTGTGATGTGCCACTAAGTAAAGAACCCCCTTCCACCAGGATGTGTCTTGGGTTCCAGACACCCCTGAATGAGTGCAGGATGGATGAGAAAACCAACAAAGCTGGTGTCGTAGCTGTGAAGCAGAGACCGTGAGCTTAGACTCTTGTTGGGTGTCTTGAGTCCTTTTTTAAAATTGCTATTGGATCTTACTGTCCTTTGGGTGGAAGGGGCTTCCTGAATCTCCCAACCATGGCAGGGGAGCGAGACAGAGTGTGAGGTCCCCAAATTCATTTGGAGCAACAGTGTCATAAGAGCTTCTGCCTGCAGCAATGCCTTGTCCTGGAGAGCGGTTGATGGGGAAGAAATCGTTGCCTCCTTTGACTCCCAAATCCCGGAACCCTTGGTTGTGGGTGTCCTGCAGTCCCACCTCATATGCAGGAAAGCTCTGAAAAGAGGTAAGATGCTTGTGTCAGGCTTTCCAAAAGGTCTCATCTTTGTCCTCTGCCTGTTGCTCACTGCAGGATGCTGCTCATCCCAGCTGGGGGAGGAAAGTGGGTGAGTGGGCATTGCAGGGGTTGGGCTCACTGGGGGGTGGAGGAGGGTGCTGTCGCCAGGGCGCTGCGAAGCAAGTGATGGAGGGTGTGGCTTCCTACGGTTGTGGCAGAAAACTGGTTCAGGCATGCGAGAAATGTCTCAGCAACATCCTCAGCAGTTAACACACCCCACCTTCTAGTCTAGCATAGCTCTGTCTCCTGCTCTTCGCTCTGTTGAGGGTGGATGTGGCCAGCTCTTTCCACTGAGCCAGGGTTAACTGTTACTGGTTTGTAGATTAACTAGCAACCAGTGTCTTTTTGAGCTGTTGAATTAAGACACTGTGACAAACAGAAAAACACAGGTCCCTGAGCCTGGTTCTGAGTAACGCAGGGCCATGTGTGCTGTGCTGGCAGTGTGAAGGAGCCATAGGGTGGGTGGAAATGCTGGGGATCCCCCAGCTCCCTGGGTAGTGTGGATGTGGTGTCAGGGCCCTTCTCCCATCCACCATAGTGACTTGGGTGCATGGCTGGAGACTCACAGAAGGCCTTGGGAAGCAGAGTGTAAGTCAACACCAGCTTCAGGCTGCACAGGGTCTGGCATAACACCAGAATAGGGGCAGGACAAA
The DNA here is from genome assembly GCA_007922195.1 of Podocnemis expansa. Classification (NCBI taxonomy): domain Eukaryota; kingdom Metazoa; phylum Chordata; order Testudines; family Podocnemididae; genus Podocnemis; species Podocnemis expansa. The sequence goes on from ML682058.1 coordinate 1,036,377, forward strand.
GGTGGCTTAAAGTCTACCTCTGCCCCAAGCCTAGGAACGGCTCCCCCCCAGCTCTCATAATCCAGTGATCTCAAAGTGGGCAAGTATCATCCCAGTTCTGCTGATGGAGAAACTGAGGGACAGAGGGGTGAAGTGACTTACACCAGCTCACACAGCAGCAGGCCAGTGGCAGAACAGGCTTCTCACCACTGTAGTGTGCTCTAGCCACTAGCCCACAAAGCCACCCTCTCAGGTTCCAGTTTGTATTAAAATTGTGACCTGACTTTAATGGGACGCTTGCAGCATTTAGCCTACAATTGGGTGTTTTGTTTTTTAAATTAAAAAGCAAATTTCCTCCCCCCAAACTCTACTGCTAGAAATGTCTTTCCCCATTTTCCTTCGCCATTGATTAAATCCAGCCCTCCTCGCTCCTGGAGAATTGAGAGCCCAAGCATGGCCGCAGGTTGGCGCATGAGACCTTGGTGGTGAAATTCACTCACCCAGGGGTATGTTCAAAGCTACAACGACAGCTGGACTTTCTATCTCTCTCTCTCTCTCTATGGGGGCCATTTCAGCCATGGCCAGCCTGATCCTTACCCCGTGAAATCAAGGCTCATTAATGGGTGTGTCTATGCTTACTAGTTATTTCAAATTAAAGAGGGTTAATTCAAAATAACTTAATCCCTGTCCATGGAGGCATTTTCTTATATCAGATTAAGCCTTTCCTTATTTTGAACTAAGGAAGCACTAATCTGATATAATAAAAACCTCCTTTTAATTTGAAGTAATGGTTACTTTGAAGTTGTTAGTTTGAATTAAGCCACTTTTAGCCATGGAGTTGGCTTAATTCGAACTAATTTCCCTATTCACTTGCCTACCTTCCCCTAGTTTGAATTAGGAGTCTAGTGAAGACTCTAATTTGAAATAACTTCAATTTAAATTCAGAGTAGTTAATTCAAAATAACTTTCAAACTAACTTTGTAAGCGTAGACTTAGCCGTTGATTGCACCAGAGATGTGATCTGCCCACCCCGGGCTCAAGTCTCTCTGCACTTTGCAGCAGCCTTTTCCCCAGAGGATGGAAACTCTGCCTGTTGGCTGCCATGGTGCGCAAGGTCTTGTTTTCCCTTACTGTCTGCCTGACTTCCTCTGGATTTCCCCTATACCTACTTAGGAGTGACTGCTCCCTGAAGCTTGTGGCCGAAGACGGTCTCCAGGAATCAGCTCGTAAATGTTTTCTAGATTTTCTTGTTCCCTGGTAGCAGCTGGTCTGGGAAGGCTGGCTGCCTTCTCACCATAAACTGGGTCGTCGAGCTCCAGTGGGGTCTGTGAGAGGGGAGAAGTGAAAGGGATGAAGTATCTGCCCAGGCATGGATCTAGCTCCACGCTGTTCCTATTTGTGCCATGTGGGACTGGGGGGATTGGCAGCCCTGGAGCTGGGATCTGGTGCACCCACAGAGCAGGGAGCAGAGCAGATCAGCCTCCTACCAATATACCTTCTCTCTGACTTTAAAGACAGTGTGAACCAGATGATAGGTCATTAGGGGCCATTCCTAGCTCTGCCGCTACTCTGCTGAGTGTCCTTGGTCACATCCCTGCTCTTTTTCCCCTTCCCACCTTTTGTAAGACAGAGGCAGTCTTTGGCCATGGATCTGTGGGGTCCTGATTTTAGATGTGGCCTCTAGGCACTATAATGCACCAAATGAATAATAATACTGGGGCCCTGGAGGAATCAGTCTCCTTGGTCCATAAAGTTCTTGGTCTCTCTACCAGCAGAAGGGGGGAACTGGCACTGGTGGTTTGCAAGGGAGAAACCCCCACCCACTAGAAACTGGACTCATGGTACATGGCCCCCAAACAGCCAGGATGTGAGAGTAACCAGCCAGATTTGAGCCAGTGACACAGAGGGTTTCACGGCTTGGCTTGCTCTGCCCCTATGTACCTATTTTAAATGCTGCTCCCCACTTGTCCTTCCACATGACACCTACCTCTGAGGATGGGCCAGTTGGCCTCCCCAGGGTCGCCTCTGTGGTAAGAACTGCAGGCAGCCGCTTGCTCCTGGACCTCTGACCTGACTTGCTCCGGCGGAGCCTGCGGTTCCCTGGCGAAGACGCAGTGGGAGGTCTGGACAAGCCTGGAGGCAGGGTGAAGGCTGTGTCCTGTAGGACTTTGGGTTGAATCTGGAGCAGGGCCTGGGACGCCAGCTCTACCTCTGCATAGACGTTCTCAGGGTCGGGGCTGGCCAGTGAGCCCCGCCCCATGGCATAGAAGGGGATGGGCTCGTCGGGTTCGTAGTAGATGCGGCGCTCGGGGGACACAAAACCCTCGTGGGGCTCAGCGTAGGTGTGGAAGCGCATCAGCTGTTGGTACTTGACCTCTGTGGGTAGCGCCAGTGTGGGTCGCTCACTGGGGATGGGTGCCTTGTGGACCTGAGCGTAGGGAGCTGCAGAGGCTGCTGCCTCCTCCATCGGGCTGCTTGGCCTCTGAGCTGGGCCAGCCTTGGCTGGGAGTGGGGGAGCAAAGCAGGGAGCCTACAGGAGGAATGAAATGGAGTCAGCTTCCATCTCTGTCTGCAGCCCAGCCCTCCTCCCCTTGACTGTGCCCACATTTACCTCGCTGGAAGGGCATCCCTCATTCCTTTGCTCTGCAGCCAGTGGGCAGGGCTGCTGGCCTGGTGCCTTGGGCTGTCTGTGGACAGAGCTGTATGCTTGGCCACCAGCTGCTAGGGGGACATTTGCTGGTTCAGGCAGGATCCCAGACTCTGCTTCAGCTCCAGCCAGGATCCCATTGATTGTTTGGCTCTTGCTATTCTACAGCAAAGGGAAAAACGTTTCCTGAGCGACAGAGGTGGCAGTAAAAGAAAGGAGAGGGAGCATGAACCAGTGGTTAGGACCATCTTTTGCTGTTCGCACAGGGCCTAGCACAGTCTGGTTTCATGACCAGCACTCCAAGGTGCCATGGCACTAAAAACAATAAACTGCAACAGATCATGGGGCATGGTGCCAGGACCCTTGGTTTCTCTTCTCAGTATTCTCGGGGCGCAGAGCATCAGAGCCAAAGCAGAGCCCAAGGGCTCAAGACTCCTGGTGTCTCAGCCAAGCTATGCCACTAACTCCTTGACCTCAATTTGCTCTGCTGGGCAAATGTTCCCGGTGCACTGGTGATTGTGCTGCACTGCTGCTCCTTTTGGAGAGTTGAAGGGAGAGGGGGGGTTCATTTTGGTGGTTATTACTGTAATGTCTGTGACTGTCTAGGATTTCCATGGTGGTCAGTCATTGTGTTAATTTCAGCCCCTCCTGTTGCAAAAGTGCAGGCCCAGGAGAATCCCCACTAACAGTACAGGGCCTCTGACACACAGTGGAGCAGGTGTGATCCCCTCCAGCAGAGGGCAATGGTGACACCCATCAACCAGCACATTCCTGTGCCTTTCTAGTGACGGTAGTCATGGCCTTCCAGTGATCCCTCCACACACGGGGGCTACAAGGTGCTCTGGATAAGTTGTTCTTACTCTGGTGCATGGCGTTGTCAAGAACTCGTAGTATGGGGTGACAGGAGCTGTGGTGTAGTGCTGAAGCAGGCCCTGGAGCTCGGCATGGGCGCTGTCTTCTCCTAGGATCACATAGCGCTCATCTTCCAGCTGGTCTAAGATGAAATGCCGGCAGCGGTCTCTGCCCCTGGAGCCCAGAGAGAGACCAGCATGGGGTTTGAGTGTGTCTGACATTCTTGTGGCACTGGAGTTAATGGGAATCTTCCACTGAGGGGCTGTGGCTCAGCTGCGCCTAGGTCTGCAAGCAAGCAGGAGGCTGGGTGGATTGGAAAAGGCTCTTCCACGATTAGGTGATCCACATCAGCATTGTGTGGCACCTTGCCCTAGCAGCAGCTGGGCCGTGTGCTCTGAAAGACTGCTTAGCTGTCAGCATCCAGGAGGCCCTAGGTACACAGAGATGGGGCAGCATGTGGGGCTGGGTGATCTTACCTGAAGGCCTGGAGTAGGAGCGGGGGTGGGAGGAGCAGCCAGGTAACCTCACCTGTACGACAGGACAAATCCTACAGTGCTTTCACTGAAACGGATCAGGAAGGAGCCCAATGGCTTGTCCTGCAGCAGCTGCTCCGTGTCCCTGTGTGGGAAGGACCAACAGCATCAGAAATAAGCCAAGCAGCATGGCAGCAGCTCCAGGGACGATATCGCGTGCTCCCTCCCCCTGCTTGGAAAGAGCCCGTCTAGGTCTGAGCGGGCTCCTGCAGGCTCCCAGCCTCCCATGTCTTGCAGCAGGCAGGAGAGGTTAGATGGTGCTGGAGATGGGGCAGGACACACTTGGCTCTGGAGCTATTTGCTAACAGGCTCCATCAGCATGGCTGGGACTGATACCTCCTACGGGCCTAACTGGGCTCAAAACCAGTGGGTTAGTAGAGGAGCTACGCAAAGAACCTAGCAGTCCTGGCTTCCTGGCCTGCTACCTTAACCATTGCTCATCACTGCCTTCCATTAGGCTGAAGGTCGAAACTCCTTGCTTAATGCTAGGGCATCGTGCTGTCTGTGAGAACAGTCCCAGGGTCTTGGGGACGCTGTGGTCACGCCTAGACCTGCTAGCCACATATCTCCCACTGCCACCTCTGGAGTACCTGTCAGGTACCCCTGGCCCCTCACCTCCGACTGATGAAGCCATGAAACCAGGATGGCAGCTCCCCCTCCTGGCAGATCCGGCTTGCCTGTGTTTGCTTGAACCATGCCCGGGTCCTTGCCTGCAGCACTGATGGGGTCATGGGAGGGTCCAGACTGGGCGCCAGCCTCTCCTGTGTCTCGGCAGGATCCCCAAGCAGAGACCAGCTCAACTTGGCACTGGCTGGCACCCATGAGCTGGGAGGGTCCTGAGGGTGAGAGAGCAACAGAAGTCTTGATATGGGGAAGCTGGTGGAAATGGAGGCTACATCCTTTGCTGAGGTGGCTGTGCCTGATGGCCATTGATGTCTCCAGATGGTAGCAAGCAATATCTAGGACTCTGGGATGGAGACCCCCCACCCTGCCCCCCGCAGTCAATACCCCCAGGATTCCTGAGTGAGCCCCTTTTCCAGCAGCCCCTTGGGATTTTTCTCTGGGGTAATGCTGAGCAAGGCAGCGCTGCTGACCGGGAGCTAATCTCTGGCCTCAATCTCTGGCCTGCCTGCAATCTCAAGTAGAGGCTTCTGTTGCCAGAGTCCCTGAGACAATCCTCTGGGCTTGCTGTCCTTTTAGGACCAAAAGCCCCAGCTGTCCTGATAAGGAACCCGAGTGAGATGCCGTGGGCGGGCGACTGGGGCAGGCAGGCTTCCAGGCTGATTAAAAATAACCCCACACCAGGAGTCGGCTCTGTGCAGTGAAGCATCAGGCACCGCCTAGCTATAGTTCAGGCTGAGAGCATGGCCATCTTTGGAGCTCAACCCCTTTGTCGGCATTGAGAAGGCTAGAAATGCCTCCCTGCCACTGCAGAGCTGGGCAGTGGTCAGAACTGGGCAGAACCCAGTCTGTCCTCCCACTTTCATCAGTGGGAAATGAGTGAGGTTTGGTGAGGGCCCTGGCCCAGTCTGTGAGTGGGGCTGAAAGCTGGCCTGACAACCACGTTTATGCCCCCTGCCTCGCCTGCCCATGCTTGGGGCTCAATGCACCGCTTGTCACTACAACAGAGATTACATGGCAAGAGGCTGATACCCATACATGGCTAGATAGATACTGAAGGATGGCTAAATGGCCAGACACTGCAGAGGGGCTGAACAGATGACTGTATGCATACTGTAAGTTGTTGGATGGACAGATTGCTAGGTCCTGTAGAGGGGACACATGGATGGATGGATACTATATAGTGGGTGGATGATGGACAGCCACAATGGAGCTGTTGGATGGATGGAGACATAGTAAAGGATGGATAGATCCTCTACAGTGAAAAGACGTATGAACTGCCAGATAAAAAGTAGATGGTTGGCCAGATACTTTCATGTGGACAGACAGATGACTGAACGTATGGCGCCTATACGGTAGAGTGAATGGACAGGTTGATAAATGCCATAGAGTGGACAGACAGACGGATGCTGTGGCGTGGGTGAGTGGATGGCTGGATGAGGAAGAGTGAAGGCATGGTGACAGCCGGGCAGTTAAATAAATTAGTGGACTGGATAATAGGCCCGATGCATTTCCCCCACTCCCATCCATGACTTGTTCTGTTATCTAACCCCCTCCAGCAAACGGGCACACAGACGCCCCTGCCCCCTTCCCCAGCCCATGCTTCATTCTGCAGAGTGAGGGGGCACCCATCAGATGCTGCCTCAATGTCACAGAGCAGCAGGAGCAGCCTTGCACAGACCCAGGCACATGGAGGATAGCCAGTCTTGCTCCTCCCAGGACCAGGGGGATGCATCGCTGTGCCTTGAGAGCTCCTGATACCTACCCTGGTGTAGGTGCCCTGGTCCCTTTGAGAACAGGGAGGCTGCTCCTCTTTCTGGCCCACAGCTGGCACCACGCTGAGCCCAGCACTGGTGCTGTGTGGCTGGTCTGATGCATCTGTGTCATCTCTGCCAACCCCAATGGATTTAAATGTGCTGAAGAGGAGAGGCTCATGAATGTCCCAGTCACCGGCCCCTGCAGATGGAAGCAAGATAGGGCTTGATCCTCCCATGGGCTCTAATGCTTCCCATTCCCCTGTGCTCCGGCCGGTGCAAGAGTCTCCAACTCTGCAGCTCTCGTTCCCCCACTTGGGTCTCTTTCCTGCTGACCTTTGTCCCTCTGCTGTGAGCCTGCCACCTAGGGAGACAAGGACTGGGCAAGCAAGAGGAGGTGTAGCTGGATATAGAACAGCGTAACCTTTCCTGCTTTGCTTCCCATGTACTCTGCCAGTCATAAAATATTCCCCCTTGAGGCTTTGAAAGGAAATACCTTTCCTGGCTGATTTGGGGCCCAACAGTCTGGGCCACCACGATGGGATGGGATCATCCCTAGCCCTGTTTAGCCATAGAGCTGAAATTGCTTTCTGAAGGAGGATGGAAACCTCAGTCCTCTTTTACAGCTGGGGAAACTGAGGCACAGCAAAGGCAGTCAGCCCCCCAGCAGGGCTGGGCCAGGCCCAACTGTTAGCCACTAGGTCATGCTGCCTCCCAACTCACCAGACAGGTCCACTTGCTAACAGGTGTTCAGTATTGTCCTTTAGCTTGGGAGGAAATCCTAGCCCAGCGAGGACAATGAGAAGTGGAGCTGTAAGCTGTGAAATGGTGCCAAACAAAGCTTTAGAGCTGGAAAAAGTCCCAGGAAGGGCAGCCTCCTCTCTAACTGCCTGGGGCCAGCCAGCCCGCCCCACTCCATTAGCCCTGCCTTGCTACACCTGGTCTGACCCTAAAGGAGGAGAGGGCCACCCGCTAGGGATGATGGTGCTGCTTTATTCTCCTAAATGGGTGGGTGATGAGATGCTTGGGTAGCGTTACCAGATGTCAGGCAAAAGGAGAATATGTCCTCCTTTTTACCATCACATCCTCCCTCAGGCAGGCATTTTACAAATACATGATTTTGTCTGGCTTTTTACTTACAGGGGTTAAAGTATGCTGGAATGCCCCAGAACATGCTATTTTTAGGGGGAAGTGTTCCAGGGCTCCATAGAAACAAAAGAATATTACATTTTCTCCATGTGTCCTCCAATGTCCTCCTTTTCATACTTCCCTGCCCTCCTTTCCAAGCTTTGGTATCTGGTTACCCTACGCTTGGGGAACAGGAGCTGGGCTCACCCCTTGCATCTGGGAACAGCCTGGCACGCAGCTCTGGAGCTGCATGCGGCTCTTTGCCTGACCCTTTGCAGCTCTGCCTCTCCCCCAGCCAGCAGAGGACCCTGCAGGAGACCTGCTCCTGACTCCAGGACCCTCTGCCACTGTGGACCCTGCAGGCAGCCTTCACCAGGCTCCAGGCTCCCCTGTCCACTGGGAGACCCTGCATTGATCTGCGCCTGGTTCTGGGCTCCCCGCACCCTGTGCTAGGCATCTTGGCCCAGCTGCCCTCACCGGGAGGCTACACCCATTGCGGCTCTTAAAATACTTGGTTATTGAAGTTCCAAAGGGGCAGCTGTGTTAGTCTAGCAAAGCAAAAAAGAGCAAGGAGGCTTGTGGCACTTAAAGACTAACAGATTTATTTATTGCATGAGCTTTCATGAGAGAAAATCCCACTTCATCAGATGCTTTGAAGAGGGGGAACTTACAGAACTGGATGAACATAAATGCAGGGAAGTGTAAGACATGGGATCAGGTCACACTGCAACTGCAAATCAGAGCATTTGTAAGGATTCAAACTTTAGGAAACAGCACACAGAGGGAGGGTGAAGTCAAATTAGCTGTTATAATGTGAAAAGAATCCATAATCACGATTCAGCCCTGCTTTCACACAATCTAATCTTCATATTATTTGAATTTCAGCTGTTTCTCTTTGGTTTCAATGGCCCATCGATTTTCTTGAGGAAAATGACAACAAAGAGTTGTGTGGCACTTTAAGACTAACAGATTTATTTTTTGCATGAGCTTTTGTGGGAGAAGAGCCCACTTCCTCAGATGCTTCGAAGATGGGTGAACTTACAGAAAGGAATGAAACTAAATGCAAGGGGGTGTAAAACATAGGAGCAGGTCATACAGTAAAAGCAAATCAGAGCAGTTTTCAGGTTCAAACCATGGGAAGCCTGAAGTCAAATTACCTTTTGTAATGGGAAAAGAACCCATAGTCTCAATTAAGTCCTGCTTTCACAGAATTTAGCTTGCATATTAATTCAAGTTCAGCTGTTTCTCTTTGAAGTCTTGATGTCCCAGCTACATCTCTAACGACAGTAGTTAACAAATCAGTCATCAAGTGATTAGGAAGATGGAAGTGCTCAGCAACTGGTTTCTTTGTTCTTTGATTTCTGATATCAGCTCTGTTAGAGATGTAGCTGGGACATCAAGACTTCAAAGAGAAACAGCTGAACTCGAATTAATATGCAAGCTAAATTCTGTGAAAGCAGGACTTAATCGAGACTATGGGTTCTTTTCCCATTACAAAAGGTAATTTGACTTCAGGCTTCCCATGGTTTGAACCTGAAAACTGCTCTGATTTGCTTTTACTGTATGACCTGCTCCTATGTTTTACACCCCCCTTGCATTTAGTTTCATTCCTTTCTGTAAGTTCACCCATCTCCGAAGCATCTGAGGAAGTGGGATCTTCTCCCACGAAAGCTCATGCAAAAAATAAATCTGTTAGTCTTAAAGTGCCACACAACTCCTTGTTGTTTTTTTTACTGGACTAGACTAACACGGCTATCCCTTTTGAAATTGAGGAAAATGGACACATCAACACCACTCTATACTGAAAACCTACTGATTGGTATGGTTATCTCCATCCCTCGAGCTTCCATCCTAAACACACCATACGATCCATTGTCTACAGCCAAGCCCTAAGATATAACCGCATTTGCCCTCATCCCTCAGACAGAGACAGACATCTTCAGGATCTCTATCAAGCCTTCTTAAAACTACGGTACCCACCTAGAGAAGTAAAGAAACAGATTGACAGAGCCAGACGGGTACCCTGCAGTCAACTACTACAGGAAAGGCCCAAAAAAGAAAACAATAGAACGCCACGTACAACCCTCAAGCCGGGCCTCTACAAGAGATCATTTAGGACCTCCAGCCTATTTTAAAAGATAACCCCTCACTCTCTCTAGCTTTGGGAGACAGACCTCTCCTCACCTACAGACAACCCCCGAAACTTAAACAGACACTCACCAGCAACTACAGACCTAACAAAATAAATATTAAAGCAGGCACATATCTGTGCAACAAACCACGCTGCCAACTTTGCCCATGTATCTGCACAAAAGACACCCTCATAGGACGTAATCAAGCCAGCTCCTTCCTCAAAGGGTCCTTCACCTGCTCATCCACTAATGTGATTTATGCCATCATGTGCCAGAAATGCTCCAACACCTTATACATTGGACAAACAGGACAGTCCCTACACAGAAGAATAAATGCACACAAAACTGACATCGGAAATCACAACACAAAAAAAGTTGCTGAGCACTTCCATTTTCCTAATCACGCCACTGATGATTTGTTAACGATGGTCCTCAAGAAAATCAATGGGTCATCAAGATGTCAAAGAGAAACAGCTGAAATTCAAATAATATGCAGATTAGATTGTGTGAAAGCAGGGCTGAATATGACTGTGGATTCTTTTCACATTATAACAGGTAATTTGACTTCACCCTCCCTCTGTGTGCTGTTTCCTAAAGTTTGAATCTTTACAAATGCTCTGATTTGGTGTTGCAGTATGACTTGATCCCATGTCTTACACTCCTCTGCGTTTATTTTCATCCAATTCTGTAAGTTCCCCCTTTTCAAAGCATCTGATGAAGTGGGATTTTCTCCCATGGAAGCTCATGTGCTATATAAATCTGTTAGTCTTTAAGTGCCACAAGACTCCTTGCTTTTTTTGGTTATTGAAGGAATTTTTTAAAAATGGCTCTTCTTAGCTTTTGCGTTGCTGACCTCCCGCCTGGCAGAAAGAGCTAGATGCTGAGTTTGGCTGGGCTGAAGGATCTTTGGGTGGCCTAAGTCTAGAGGATGCTAAAGAGTTTGAACTCACTATGGTGGCTTGGCTGGACAGCCAGCGGCTGAATCAAAAACTGCAGCTGCAGCAGGCTGTGGAAACTGAGGCAGAATGAGGCAATGCCACACTCTGTTGGGAGAGGGGTGCTCTGAGGTGGCATGACTTGCATCCTTCCTTACATCCTCTTGGGACTTGCCAGCACTTGGGCCTTTAGCACAAGTTCCTGAGGCTTGGTGTTTATTTAACCAAGCCCCAGCTCTTTGAGTCCTGTAATGAGGTGAGATTGCAGGTCTTTCTCACTCCCTCTTTTTTTAATATATATAAAATACATTTCTAACTTTGTGTGTGTGCATGTGCATGTGTATGCATGGGTGGAAGGGATATTTTTTTCAAAATGTAAACCTTGGTGTAATCCTAAAGATCCAGAAACCAGAAGGGAAATAAAAAGTTCCCAGAATGGCCTCTTACTTCTTAAAAAAACAAAATCTCATGATTCTTAAACCAATCCCATGATTTTCTGGGCTCTGACTCTTGGTTTTTGAATTCATGGGATTCTGCTTGGAGGCCTGGGTGCTTGCTTTCCCCAGGTGTACATGAGGTCATAGGGGTGGGGCAAGGGACTTAATCCCTTGGGTGCAGACAGCTTCCAAATGCAGCCACTTTGCTCCAGGTGCATGAAGAAGGGTGGAAAAACCATTGTGCGTCTCCACCTTAGCAAGCAGGTGCAAAAAAAAAAAGGCTGCTGCTTTGCTGAGGATGCAAGAAGACAGTTGGCGCGCTGCGATGGCAGCTAAATCTGGAAGTCAGCTTAGTCACCTTCTCCTCTCTGTGTTTTTGAGCTACACAGCACTGAGAGCAAAGCCCAGAGCTGTGCGCAGGACATGTTCCTCTATAAGATGCAATTTTGGGTTGCTTTTTACCTTTGCCCTACCTCCACTGTTCAGCTGAAGTTTCCCAGGTATCTGCCGTGGGCTGAATTGTTTAGGGAAAATTTCCACTAAAACCATATGTCTGTTAGTTAGAAAGAGGGTAGGAAAAAATCCGTCGGTTTGCCCATGCGGAAAAAAATGCTTCTCATCCCATACGTAACTGCATCGTAAGGCGGGTGCACTAAGGGGGCTTAATTAAGTTTTCACAGGAAGCCTTAACTAGGCATGTCTTAACTTTTGAGCATCTGATTTTTTGTGACCATGATGTTTTTTCTTAAATTATTTTTAACATAATTGTAAGCTCTTTGAGGCAGACAGCTTCAGTGCCTGCCTCTAGCATCTTGCCCAGTGTGGTCCTAATCCTTGACAGATGCCTCCCACTATGGTGACAATCACAGGAAATACAATTATTTTATTGTCCTGCACCAAGTACAAATGAATGCTCAACAGTGGTTCATAAAAATTAGTTAAAATGTGTAGTAATTATTTAAACCAGTCAATGCATCCCATCTTCTTAGTGCCACAGAGACATCTGCCAGTGATTGATTGCCAAGGGATGATTCTCGGTCCATTTAATACTGTCCCTTCTCTTGCTGATCAAATGGAGAGAGGAACTAATTGAGCATTTCAAGGCCCTCAAACTCGCAATTGGATCAAGATCTGTTTGTGTCCACAAAGGACACCAGTGGACTTCTTTGGAACCCTGCCCGGGTGCAAGACTCCACCCCAGGGATCTGATCCCAGGATCAGGACCTGCACTTATGCCCAAGAGAGAAACTTCCTCTCAAAATAGAACAAACTATTTGCTCCTTGTTGCTGTGGCTGTGTTTGTCCCAGGACACCAGAAAGATGAGGTGCAGGAGGCAATAGTTCCTGCTGGACCCACTTCTTTTGGTGGCAGAGACAAGTTTTCAAGCTCCAAGCACAGAGATCTTCTGCAGATCTTTGTAGCTTGAAAGCATCTCTCTTTCACCAGCCAAATTTGTTCCCTTGAGAGAGTCTCTCCCCACCTTCTCTCTCTCTTTTTTCCTTTAAGAAAGGAAAGGCACCAGCTAATTCCCCCCCAGCCTCCCATTTAGCATGAGCACCCCAGGATTGTGGGCTGCTGGCCTTCCTGATTAGGTAGCATTTTGTATCTGATTGCGCTGGGGCAAAAGCCCAGGCTGAGGTGCAGGGTGAGGGAGGATCATGCCATCATTGCTGTTCTGATGAGGAGGCAGTGGGCTCACCCCTTGCCCTTAGAGAAGGGGTTTTAGGGATGGCTCTGAGGACGCCACTTTGCCCAACACACCTGCTGGTCCAGCTCAGGGAGCGACCATCATGTCTCTCTGGAGGCTGGCATGGAACGAGTTGTGTGGGGCTGTGTTCACCAAACCCCATCCCTCCAGCTGAGCAACTGCTGTACAGGGACCCAGGATTGATAACGGGTGGATGCTGAGGACACCGATCTCCCCTGCTAGCACACGCTAGGTTTCGGTACCCAAGGGATATACCTGGGTCTGAACAGCTGCAGGACTGGGGCAGTGCATCCACCCCAACTCTGGGGAGGCGCAGCTCTTCCTGGTGCTGCCCCATCCCTGCCTGGTGGTCTCCAGTCCCACGGGCTCTCACTCAGACCCCTCGTCACTGTGCTTCCCCTCTAGCGGCTCCTACCTGTCAAAAGCCCCTCCTTGACCTTGAAGTCCATGCCCTGAGCTGGCCCCCGTGGGGAGCCGAGCTCCGATCCCCCTGGCGAGACCCTGTCAGGGTGAAGGTTGGGGGCTGGGCACCTTGCAAGCTCTCCTCACGTTCTCACCGTGCGCAGAGGGCAGGAAGCAGTGACTGAAGCCACAAGACACTTTTCATGCAGGGGTAAGCGAAGGAGCGAGGCCTACGTCATGGAAAAGGGAAGCGCAGCAGCAGAGGGGTCAGGCGGTGCCGAGGCCGGAGAAGCGAGGCTGGGGTTATGGCCACAAGAGACCAGACTGTGCCTGTGACACAAGGGCTGGGATGTGGGAAACGGGAAAAGCTGGGCTCTGTCCCAGCTTCAAGGCATGGCTGCAAACAAGTGCCAGGGAACTATTTAAATAGCCCTGATTCTTGTCATTCAAAGGCCTGACAGCAGATGTGCATTGCAGTTATGCTCATTTGCTGGCAAAAAGAGGCCTTCATGAGACTCGGTGCGTGTTGTTCTTTACTTCTTATGTGCTCACGAATGATTTGCCCCAGGTACTAGGGGTCCAAAACTCAGCCAGCTAGCAGGGGCTGGAAATGCTCTCTTGGGCCATCTGAGTACCAGCCTGGTGCTACAGCCATGAGATTTGGGTCCAAGTCTGCACATGCTGCCACAACTGCCCTGCCTGGCCTTAGACAAATCACTCGATCCCAGCTCCTCATTGGTCTAATGGAGAAATACCTTGCCTTTGTCTACCAAGCCTATAATTCGCACAACTGAAAGGGACTGTCTGTGGGTCTGGTCTGTCCTCTGTGGCCCTAACCTCAGTTGAGATCTCTGGGCTCCTAAGGCTGCCTGTGGCTGTGTGAATCTCTCCCTGAGTAAGAAGGAGGCGGAGCTGAGGCAGGAGCAAGGATGCGTGAGATGCAGCCTGGGAAGGGATGCAGCACCCATAGGGAGTCAGGGGCTTGTAAGATGCAGAGAACCTGGATTCTGTATTTGTAGAATGCCCCTTGTTCTGCAATACTCACCCTTTGCAGTCTGGATGAGACCGTAGGATATCTGCTAGACCACAAGACATTAGTTTCCATCTGCACTGTTTTTTGTGCCCAGAGTCTAGCTCAGATTTCACAAGTGGGCGGCAGGATATTTTGTGATCCAGAGGGAGGTGTGTAAGTTAACCAATTAATGTTTGGCTGGAGCTCTGGAAATGTAAACAGCTAGACAAGAGCCGGTTCTTGGACCCAGCAAGCAGATAGGCTAGGGATTTCTAGATAGGCCAGGGGCCACCTTTATGATCGTCTGATCTCCTGAATAACACAGGCCAGAGAACTGCCTATAGACAATGCCTCATGTAGATCTTTTAGAAGAACATCCTGCCTTGCTTTAAAAATTGTCAGCAATGCATTGAGGAAGTGGCTGGGGATCCAGGACTCAAATCAAATCAAATCATAGGGTTGGAAGGGACCTCATGAGATCATCAAGTCCAACCCTCTGAGATATGAGCCCAGGACTTTCTGACTATTAAGCTGAGGTGCTAGCCACTACACTATACTTTGGTTCCTTTCTAACGTCTGGAATACCATAGTGGTTACAGTTGAGGACTGCCACAGGACTTCTGGGTTTAAATCCTAGCTTTACAAACGACTGTGTACGAGTGTCTTGTCTTCTCTGTGCCGTTTTTTTTTTCTCTAGCAAAATGAGGTTAAAATATGTGTTCCTCTGGGCTGTGAATACAAAGGTCCCCCTCTCAGTAGAGTGGGGGGAAGCTAAATTTACCGGCCTTGTAAAGCCAGTGTGGGGTCAGTCAAAAGTTATGGCTCCACTTGCGACAACTTGGAGAAACTTCTGATCTTCACACAAATATACTCTCCACCCTACTCACACAAATCCAGCCAGGCCAGCTCAACAGGGTATTTTACTATTACCCCGTCTGCCAAAAGTCTCCTCCCATGCAACCAGGAAGGAAGGACAATTCACACTTCAGGCATGGTTCCCATAAGCTGAAAACGTTGCCTAAACAGCTCATGCTTGGCGGGAAAAGGGATTGAGTCGCAAGCCACCGGGAAGCAGAAAAAGGGCAAAAATCTTGTAACTTTTACTTATAAGGAAAAGTGTGGCCAACTCAATGCAGGCAACTGGAAGGCACTGGCTCCCTCTAGTGGCCCAAATATCTACCTGCGTCCTAATCAGCCCCCATGTGTAGCAAAGCTAAAAACTTTACCATAACTACATCTATGGCATAATAACAACAGTGGCTTTTGTTGGCTCCACCTGAGATCTGGGCCCCATTGTGGCAAGCAGAATGCTGCGACTCCAAGACAGCCTCTGCAGAGAGCTGGTGGCCTAAATATACAAGAGACTAGGGGATGCTTGGAGGGTGACTCTATGAAAAGCAGGTAAGGGTTCCGCTGTGTGTGAACCTTATGCTGGGAAATGAGATTCAGGGGTGGGTTGGCTCAACCAAAGAAGAACCAGATAAAATGTTTGTGGTAGCCAGGATTCCTGCTCATCAGCTGGCTGTCATGCAAAGAGAACGAGGCCTTAACTATAGCCACTGGGCCTGTGGCAGCAAAAGGCATGTTGTGTATAGCTATTCAGACAGAGCAGAAGTGGTAGGTGAGAACAGATCACCTACCTGCCCATTGGGTCCAAGCATCAATTGACTCGGGGCTAATGCCATGTGCTATTATTGTTTATATGATCATTGTACTTAGAGACCTGGGATCTATTCCCAGGCACATTTCCCCCGTTCCTCAGTTCGCCTTCTGTAAAATGGGGCTAATGTTACTGACCTTCCTTTGAGAAGCCCTATGGGTGGTATATATGCAAATGGCCTGTGAGGGGTATCAGACGGGTTGGATTCTGATGCAGGGAATTCTTTGTTGTGTGTCTGGCTGGTGAGTTTCTTGCCCATACGCTCAGGGATTAGCTGATCACCATATTTGGGGACTTCTCTCCAGGCAGATGGGTGGGGGCGCAGGGGTTCTTTGCCTTCCCCTGTAGCGTGGGGCATGGGTCACTTGCTGGTGGTTGCTCCCTGAAGTCTTTAAACTGTGATTCGGAGATGTCAGTGACTCATTCATATGTTAGGTGTCTATTGGAGGAGTGGGTGGGTGAGGTTTTGTGGCTTGCATTGTGCAGGAGGTTGAACTAGAATGATCGTATGGTCAAGGGGTCTCAAACTCAAATCACCAAGACAGTTGCATGAGGACTAGTACGTTAACCTGAGGGCTGTACCACTAAAACCTTTTCATACGACAATATTGCAAATATTGGTAACAATAGTGTTGTTGCAGGCTGCAGGAAATAGTTTTAGGGGCTGCATGTTTTGAGACCCCTGCTATGGTCCCTCCTGACCTTAAAATCTATCAATCTATAAATTGGATGGATCTGAACAGCCAGGCCAGTTATCTGCGGTAACACGAGCTTAATTTAGTTGTCATTATTTTCTTTTCCTGACTTTCTACAGTTACCCAGCTGGGTGTGTCAGGGCAGGCCAGCCTGCACAGAAATGCTTCATTTGGTCTTTCCAGTTCAATTGGTAGAAGGCCTGTATCAATTACTTTGATATAACACCTTGTCCAAACAAGAAAGTTTTATCAATTACACCTCTGTAACCCCTCATAGATGCACAGTTTTGAGTATCGAAGTGTGACGTCTGTTTAGTTCATTTTGCTTGAGATGAGGTTTACATTAATCTGGGGGAAAAATCATAATCCCCTGATTTTACCATTTGTAGATCTTGGAGAGCTTTACAGAAGATCGATGTAGTGTTATCCCCGTTATACAGATGGAGAAAACTGAGACACAGAGACGGAAAGTAAATTGCTTAAGATCACCCAGTAGAGCCGGGAATAGAATGTGGCCCACCTGAGTCCCAGCCCAGTGTGTTATACAGTACACAACACAACTCTCTCTGCCAGATATCTATAGCTCAGAGTAAGTGTGTCTACATAGGATGGTTTATACTAGAATTATTATGTCCATTTTAATTCTTTCTTTAGGTTACACAGGGGCAATTATCCCATCTGAGCTAGACTGCAAGTTCTGTCCCCTCGTTAATGTCTGGAAAGCAGTGCATGGACACCCACACTCAAGCCATCGTGGACAGCGGTCTTTGGTGGATCTTTGCAATTCCAAGTTCCTTGTCTGGAGGTTCAGCCCCCCACAGATGACATGGAGTTTTATTCTATCTGAAAAGATGTGCCCCTCCTCCTCTTCACACCTTAGCAGCCTCCCAGTCTTACCCTATTTCCCCTCTGGGCAGTTTGGTTAGAGAGTATTTTTATCTATCAAACAGGTTTCCTGTTTGCAATCCCCCCCCCAGCTTCAAGCTGCAGAGAAAGGGGAAGAGACAGCTTTTTTTAGTTGCCTTTGCCCTGGTCTCTGTGCTGGGCAACTGCGAAGGAGGCAGGAGACCAGGTGGTTCTGGGAACAGCTGGACTCAAATACCCTGGGATTTACTGTTCCTGCTCCTGGAAAAAATCAATGCACTGGGCAATGCTGTTTCAAATGGCCTTATGAAACCTGTCCTAGAGTCTCCTTTCTGTAGGCCATGATTTGCCATTGGAAAGGCTTATTTTTGGGCTTTCTCAAGAGAACTTGAAGGAAGGATCATGGTTTTTTAATGAGTTTGCTCAGGATCTTGCTCATTTCAGGATTTGCTGTTGATCTTTTTCTTGGGACCCATGAAAGAGCAAGAAAATCTAGGAGATCTGAGTCACTTTGTTTGGATTCTGCTTTGCAGAGGCTGGTGGTAGTAGTTAAATGAGGAGGAGGAGGAATGAACCAGATAGCATTTGTCAATATCAGAGGAAACTGACCAGTATTCCCCCACTGGGAGAGGTGTCCTAGATGAGAGTGCTTTCATAACTAACACCTCTCAAAAGAAAGTTAACAGTAGCTGGCTCATCTCAGCTGCCTAGGGAGACAAGACACCTTTTTGTCCATGAAAATTCTGGAGTGACTGTCCATATTGGTTGTGTGGGGAGTGGATTTCTGGAAAGGAAGCAAACACAAGTCACTGAGCGGCTCATTCCAAAGAGCAGCGCAATCGCCGGGGAGGATTTGGAACTGAAAACTTGGTGAGTAATGCTGGCTGCAGCACTGACTTTGTTCATATTCACTCATAGCAAACAGGTTGTTGTCTTTGTAATTCAGGTTGGCTATAGTAAAGTTAGTGGTGTCATGTTGATTTGCACAAGTGGGGAATCTAGCCCAATGTGGTTTTGCTGCAAGGGGCAAGAACTGGGTGGGATGTTCTGGGATGGCAGGGGAGGGGAGATCATGATATTGGCATGATGTTTTTAAACCGATGAGTTTCAGAGCAGTCATAAAAACAGAATCATAAAAATAATCATAAAAATACGGGCCTGGAAGGATGCCATGGGATCCCTCCCCCCCTCGGTCCCTGAGGAAGGAATATTCACCATTCCAAGCACAGAAACTGTTTGCCCACTCCAGGAAAAAAAAAAAAAAAAGATGTTTTTACTTGCCCCTCGGACACATTTACTTGCCTGTTTATTCCACCTGTGGGCTACTTTCCCTGCTTTGTGCTAGTGGAGAGAGAGGAATGTCTGAATTCAAGGATTTACTTGTCTATTTCTCCACAGTTCCTGTAATTTTTGTCTGTCTCCTCTCCTCAACCGTTTGGGTATTTTGAACATGAAATCCTGTATTTAGATGTTTGCATGGAAAACAGGCTGGTTTATTTTCCCCTTATTGAATTGATACAAGTAAAATTTATTTCATGCAGCTGCCTAGCTGAGATGAAGCTGATTTCAGCAAACTGCCCGTCTGAGGACCAGCAGGGAGTGCAGATTTATTTTTTGTTCAGCGAGCAGAGGGGATGAGATTTTTATCAATGGGAGCAGTTAGCTACCTGTCACTGTAAACAATTGTAAATGGAAACTTCCTGAGCATCTGTTTTGGCTGGTTGTGTCTGTCCAGACCAGAACTGCTTTGGTTGCTAGTGCTGTTGGGCTAAAAGCATGGCTTGACAGTGATGTGAGTTTTATGCAGCAGAGAACAACCCGGCACAAGTTGGGTCAAAAGTGTTGACTTGGCTACAAATAGGATTTAAAACTATCTGGAAATTGATGTCTGCATAGAAATTGCACAGCTGACAATCACTGAGAGGGTCACAAAGCCTCTTCTCTAGTAGGTTGATGTTAGTGTTATGCCAGAATATGCTAATGGCCATCAAGCAGGCCTTTGATCTAAGACTATCACAAACCTTGTTAAAGCTAAGTAGTTTTCTTCCATGTTAACTGAAAGAAGCAATTAAGCCCTCTTTACACAGGAAGAGCTGGAAACAATGGAAGCCGCTGCCCAAAGCGATGAGTTGCAAGATCTGATCAGGTGCTGAGCTGTGTGGGTTGAGAGATTTCCTGACTGTAAATGCTGGGATGAGGTGATTGTTAGCCAAGCTGTGTGTGTAAGTCTCAGACAGCAAGCAATGCAGTAGCGAGAGTGGCCCTGAGAGAGAACAGACACAGAGCTTCTTGGGAACAGTATGCACTGAAGAGGCAGGTGTGAGGATCACTGAACAACAAAAATAGCAGCTGTTGGTTGTTCCTGCTGTGTTCAAGGGCCCAAGACTTTGTGCTCATTCTTGGTAAATAAACAGGATTGCACCAAAGAATATATCTGCCTCTTGTCACTGGGTTCTCTTCCTAAGGGAAATTCAGCAGGGCTCTGAATATTGGTTAACTACTTGGCCCAAAAGAGCAACAGAACCATCTAATATGTGCTCAGTGGCTTCTGTGAAATGGGTCAATCTCAGACTGCCTTCCAGTACGGCAGATGTTAATCTGGCTCATAACTGACTGGTTGTGGCTGGTGAGGCAGGTGGTTGGTCACGGAGATCTCGATGTTATTTAACTCTGTTAGCCCCTTGAGGGGGCCCAAACAAGGACAGAACTGAGGAATGTTGACTGTGTAGTTGAAATTTAGTCTCACCTGTTTACAAAGTGTCCTTCACTCTCAGTGGAGTAGTATAGACCAACAGAAGCTATGGGATGGACCTCCATGTAGTAATTGCATTAAATCTGGATGTTTCCTAGTTGGTGGGCAGTGCACTAGAGTGCGCTGCTGGAGACCCAGGTTCTACTTTTGGCTCTGCCACCAGCCTTCTAGGCATGTCGCTTGGCCACTCAGTGCCTCAGTTTCCCCATCTGGAAAAATGGGGATAACTTCCTTTGGCAAGCACTTTGAGATCTTCTGATGAAAGATGTTGGATGAGAAGTAGGTGGTGGCTGTGGTGATAAATGTACTTTGCTCTGGATGGTGTGGGGGAGGGGGGAGCTTGAAATTTTTTGGGTTTTTTTTGTTTTATTTTTTATTTTCGTTTTGTTTTGTTCCTGGGGAACAGTTGAACTATTTCCATGCTTAACTGTGGATATGGCTCATATCCAAAGCCACTTAGCCTGCCTCTTTTCCCTTCTGGCTTGGTTCTCAGTGGAATTCCTGGGGATCGTAACAGTAACAGCGCACGCCATCCGTGATTGCTGTCAGTCCAGGCAGAGAAACAACTGCAAGCTGGCTTTTTTCCTCTCCCTTCCCCTACAATCCTTCCAGGAGCATGGGTCCTGCAAACATACGGGCTCTGCTGCAGTCATTTGGAGATGGTCTCTGGCTCATAAGACCAGTCATACTGGACCAGAGTGATGGTCCATCAAAGCCCAGTTTTCTGTCTTCTGATTGTGCCTATTGTTAGGTGCATCAGAGGGAATGAACAGATCAGGGCAAACCATCCCTTGTTGTCCAGTTGCTGACTTGCA
Organism: Podocnemis expansa; assembly: GCA_007922195.1. Lineage (NCBI taxonomy): Eukaryota > Metazoa > Chordata > Testudines > Podocnemididae > Podocnemis > Podocnemis expansa. The sequence goes on from ML682058.1 coordinate 1,057,304, forward strand.
GGCCACTGAAAGCACAGACCATCTTGGTTATAGCCGTTGATGGACTCATCCTCCAGGAACTTGTCTCATTCCTTTTGAACCCCAGTTTCAGTTTTGGTCTTTAACCTTTTGGCCTTACTGTCTGGTTTGGGGAATTAGGTGATCTCTTGCCTTCTGTTCTATATAAGTTCTTCTGCCATGCTCGTTGCTGTGGTATCTGAGAGCCTTTCATCCGGGCATTAAGCAGCGTGACAAGCATCTGTCTGTTGTTCTCTCCTCCTGTCCCAAGGGGAGATGCGTGCGCAGTGCAGCCTCTTGTGTTCTGGCTGGGGTTGTTGGTGGTTGTGTTTGGGTTTTCTTTCTAAATACACAGGTTTCTCTGTGTGTTGCTGACACAGGCCAAGTAAGTTCCAAAGCCAGAAGAAACCTTTGTGATCATCTAACACAGGCCAAAGAACTGCCCCAAAATAACTCCTACAAACAAATAACTCATGCAAACACCATTCTGGGATGTATTAACAGGAGTATTGTAAGAAAGACACCAGAAGAAATTCTTCTGCTCTATTCCGCCCTGATTAGGCCTCAGCTGGAGTATTGTGTCCAATTCTGGGCGTCTCATTTCAGGAAAAATGTGGAGGAACTGGAGAAAGTCCAGAGCAGAGCAACAAGAATAATTAAAGGTCTGGAACACTTGGCTTATGAGGGGAGATTCAAATAGCTGGGTTTGTTTAGTCTGCAAAAGAGAAGATTGAGAGGGGACACGATAAACAGTTTTCAAGGACCTAAAAGGTTGTCACGAAGAAGAGGAAGAAAAATTATTCTCATTAACCACAGATGATAGGACAAGAAGCAGGCTTCAATTGCAGCAAGGGAAGTTTAGGTTGGACAGTAGGAAAAAGTTTCCAAATGTCAGGGTGATTAACCATGGGAATAAGTTGCCTAGGCAGGTGGTTGAATCTCCATCATTGCAAGTTTTAAGAGCAGGTTAGACAAGTACATGTTGGGGATGCCAAGTTCCAAAGGGGCAGTTGTGTTAGTCTAGTTCAGCAAAACAAACATGGAGGGCCACAGGACTCCTTGGTGGTTTTTGTTGTTTTTTTTTTAAATCAGGAATGGTTTAAGATAATATTTGGTCCTGCCGTGACTGCAGGGCCCTGGACTTCATGACCTCTCATGGTTCCTTCCTGTGCCTATGATTCCATACAGCAGATCTTTTAGGGAAATATTTCATCATGACTTGAAAATTGCTGGGGCTGGAAAATCCCCCTGAACCTTGAGAAGCAGCAGTTGGAGGAGTTGGGGGGAGGGATTTGAGTGGATGCTCTTTGTCCTGGGTGATTTCCTTCCACAGTCTCTGAGCAGGTCCCGTCTCCTGCACAAATTTGACCCTGACGTGGAGCGGTCCACTGAGCCAGAGGAACCTTCACAGCTGTCTCCTCACAGTTAGCCTGCAAATGGGTATGTTACGTCAATCCAGGACTGTCCTCTGTCAGGGGCCTACTTCCAGTCCGTACAGCCTCTGCATCCCAAGGCCAGTTGAATCAGACCTACGGTTGGTTTCCAGTCCATTGCATGAGCCCTTGATCCAGGCCAAGATTTAGCACAGGCTGGCAGCTCAAGCCAGAGGGAGCCACGAGGTCTGTCTGTCCAGCAGCCTTAATAAGGAATTCCTCTTTTATATTAATCACAGCTGAGCTCTATCTCTCTGCAATGTTAAGTCCTATAGATGGGCCTGTGTCTTGGCATAATTCTAGTGGTTAAAGCATAGGATCAGGAACCAGGATTCTCAACACCAGTTTCCATCTCTGCTTTTGTTTCACTGTGTGGCCTGGGCAAATCCCTTTTGTTCCGTGCCTCAGTTTCTTTAATGTTAGAATGTGAACAATGACACTCCTGCAGCACTGAGATTGAATTAATTCTTGTCTCTAGGGCAGGCTGAAGGTGCAGGGACAAAGCTGAGGCTGTGATGAACGAGAGCGTAGATTTATTATGAATGGCAGCAGAGTTCTGCTGGATTTGGCAGCCTGGCTTCATGGGGGGAGAGACGGGGGAAGCCTGCTTCATTTTAGGTTCAAACATCCCTCTCCTGTCTCAGAAACGGCAGAGGTCTGCTGAAAGTTCACACAGAAGGGATGCAGCTTTTCCTTCTGTCTCCATACTTTGCCAGCCCATGACCATGGTACATGAGCCTTGCTGCGCTGTACATCCTCTCAACCCCCTGGGAGTATTAGTGACCCCTTTTATTTATGGGACACTGAGCCCAGAGAGGGCAAGTGACTTGGCCACAGTCAGACGGAACCAGGACCAGGCGCTGCTCTGGATCTCCACACTTCCAGTTTAGCTCCACCGCTCTCAGTAGATCCGCCTCCCCTCTCTGAACTGAGAATATAACCCAAGAGTCTGCCAGCTCTAACCACTGGAGAACACTCTCCTCCCCAACTGAGTTTGAGAATCTAGCGGCCTTGGTCCTAATGTTGGCCTGAGCATGTTGTTTCCCTTCTGGTCATGACCACACCACCAGTCTGGGGCCAGTCAGGGAAACGGACAACACCACACCTCCTATATCAACTAGCGAAGATAATGGCTCCAAACTGCTTTCTCCAGGAGTCAGATAACCCTGGGATTATCAGTTTCCTTTGAGCCCTTGACAAGGGAGCCGCAGCCTGGCATGCTGTTGGCAAGATCTTCCCATGGACATTTCATCCCACTAGAGCACAAACAATGTCTGGAATTTAGCAACTGCGACATATTTTCACGTCAGTAAATAGAGCTAGGCCACTTCCCACACCCTTAATAAAGGGACTGACCGCTGGTACAGATTTAAAGGAACAGCTTGGAAAAATGGGGACTCTCCAGGGAAATCAAGGCCATGGCTCACCTTCCCTCTTGGGAAGGGGTTTTCCTGTAGTGACTGATTGCATGAGGTCCTGGGCCTTGAAGCGTTCAGTGCAGCCTCCTCCTAGGACAGCAGAATGAGAACCCCGTTATTTTTTTAGCCACCACTGCTGCAAGACCTGTGGCTCACAGACGGGGAAGTGAGGCAGAAACACTGCACAGGGGCTCCTTGGAACGTTCTTGCTGGCTTTTGATGGGTCTTGTTTAAGCTACATGGGCAGAAGCTTTGCAGCGTAGCCACAAAAATATATGAGCCAGGGAACCAAGCCTGTTTGCCCAGCATCTCAATGACATCAAGTATGTGACTGTGTCAGTGGGGTTCTGTGATGCTGATGTGAGAGTGGTCCCATCCCTCTGCAAATGCTCATCAGTTGTGAGCTACAGACCACGGCTGTCCCCCAGCCCTGGGCTCCCTGGCTTCTGCCAGTGTCCTCAGGCCCATCCTCCAGCCTCCTGCTGTCTCTGTCCCAGGCTTGCGTACGTGCCCACCTCTGTCACTCTCCTGTAGTCCTGGACGCAGCCCCATCAGCTGTTCCAGACTTCTCCTGACCCACCTGTGGGCTCTCCTTCCTGCCCCCAGCCACCTTGGAAAAATCAGGCCACAGGATGGAAGCTCTCCTCCATCTGTCACATCTGGACACTCCCCGTCACCTCCTGCTGTGCTGGGGTTGGCAGTGAAACTCCTGCGGCAGAACAAGCACCTTCCCTTTAGTTGTTTGTGCTGTTCCAGGGAGGGGCTGAGAACATAGGTGCAAGTTTTGGTCCTAGCTCAGCCGCAGGCCTGCTGGGTGATGGGCAAGTCATGGTTCTGCTTATTGCCTCAGTTTCCCCATCTGTAAACATGAGGGTAACGCTGTTTACTTCCATTTTGAGATCTGTTGATGAAAAGCACTGCACAAGAGGTGGGTGTAACTAAAAGGAACCATGGAGAGGTAACTTAAAAAGAGGAAAGGAAGTTGTGCCCCTCATCCCCCCATTCCCAGGACCCTTGACAGCTTCCTATTTTACTCTGCAAAGCTGGGTGTTTAACACTCCTGTTCTGTGCCTTTGTTTCCTCATCTGGACAAATGAGGATAATCCCCATGGACCTCAAAAGGACTTGATTAGTGTTTGGGAAGCAGGGTGGGAACCAGAGGGCAATGGAGAGTTAGCAACCTGCTGCTGATGCTCTGGAATTTTGACGGCCTTTAGCACTTAGTCTGTTGCTAGAGAGCTGTTTTCCCTTCCTCTGTGAATCTGACCTTTCCCCCCCCTCTCCCCAGACCTACAGGCCCCCTCTTCATTTCTCTCTCCCCAGCCAGGTTCTTGCTGCTTGAGTCATTGGCCAGATACTTAGCCAGATCCTTAGCAAATAATACCTCTCCCCAAACCCTGACTCTGCTGTGCACCGGGGCCCCTTGGCCCCTTTCTGGCAAAGTGAAGGGGCCTTGAAGTGAGCGTGGCTGCAATTTGTGGCGTTAGCTAACAAATGAGCATGTGAAACTGAGAACAATGCTGATTTGCACTCAGGGAGAATCTGGACCCCGGTGTCCTTTCTACTTGAGATAAAACTAGCCATCAATCCTGCCAGCGACTCTGTCTCTGTCTGGTGGAAAGGCCAGAGCTGCGTTCCTGATATTTAGTGGCTCAGCGCCTCCCAACGAGGTTTACTACCCCGGACCTTGGGGATCGTGCTGAGCTCCACTCCCAGGAATCCTGCTGGCAACCCTCCAGGCGCTGTTTGTTGGGGGGAAGAACCCGCCCTGTTTGCCTTCCATTTCCTTTGCTAACCACCTTGAACTTGCTGTTTACCCAGGGCCTAGTGTATCGTCAGCACAGCCGGAGCACTAAGCAGCATGGCCTGTGGATTGAGCATTAGTTGAGCTCTTTAGGTGCTGTTGGACTAGAAATAATTTTGGCCCAGGATAATACAGCAAGTGCAGGGCAGAGCTTGGACCAGACCTCAGGGATCCTCTGCTCTACCTGCTAGTCCATGCTATCTCACATAAACAAGAGCCAGACTGGACAGAGTGCAAATAATGCAGCTCCCCAAGCCTTGACTCCAGTGTGCACCGGCCCCCTTTGGCTGGACAGGGTGGACGGAGAAGGATGAACTTAAAAAAGAAATCATTATCTGTTTTCTGTTCGTATCTGAAATTTTTCCTGTGTTTTTTCGCAGCTTGGAAGGAACTGAGAATGGAGTTGGGGGAAATTTTTCATGCAAACAATTGTTTTGGTTTGGTTGAAGAATGCAGATTTGAGTGATTGAACCACTTAGTGAGTTTGGGCTGAATGGGAAATAGTTCCAGCCTTGGGCAGGAAGATACTAGAAATGTTGAAAAGTTTTCACATTGGTGAAGACTGTTTGGAACTGATCTAAATGTGATTTTAAAAAGCCATTTCAACCGTTTTTGAACAGAAACCCCTCCAACGGGGTGTTTTTTTTCTGAGTTGGCTGCTGAACTGAAAACTTGTTTATTCACCCAGCCTTAACCAAGCATGAGAAAAGGAGGTGAGGGGGGTGAGAAGAGGTTGGAGACAGACGCGAGCTCATAGAATCGTGCGACTGGTTTATTCTTGCCTCATAGTTTCTTTCAGCTGCAGGCTGGTCCCCCTAGACAGGAAGTGTGTTGCTCCGTGGAGAACCATGCGGACTCCACTGCTAACCCTCTGTAATTCGTGGCTGGTTCACTAGGTGGGATGTTTTCAGGAGGGGCTTTAACTAGTAATCAGGAAACCTGAGCTGCAGCATTAGGATAGCTCCAAGTCACTTTCATCTAACCTCAAGCTGGCCCAGCTTGTGCAGCCTTCGCCCTCCAGCGTGTGAGGCCGGGGCAGAGGGAGCAGGAACCGTTACTGGAGAATACAGAAGTCCTGCTTGTCACCTCCAGCTCTCTGAAGGGGAAGTGAGCCTGGGGGCCCAAGCCGGGGAGCTGTGCTGGGATGTCCGGCCACTCACAAGGTGGAGAAAGAGGGCCTGAGCCCTCACGGCCTGCATCTCACCCCTGTCTCTCAGATAGGGCTCAGCCCTACACAGGGAGAGGCAGGACACAGGTAACACAGCCTGTGGCCTAAGCCACTCCTCGAATTCAGCTCTTCAGGTGGCACATCAGCCCCTGACCCTAGTTTCCTCTCATCTGCCCTTTGCTCTCGGTGGGAAGAGGCTGCACCTCCCACTCCCCACAGGGTGTCAGCAGCTTTGAGCAGAGTCCTGGTGGCTATAATGGTCCTGCCTTGCATCCATCTTCCCCCAGCGAAGGGAGGGCCTCTCTCCATAGGCGGCTGGCAGCCAGCTGGCTCCCAAACCCCTTGTTTGTTTCAGTGCCTCAGGAAGGGCTGATCCCAGGCCCTGGGAGGGAAGTTTGTGGAGGAGTGGGGGCTGAGGGTGTTTATATGGGGGGCACATAGGGGGAGCAGGTTTGGGTCCACGAAGGTTTTTCCTTCCCTTCTTTTCCCGTGCTCCAGCCTCTTGTCTCCCTGCCTTTCTGGGACCAGCAGCAGTGGAGAGAAGAGAGGGTTGGAGCAAGCCCACCAGTTATCCCCATCGATGGCTTGAAATAATTCTCCATCCCCACCCCACTGTCCCCTTCCCCATGCTGGGGAAGGTGGAGGCCTTGTTGACTCATTGGAGAGCAGTGCCCAAGCCCAGCGGGTCTCAGGAGTGGGGTGAGGGGGGATAGATCTCCTGGTTGGGCTTATTTTACCACGTCCCCCCCATCTCCACTATGCTAGTTATTTCCTGCTTTAAGCCTTACGTTGAAATCCTCTCCTCTCCTTCCCCTTCCCCTTTGCAGGTGCTTCCCCTGCCCCAGTGACATCAGTGGGATTGCCCCACAGCGGGCAGGGTCTGGTGGTGCAGATAGTGGGCTGTAGGTGGCTCTGTGCAGTCTTTTGAGAGAGAGGGTGTGTGTGTGTGTGTGAAAAAATCTTACAGGCTTCTCTTGTCCCCCATCCTATCTGAACTCTTATCTTCTCCCCAACCCTACCCCTACCCCTAACTTCACTCTCCCCCACAGGTATCCCTTTGCCTTTAACCAGAAACCACCCCACAACTGCTCCCAAACCTCTCCCATGGACAGCCTGACCTCCCATGAGCAAGTCACATCATTGCTGTGTGCCTCAGTTTCCCCATCTGGAAAATGGGAGTGGTTATGAATGGGGTGGGTCAGCTGTATTACCCCCAGTTCCTCCCACCCCTAAGCCCGGACCCAGGCCTCAAGGTGCTAGGTGTTTTACAAACAGCACAGAGCACTTGCAGTCTGAGCCGTCCTTGAGCGTGCTGCGCTTTGGAACTGGGGGTGGTGGAGAGCCGAGGGTCGTTCCCATTCTGACCCCAGGTCACATTACAGGAGAGGCAGTCTGATCTAGGGTTTAGTGGCTAGGGTCCCCCCCCCCGACCTTTAGGAGATCTGGATGACCTTGGCCCGTCCCTTGCCTTGAGTTCAGCTGTCTCCCTGTGTTCTCCATCAGTCTAGATGGGAAGGTCTTTGGGCCAGCAATGGGTCACCCCTACGCCTGTGCAGCCCCTAGCACAGCAGGGTTCCAGGTGTGGCCTGTGATTTACGCAGCATCAGTTGTTCTCTCTCGTGGCTGCTGGCCCTGAGCAGGCCAAGTGCCTAATGCAGCATTTAAAAAAACTGAATAACTAAATATATTAAAAATCAGGGTCCCAATTTATGTTGCCTGTTCCCAGTGACTGTCTGGCAGTGGCACTGGCCTCCTCACCCCCCCTCCCTCTGGTGAAAGGGGGCAGGCTGATCCCCTGGCAGCTAGGCCCTAGACCAGGGGTCTCAAACACGTGGCCCCTAAAGCTATTTGCAGCAGCCCACAATGACACTATTGCTACTGATATTTGCAATATCATTGCATAAAAAGGTTTTGGTGGTGCAGCCCTTGGGCTAACATCCTCGTCTTCATGCAGCCCTGGTGGTGATTTCCGTTTGAGACGTCTCCCTAGATGGGGGGGAGTCCCTCGGGGACAGGGCTGGGGGTTGTACTTGTGCAGAGCGTCCCTCCTTGTAGGATTTTCACGCCCCAGACTGAGGATTAAAATTTTCAGAGGATCCCTCGTTGCGGCCCCGCCTCCTTGACTTACCAGCCCGCCCCCAGGCGTCAGTCCTGGGCTGCAGGTGTGCTGGAGCTGGAAAGGGAAGCGAGGGGCCAGCGAACTCTCTGCCACCCTCTGCGGGGTTTTACGCCTCTCTCCGCGGGGAGCACTTGCTCCACGCTCCCTGGCTGGGAGCCGGGTCCCAGCTGGCCGGGACGTTCCAGCCTGGCGGCCTGGCACCGCTTTAAGGTGGCCCAGGGGGGACCCTGCCCGGGCCGGGGTGGGTTGTGGGGAGCCCAGCTGGGGGATCCTGGCGGTGGAGCAGCCTGGCTGGGGGCGATCTCAGCAGGTAGGTGTGTTGTGTGTGTACACACTGGAGCACTGCAATGGTGTGTGTGTTGGGGGGGCTGTTTGCAGCGGGGTGCATGGGTGTGTAGCTAAGAGTTTGTGGGGTGTGTGAGCTCTGCAGCATTGTATGCTGTGCCTCAAGAGTCTGCAGGGGGTGCGGGCTGGAAGCAGGTGGTGTGTGTAATTGCTGGGACCTGGGTGTGGTGTGTGCAGGGAGGACATATGGGGGGGGTGTTGTGTGTGTTCAGTATTCTCCCCAGGACTTGAAATGGGGGGGAGGTTTGGGGGGTGCTCATTAATTGGGTATAACACTATTACTAGCTGACAGCTGGGGGTTGTTGGGAAATTTACGGGGGTGTTGGGAAATCCCTGGTTCTGGGGAAGAGGTGTGTATTATGGTGGGCATAGGCTAGGAAAGAGGGTGAGCCTGGAGCTCTTGGTGCTGGGAGTGTTGTGTGTAACCTGGGAAAGCAGGGCTGGAGGAAGGGGAGTGTGTGCTGCCCAGTAACACACACGTAGGGGAATGGGGGGCAACTTGGGGAAAACACGGACATGTACAAATCAGGGTAGTGGGGCTGTCAGGGGATGCGGGGTGTGTGTGTGTGTGTGTGTGTGTTACAGAGGCCAGGAGAATGTGTGTGTGTGTGTGGGGGGGGGGATGCAGAAGATTACCCAATGAGTTCAAGTCCACTGAACTATGGCATTGCCCAGTCCCCTGCTGCCCCTTCTCCTATCCTTTAGGCTTCTATTCCCAGCCTGGTATCTTCTCAAAATGTCATCCTGTGCCAGCTCCCTGGTGCTTGGGAAGGAGGCAGTCACGTGTGATCCCATGGGGCTGTATGGGCAGTTCGGAGTAGGGTGGGGGAGAGTGGGCTCCAGGAGGAGGGCGTAAATCCAGCAAGATGGGGAAACTCCCATCCTGTAGAGCTGTGACATGACTGATCCCAGGAGATTCGTTGTGCCCAGCTCACTGGTCGAGGCATTTCCCCAATACGGGGCCAGAGTGGGGCTGGGAGGCAGAGCAAAGCGGTGCAAGGATGACCTATTGCAAGGGCCTCAAACTCAAATCACCATGGGGGCTGCTTGAGGACTAGTACATTAGCTTGATGGCTGCACCACTGAAACTTTTCCGTACAACGATATTGCAAATATTGGTAGTGATTCTGTTGTTGTGGGCTGCCGGAAATAGCTTTAGGGGTCGCATGTGGCCCACAGGCCATGTTTTTGAGACCCCTGGCCTAATGGTTAGTATGGGAGCCTGGAGTTCTGGACCTAGGGGTTGAGTTCACCTCTCTGTCACAGATGCTTCATGTGACCTTAGACAGGTCACTAAGCTGCTCTGTGCCTCAGTTTCTCCTTTCTGTACCACCGGGCTAGTAACAGGGCCCTGCCTCACAGCAGCAATGTGGGGATAGATCTAGTGAAGGTTGCAAGGAGCTCCAGTGTTACCAGGGGTTAGAGCTAGCATCAGCCTGGAGTTGAAGTTAGGAGAGGGAAGAAAAGAGGCCTTGGCTAAGAGACCTAGAGTTGAAGGGGAAACCTTTTACTTGGGAACCAAAAATCTCACCTGGATGAAAACAGAACAAAATTTTGTCATCTACTTTTTTTCTTCAAAAGGTTTTGTGGTTTGTCTGATTTTTAACCAAAACAAATGGAGAAAATATTGTTTTTCAACAACTGCAAAATTTCAGCCCATAAACTCTAATGTGCTTGTGGGTTGAGCTGAAAATCATATTGTTTTTTCAACCAACACCCTACCTCCCAGTAACATCAACAATGGATGTTTTTTGCAGACTTTTCTGTTTGGACAAAAAGCCAATTTTCAGTGAGGAGGGGAGAATGAAATTTTTCATTGGAAACAATCAGCTCCAACATTAGCATCTCCCTGTCAAATGTATCATGCCTGTGGGAGGAGGTCGTGGCTGTGGGATCTGCACAATTAAACCCCTAGCATGTTCTGTCTAGCCTTGTCTCCCCTCTCTAGAAGGGAATGGATGCATTAGAGGCAGGTGAATCTCAGCAAATTGCATGAGGTTGTGTAGTGCAAGGACAGAGATTTCTTCCTGACCCCCAGTAGCTCATGCCCTGAAGCATCTGTATTTTTGATATCTGGTGGTTCTCTTCAATATAAAATAAACCTGTGCTGGGTTGTCCCTTTATCGTTCTGCTTTAGGAGATCCAGAACATTACCCTCTTGGCTTCCACTGCTTCTCACTGTGACCTCAGGGAGGGTATGCCCTGGATGCAACAGTGCTTGGGGAGCTAGCTTTGTTTTGCAGTGCAGGCTAGATCTTGCCATGTTTTATAAATCGTGCTCAGACCTTGAACAACTCCTCCCTGTGCCAGGGTGAGATCTCTGTTTTATGTTGCAAGGTCAGTCTTTGTTCCTAATCCCCTGGTACGGCTGGATTTGTAATACGGAAAGGGCCAGTCCAGGATGACAGTGGTTAGCCAGCTGCACACATCTCCCATCTATAAGCATGGTCACCATGTCCCACCGGTGATCCTAGAACTTTCCTGCAATCCTTAAAGTTGCCAGCTTGTGCACTGACCATAAAACAACTTGGGAATGTTTTAATGTCACTTAGAAGGAAACAAGGATAAAGACCTGAAATTGGCTTCCTGTGGATCTTCATGCATTGGCCTGAACTTAGAAAGTGTGGGCCTTACCCCAGCTCTGCCACTGGCCTGCTGAAAGACCTTGGGCAAGTCACTGTCCTGATCTGTGCCTCACTTTCCCTATCTGTAAAGTGGGGATTATAATACTTCCCTACTATGTATAGTGCTGCGAGGGCTGCGGAGGAGCCAGGAGTTGGCCTTATTGTTCTTTGACCAGGCTCCCATAAAGCATTTAGACAATCCGCTCTACAAGAAATCTGACCCCACATTTCCCCAGAGAGGATACAGGGTGATGCCAAGGACTTGGGGGCTGAAGAGCAGCCAAACATGCTGCCTTTGGGGAGTGCTTGCACAGCAGGTGCTGTGGCCGACAGCGGAGGGGGCTGCTGTTACACGGCGGAGACGCTGATCAGCCAGCACAGGGTAGCGCCTTTGTTTTTTGCATCTGTGCTTTCTTTGAATGTGCTCATCTCAAAACTGCTCAGCTAAGTAGGCGCTGACTGGTTGGGTGACAGCTGTGGGTATCCCAGGTGGCATGTATACATTCTCCTCTTTGCTTCTGTGCTAGAGGAGTGGGAGGGGTGATCCCTCTGAGCTACTGCTGAACTTACTGCCCTCTACTGGACAGAATCAAACTGCTCAGCAGTGTGTCATAAACCCTGTATAGCTAGCAGGAATTCTCCATTAGTGCAGGTGCCAGTTGTTTTGGATTAGGAGGATCCAAGTTATGTCCCCAGCATTACCAGATTTGCAGCCCAGCAATGAGGGCAGTGGGTGGAATCACTTGTATTATAGATGCAGCAATGAGTCGCCCCTATAAATCATTGGGATTTCTTGTCCAGTATTCTTCCAGTGAAGTTATAGATGCCAACACATTTGCTGAAGTATATTTAGGAGGTAAATGCTGCTGCTGGTGACGTCAAGAAGGCCTGAACTTATCTGAGTCAGAAGAATGATTAGCTGCTAACATCTCCCAAAATTGGTGCTTTCATTTCACTCTCTGTGGATAGCACGGGTCAATTTTACTTCTTCTTTCTAGTTCTTTTCACTTTCTGGATTGGCAAGTGCTAGTCACGAGACCTTGTGTTTCAGGGTTTTGAGAACGGTCACGTTTTGATGATATTGGCTTTTTTTGGGGGGGGGGGTGAAGGGAGGACTCTGTTGGGTTCACCACATTTGGGCCCCTGATCTCAGCCACTTCTGAGGTACGATGAGGTTGAAGACCATCTAAGTCAGCCCATGAATTGAAGAGCACTTACGACTTGTCTGCACTAGAGAGCTTACAGCATCGCAGCTGCACTGCTGTACCATCACTTGTATAGCTGCTCTTTGCTGATGGGAGAAGGCTCTTCTGTCAGCAATAAAACCACTTCTGCGAATGACGGTAGCTGTTGGCTCTTTTCCCAGTGTAGCACTATCCACACCAGTGCATCTGTCGGCATAACTTCTGTGACTCGAGTGTGTTTTTTTTCCTCTGAACCTCAGAGTGACATGCGTTACACCGACAAAAGTGGTGGTGCAGACATGTTTGTAGGAAAAGAAATGGCAACTAAATGGCAAGCGAGTCTTGGCCTTAACTGGATGAGAGCTGCTGTTTGTTGTTGACCGGGGCTTCCTGTGTCAGAACCAGAGGGGTAGCTGTGTTAGTCTATATCAACAAAGCAAAAAAGGAGTCCTGTGGCACTTTTAGTCTTACTTTAGCACTTTTTAAATCTTTAAAAGTGCTGCAGAACTCCTTTTTGGGTGGGGGACAGGACGTTTTTATGGAGCTGGGCCTTGTTCGGATAGAAGACCGGGTGGACGATTGGATCTGGTGCTAAACAAATTTCTGCTGCAAGTCCAAATCTTGCATAGAACCCACTTAGCCTTATGTCGGCTTCACCCCAGTTCATTTCGGTGCAGGTGATCCTGACTACTCCATTATCAGGGGAGATTCAGATGCAAGTGTTGCTGGATGACTGCAGGGGACAGATAACATTCAGCTCTGTGTTAGTGGCTTTGCTGGCATAGTAAAGCACTAAGCTGGTCATAGCCTTGCTGTCCAGCGAGGGAAATCAAAGCACAGAGATGGGAAGAGTCTGTGGCTGCTGGACTTGGCCATGTTGCTGCCCATCATCTGTGATTCCCTGGCTTGTGAGCTGTGCCTGGGAAAAACAAATACTGACATAGGGTGTTCGAAGAAGCTGGGGTATGATCCCGTAGGCCCTTTAAGAACGTGCTGGGAGGATTTTATTACTGGTGTCTGTGGGATGAGGGCTGGGTGTGGGCTGTGGCTGATGCACTGGATTTATGGGCTTCTTGGCAGAGCGTCCCAATCCTGTAAACCTCGGTGAGATTAGCTTCACAACCCCTTTGCAGGCTGATACATTATTACCCTACCTATGTCCTTATAGAGAGGAGGAAACTGAGGCATGGGGGAATCCTGCAAACTGTTGTCAGTAGAGGTGGCAATAAAAACCTGGAAGACTTGACTTCCAAATCTGCCCCATCTCTAACCACTAGTTCTCATTCCTCCCACAGAACTGGGAACTGGACACAGGAGTCTGATCTGTTGCCTTAATTACAAGACCAGAGTTCCTTCCCTAGAAACTAGCTGGTGGTCGCAATATCCGAACGTTGCCAGTTATGGTGGGGCACAGTAGGACAGGGGCTGAGCAACCTGGATATGGAGGCTGGGATGAACTGGAGGGGCTGGTGGGGGTGCAGGGACCTCTAGCATTGTGATCCCCTCTGTGGCATGGACAAGCAGGCTGTTGTCTGTCTATTTCTTCCCCAACATCCCTGTTTCTCTGTCCTGTCTCCCTGATCTTGCTGGCTCCAGGATTCAGGATGAATTGGAGGGGATCCTTTGGAAGGCCCCACAGGCAAGCAGAGCTGAGGTATGTAGGTGCTCTGTTTGATTGGTTTTTCTGGGTCTGGCTGGGCTGGAAGCCCTTTAAGTGATGCTGGCTTGTCATTTCAGGCCACACAGAGATACGGGGCAGGAGAGAGAAACTGTTTAAAAAACAATCCAGAGATGATGGTTTGTCCCCTTTCCAACTCTCCCACGTCCCTCCCCAGCAGCAGCTGTGACTAATCGCTGGGGCCCTTTGAGCTTCATCAGAGAGGGATGGAAAACAAGCCTGATTGCTGTCACCAAAACTGCAGGGAGAGCCTGTCTCCGTGGTCTCAGGGAATGGGTTCTCTGGAGTCAGTACTGGAGCAGCCACCCTAGGTAGTGGGAGAGCAGAGGGATGACAGCTCCCTCCTCTCTCCCATGCCTGATGAACCCTAGCAGCTGAACTCAAACCACAGGCCCTTTCTGTCCCCCCATTTGGTCAGGCTGCTCTGGCAGCTAGTTGGTGACTTTCCACTTCAGGAAGTTGTAAAAGGGCCTCCGGCAGCCACTGAGACCCCACTGAGTTCAGGGCAGTGGCTCCAGATCTCCTCTGGTAAGTCAGAGGAGAAGCAGCCCCATCTGTGATCTGAGGGTGGAGAAGGGGAGCTTTCCCCCACTCCACCCCCCAGGATTTTAATTCCTTCTCTGCAGCTGACTAAAATGCCGCAAATCCCTTGGCAGCTCAGCGGTGACCCGGCAGAATAATCTCCCCTGTAATCGCTCTCCAGGGTCTCCCCCGGCTTTGGTTTCCGGCTGTCTTGTGTCTTATTAAGTCTGTCTCGCCTCCGCTTCTGACTTCGTTTCACAGGGGCATTCTGCATTTGGGCCCCCTCCATGCGTAACTGGGGGGCTGCGGAAGAGTGAAGGGTTAATGGACACCTAGCCCTCCAGAGGGGGAGAGACAGGTGAAATGAGTTCTGTGGCCTCTGCTGGATGTTTGGTGAGGTGTGTCCTAGGCTGGGATAGCTGGGAGCTGCAAGTTGGGAATGAGGGGAACCAGTGAGCTGTGTGTGTGTTCAGGGCTGGGGTACAAGGTGGGGAATGGGTGGAGGCTATGGGATGGGACTGAAGGGAAGCAGAAGAGCTGAGGGGAGGGAGCTAGGGTTGGAAGAGCAGGGTAGGGCTGTGGGTCAGGCATCAGCCTCCCCATGCTCTGCTTTTCCCTGTCTGGTGACATCCCTGGGCAATGAGTCCTGATGCTGAAGCCAGCGCCCTGCTGTCTACATGCATCCCACACTTGTGTGGTGCTGAGGAGAGAACCTGGGACTCCCTTTGCTGATAGCAAGCACAAGCACGCCACCATGCCCAGTGCATCCCTCCCCTCGGCACTACTGCCCTTCCTAGCTAACCTGTGTCCTTCGTTTGTCTTTGCAGCTGATGGCCGAGGATGGCGGGGCTGTGGGCCTTGCTAATGGGGGGTCTGACAGCCCCACTGACACCATGAAGGTGAGAGGTGTCCTGGGTGATCGGTGGCTGGGATTCACTCTCTCCTTAGGTCCTCAAGCGGTCTGGGGTTTTGGCTTGGGTGCATAATAATCCGGTTCTGATGGCTTGAGCTAAGCTTTCTCTCTCTCTTTTCCCATCTGGTGATGCTGGGATAGTGGTGAGGGTCTCTGGTCCGCCGCACCCCTGTGAGTAGCCCTCTGCCAGGAACCATCGACGTGGCTTTTTTCATTGAACCCTGCAGAGACCCAGTAATAGCCTGTGGCAGCAAGTTCAATGGGTTGATTTTGGGATTTATTAAAAAACTTGTGCTTTTAAATGTCTGATGTACCTATTTGGCCCCAACTACATAGTATCTAAGCACCTCACAGTCTTTAATGCATTTGTTCTTGAGGCATGGAAGCTATTCCCTGTATACAGATGGGGAAACTTAGGCATGGTGACTAAGTGACGCCTCTAAGGTCACACACTGAGTGTGGGACGGAATAGGGACTTGAACCCAGGTTGCTCAAGTCCCAGTCCTTTTACTAACTACTAATCTGGCCTTTCTTGGCTGCCTTTTGTGTCTATCAACTCTCCTTCTGTCCCTGCAGTGTGACTCGCCCTTCTGTGGACCATCTTATCAGCTCTAAAGAAGCATATTAGGGAGGCTGTTTTGGGGCAGGATCTGATTAACAGTGCTGGGCTGGTCTATAATCAGAGATCAACAATGCGCGGCTTTGTATCTGGCTGGGAGCTGGGTGGTCTGGTACCATAAACCCAGGCAGGGGAGAAGGTAGTTGAGACCAACGTTCCCTCTAATTACTCATAGACTGTGTGTGCAAACAATTTCTTTGCGTACGCAAAAACATTTCTTTGTGAGCACCAATATTAGCACTATTGAATTTTTTTGTGCGCGCTTTATTTTGTTGTGTGCACAGGTTTCATGACCTGTGTGCGCACGCACACGCGCACAGCTTAGAGGGAACAGTGGTTGAGACTTTTTAACTTTCCAGGCAGCGGCAGAACAAGTGGCTGGGAATTTAACTGGAAGTAAGAGGCAAGTTTCTGTCTGAGGGATGAGTACTCCCCCAGCTTAGCCTTCTTAGGGACATGGCGGAGTCTCCATCACATGGAGTCTTCAGGTTGCAAATGGTGAAAAGATCTGTCCCATGGCTGTGTTTGATGCAGGACTCTGCTCTCAGGCCTACATGGGGAAGCCTTTTGAACCTGAAATGAGCAGAGGGGAACACGTGGGTTCCTTTGATTCCTCCCAGGGACAGTCATGACTTCCAAACCTTTATCATCTGATGGCTGTTAACTGGTTTGGGCTGATTGTGGTTATTGCGTGAGGTGCTGATGGTGTCTGAAGTTTGAACTCTCCTTCATATGTCTATGCTGGAGGCTCTGTTAAGTCGACTTAAAGTCTACCTTGTTAAGGTGATTTAGAGCATCCACACTGAAAGCTCCTGTCTACTGCCTGGGAACTCTAGGAGGGGGTCTGGAGGCCAATTAAGTCGACTTAAGGGTTGTTCCCAATCTACACTGGTTTAAGTTGACATAATAAGGTCAACTTAAACCTTAAGTCGACCTTAAGAGATGGGGTTATTAAGGTGACTGAAGGAAGTGCTTAAGTCAACTTAATAAAAGCCCAGTGTGGCTGCGGGGTCTGTAGGTCGATTTAAGCTTTCTTAAGTCAACCTAAGGTTCCAGTGTAGACATACCCCTAGACAGTGGGGTGCACACAAAATTCTTCCCATGCAGTCAAGCAGCATTGTTGTGCACAGCTGAACAACGTTCACATATCACCCCACAGCTGGCTGCCTCTTGGAGCTCAGGGAATGAAATCAGTGCAGCGTTGCAATGTGGTGTTTTGCCATGACTTAGCTCAGAGCTGGCTGCATTTCAATGGCACGTGAATGATCCCTGTGCACTGTTATGGTACTCTGTTCAACTGCCGTGCCTAATCCCAGTGTCTGCTTTCCAGTGCTCAGAGACTGAACCCAGGGTGGTGTGGCAGTGCTGATTTGCTGTGACTCGCCCCAGGGCTGGCTGCATTCCAGTGGCAAGCAAATGAGCCCTGTGCAGCAGTGTTATGTACTGTTGAACAACTGTTGTGCCCCACCCCAGAGGTAGCTGCCCCGCAACCACCCCGTATACTGGCTATCAGTGAAGAGTCAATACTTGCCGGTGGAGATTACAGCACTCTGCTGTATCCAAGTGCCTAGGGGGAGTGTAGCAGTGAGGTATCCAAGTGTGGTAACTGACAGTGCTTTCTAATGTCATTCAAGGGGTGAGGAATTTTTATAGCTCCTCAGAATGCTGGGTCTCTGTCCCTTTTGGATGGAGGATGCCATCCAAAAGCAGGCTTGGCAGCGGCTTGCAGGCTGAAGCATGGTGCCAGAGGATGGATGGCGTGTGAGCAGGTCGGCCTGCCAGAGAAGTCTGGTCTTCAGAGATCCCAGCCAGGCCCTTCTCCCCACCTGTTATTCCACAACACAATCAACACAACTAAATGATCCTGCCTGTGAACTTGTTGTGTTACTGTAGCAATGCAGGATGGGGAAATCCTGCTGTTCCTCAGGGTACCTTAAAGGGACAGACGCCATGATGACCATGTCAGGGCTGATCTTATCGTCAGTATTGGGGGAATGGCCCCCTTTCCATCTAAGAGTCCCAAAAGCTCTACAAACCCTTCCAGTTTTAGCTGCGAGATCCTTCCAGTTGCTGGTAGCCCCCATGCCCTATGGGTAAAGGATATGACTGACTTGTTTGGAGACATGCTGGGAGTCAGTAGCAGAGCCAGAAGAATCCAGCAGTTGTGGTTTCCAGCCACTTTCTCCCTTCTGAAACCTAGCAATAGAATTCAGGAGTCCTGACCCCCACTTCTTTTTACTTGAACTAACTCAATCCCACTCCCTTTCCCCAGCCAGTGATAGAACCCAGGAGTCCTGATTCCCAACCAGCTGTGGCTGAGCAAATGAGACCCCTGTCCTCTCCTGGAAGGGGAGATTGGACCAAGGAACCTTCTCTTTCACACCTCTTCCCCATCCTCCCCTTCCAGGATAGAAACCAGGAGTCATGGCTCAAACACACAGTCAGGGTAAGAGAATAACCTTTGGGGGATCATGCTCATTAACCACCCATTCCTGGCTTTGCATGGACTGAACCGATGACCCTATGCAGCAAACATAGGCGTTGCTACCTGCTGAGCTAAAGGAGCAACTCCTCACCCTGGCAGCAGCTGTGTGAGCCGTGGCCCCACTGGCTATGCCAAGGAATTGTATTCATTGTCCCCTCTGTTGCCTTCTTCAGGAGACCATCTGCCTGGAGGATGATGAGGTCTTTGTGACGGATCCGCTGAGCCCCTCTGCCATGGCCGCGTTACGAGCTGGCAATGTGGAGGAACTGTATGAGCTCCTGGAGAAGCTGGGCAGGTGAGGAGGTGCCGCAGCCCCAGGCCATCCCCAGGCAGGATATCACCAGGGCTGTTCTGCTGCGCTGCATCCCAGCTGCTTCGTGGTCCAGTGCCACCCAGAATCTTTTGCACACATCCGCCCTGTTGTGGAGGGTTCAGGGGAGGTGCTGCTAGGTGGCTGGCTGAGGCAATGGGGAGCTCTCTGATTGCACCCTCTGTCTTGCTGTCTGCATCTTGCTCTCTCTTGCCCTGACTGAGGGTATGTGAGGAGGGGGTCTGTCTCCCCCAGCTTGGGTTAGACCTACCACAGCTGGAACTCCTTCACAGACATTCCTCCCCCCCACTATATAGGTTTTTGTAACCCACCCCATACCTTTGCATCTCAAAGTCTGTTGGCGCTGCCTTTCCCTTTGGGCCTCCTCTGGACAGGTTCAAATGCAACTCAAGTCAAATGGCATCCTGGGAAAGGTGGGCTCAGTCAAGTTGTCAGCATGGACCATTGTCTGAAGCACCTTCTCCAACCACTAGGTTCCCCTACCTCTGTCCCACAGTGACACACAGAGCCAGGGGTTAAAGTAAGCCGGAATGCCCCAGAATGGCATTCTGGGACCCCCTAGTTTTAGGGGGCAGTTTTCCAGGGCCACCTAAAAACAGAGGAACGCACCTGAAATGCTGTGTCCCAGAGCACTCCCTGGCCATCCCTCCCCACCTTTTCCCCAGAGATTGTGGTGACCACAACCCGGACCCAGTCTTGGGCCCGTATTCCCTCTAGCCAGCTGGCTGGCACCACAGCCTCCCTCCCCCTGGCCCACATCCTTGGCCACCTTGACTGCGCATGTAAGGGGGCCCTGGGGGTGGTGGTTTTGGGGACAGTTGGGCAGTTAGCAGCTTAATGTGGGGGGAAGAAGGGGTCACGATGGTGGGCTGGGGAGGTGTGGAGGGGGTTGGGGGACTGAAGGGCGTGAAGTGAAAATGGGGGAGCTGGGGGGTGGGTGGTTAGGAAGGCTGGAGTGGGGACATGGGGGCAAGGAGCTTAGGGAATGGGGATGGGGGCTGAGGAAGACATGGGGAAAGAGGGGTCTGATGGTGGTAGGTGTTTCAGGGGCAGTAGCTGGGGTGCGTGAAGTGGGGCTGGACGTGCATGAAGGGGGGCCGGAAATTTAGGAGAGTTCCAGGACCTGCCAAATTATACTTTAACCCCTGCATAGAGCCTAGGAGTCACTGGGAGTAGGACCCAAGGGTCCTGGCTTCTCCCCCATCTTTCTGGAATGGGAGCCCATTACTTTCCAAAGATGGAGGGGAATGACCCCAGGACGTCTGACTGCCCCACTCCCCACCCTAAGTAGGACTGGTACTTAGGACCCCTGCCGCCTGGCTGTGCATGATCACGCTGCCTGCTGTAAACAATGTCAGGGCTTACATCTGGCTCCCCAGCCCAACATCTGGATTGCATTTGGCATCCCAGGCCAAGCCCCAGAGGACTTGTTCACATTGCTAACATGAGGGGGCTCAGCAGATTGGGAGGGTCATGTTGATGAAGCTGTGTATTTCACAATGGGCTGGGTGTGCAGAGGATGGATGCCAGTGGTCTCCGGATGCTGACCGGCCTTTCCTTGTGGGAGGTGGTTTTATGGCTTGCGTCTCATAGGGAGTCCCAAGCTATGGAGCCAGATTCATATCCCTTCCCCAGCAAGGAGTAGCTGTGCATAGTACTAGGGCTGGCCTTTGTTTTGAGACTGACTGCTCAAAATCTGGTTGTGGGCTGGGTGTCTTGGAATGTTTTAATGGCTCAGCAAACTTTCATGGAAACACGATTGCCGCCATCTCAATGGTTTATTGGCAGCTGCTGCTTGTGAGACAGTGGGGCCTAGGAGTTAGAGCAGAGGCCAGGGTAGTGTGGACAGGACACCTAGGTTTATTCCCAACTGTGGAGAGGGGAGGGGGATTTAGTGATTACAGTGAGGTTGGGCAAGGGCCGAGAGTCAGAATTCCTGGGTTTTGTTCTTAGCTCTGAAGAGGGGAGTGAGGTCTTCTAGCGTATAGAACAGCTCGGGGGCCGGAAGCCAGGGTGTCCAGCTCTCAAAGTCTAGTTGTTGCTAGGGGGCACTGCCCGCTGCTCGACTCCTGCCTTCCCCAACTGCTCCAGCCCTGGCCCCTCCACTCCACCAGGGTGTCTCTCTACCCCTTTGTCCCCACAGCGGGCACTTTGGGGTGGTGAAGCGCTGCCGGAAGCGGAGCTCGGGGACATTCTTTGCTGCCAAGTTCGTGAAGGTGCGCAAGTGCAAGGGCAGCCGACTGGGGCTGGATCGTGAGCAGGTGGAGCGGGAGGTCAGCATCCTGCAGCAGCTGGAGCACCCCAACATCTTGCGCCTGCATGACCTCTTTGCCAGCAAAGCCGAGATGGTGCTGATCCTGGAGCTGTGAGTGGGCTGAGGGAGAGAACCGTGGGGGGGGGGGGATATGTGGGGGCAAGGCACATGGACTCCCTCTCACCCCACTCTTAGTAACCCTCTTTGTTTACAGAGTACCTCATTCCCCGGGGGGGATCATCCGATTGCACCCATGGGGAAACTGAGGAATGGAGAAATGGATGAGGCTTGGGCTAATAAGGTCATGTTGGTTCAGTGACACACTGGGGAGAGAACCCATGAGTCCTGGGTCACAGTCTCCTCTGCTCTAAATACAATATATCACTCCTTCTCCCCAGCCTCATACAGCTGGGGACAGAACCCAGGAGTCCTGGCTGCTGGTCTCCCCTGCCACTCTGACCACCAGCCCTGAGTCTTGAAGCAGCAGAGCATAGCGGGCAGTGCACAACTGCTTCCTCTCATCCCTGAACCTGTCAGAGCTGGATTCTGGGACTGCTGCCCATGGGCAAGTAGAGGTGTCTGTGACAAGTTCCAAAGTCCCAGATGTCATGATACGCTGTTGGTGTTTCTTTGACACACCCCACAGGCGGCAGATGATGAGCTGTGGGTTCCTGGCCCCGAACTCACTGGGACAGGCAGCTGAGGGTCAGAAAGACTGCATGCTCCTCTTGGGATGGCACCTGCCTACCGTGCGGAGCATGGATGTGACTAAGCATCTGCTTAGCCCTTTCAGCTCGATTGGCTGATATTTCCCACCCCGCCCATCTGATACATCTTGTGTACATCCTGCAACTAATGGTCCAGACTCCCTATTTTGGCCTGCATGTAGTGGGTGCCATGGTAGCCTTTTACCTCGCCACCCTGCAGTGACTGCCCAAGGTGACCAGGATCCTACCTGACCCATGGCCGTGCGTGCATCCCTATGTTCAGCTCCATCTGCCTCAAGTCCAGATGGAGTGACAATCTGGTTGGCTAATGCCTCCTTTCTAGGTTTCTGCACTGTCTGTACAGGGATTGCTTTCCTGACTCCCCCTAGTCCCACTGACCATTTCTTAGGTGGAACACTCTGGCTGTTTGACAGCAGCATTGAACAAGGAGCATTTTGCTCTGCTCTGAAATGCAGCCACTTCTGTGGAGGAACATGGCCACTGTGGTGAACAGGAGGTGCAGCGTGGATTTGGGGCAGTGTAGTTTTGTGGATTGAAGACAGGACTCCTGGGTTCTATTCCTGGTGCTATCCTGTCCTGCTGTAGTATGCCTGGACAAATCATTCTCCTCTTTGTGCCTTAGTTTCCCCATGGGGCATGTGGTACTGATCTCACTCAGAGCAGGGCTTTGAGATTCTGCAGTGCCAGGGTGCTATGGGAGGGCCACCCAAACACCTCTGTTCTAGCATGAGGCCTCTGTCTCTGATCCTCAGGCCAGCGTGGATCCAGCCACTCCCTGGGCCCTGCTATAAGTGGGAGTAGAACTGGGCCCTTTGGCATCTCTAGACCTTCCCTGGCATCCCCTCCCACTCTCTGCCTCTGTGAGCTCACCCGCTCCCTTTCTCTGCTCCTAGGATCCGCGGTGGGGAGCTCTTTGATTTCATCGCGGAGAAGGAGATGCTGACGGAGGCAGAGGCCATTGAATTCCTGCAGCAGATACTGGAGGGTGTCGCTTACATGCACTCGCGGCGCATCGCCCACTTCGACCTCAAGGTGCCCAGCCCCTTCTGTGCCAGGCAGCCCCAGCCGGGTGGCCAGGAGCCTGACGTGGGTGCCGTCTCTGTCCCCTTAGCCATTGATTCTCAGTCCGTTCCGTGGAGATGGGGAGGGCGAGGAGAGTGGTCCTTTATGGCCATGCCTGGTTCCCAGTGTAAGTCGAGGCTGCTCTAACTCACGTTCTCCTCCAATGGTCCTTGCAGAGCAGAGAGTACCCTTCACACAGCTTGCTCCAGCCATACCTCCCATCTGTGGCTGGGTAGGTTCAGGGTCCTTATGCAAGTGCCATGCCAACCAGAGAATTCCCCTGTATAGGGGAGTTGTCAGGGGACCATTTCCAAACCACTTCAAGGCTGCTTTATGCTGCCAAAGCAGCCTCCAAAATCTAAACCCCTGGTGCACAGTCTGTGGCCTTTCCTGTGTCCAAGGGGGCTTGTGCTGGACACATGCCTGGGGTGGGCAATTCCCTTTAGGTGCATTCCTAAACTGCTCTGATTTGCTGTTACTTTATGACCTATGTTTTACACCCCCTTACATTTAGTTTCATTCCTTTCTGTAAGTTCACCCATCTTCGAAGCATCTGAGGAAGCGGGATCTTGTCCCACAAAAGCTCATGCAAAAAATAAATCTGTTAGTCTTAAAGTGCCACACAACTCCTTGTTTTTCATAGAAATTTGACCTTCTTTCCATGTTGGGGGCAGGGCAGTGGGCTCAGATTCAGTT
The DNA here is from genome assembly GCA_007922195.1 of Podocnemis expansa. Lineage (NCBI taxonomy): Eukaryota > Metazoa > Chordata > Testudines > Podocnemididae > Podocnemis > Podocnemis expansa. Next base: position 1,080,684 of record ML682058.1, read on the forward strand.
CTCCCTTTCTGCGTGGATCTCCAAGCACTCAGCCACAACTGGCAGGAGTCTTGGAAGGGACCCCCTGGGAAACCCTGTGAGCTTGTACACTCTCACCTTCATCCTTTCCTGCCCCCAGTCATGTACTGACCATGTGGCCTTCACTGCTGCCACAACCCAGCAGCAGGCACTGGGGAGAGGGTCTGTGGGGGAGCCAACCCCATTTGCTTCTCTGCCTTTGAGTCTGTTTATCCCTGCACAAAGTGGGTGTGAGATGCTGCCTGATCAGGTTCCCACACCTGCTTTGCACTAGTGTCAATTACTACAGGGGCAATGGGGAGCTGGGCTTATGGTGTCACCTGCCTCTCCCCTACAGCCAGAGAATATCATGCTACTGGAGAAAGATGTCCCCAACCCAAAAATCAAGATAATTGATTTTGGTCTGGCCCAAAAGCTGGAAGATGGAGTGACCTTCAAAAGCCTTTGTGGGACTCCACAGTACATAGGTAAACAACTGAGTGCTACGATTCTCTTCTGGGAAGGTTCCCATGACCTTCAGGGACTTGTCAGAATAGGAGTCTGTTGCGGTTTACTTGTGGAACTCTCTTCTACAGGATATTGTTGAGGCATCTGGTTTAGCAAGATTCACAAAAGCCTTATACAGGGAGGGACTTGAATAATCATGTGTTAGCAGCATCTTTCATCCCAAAGCATTTGGGAATACTTGATAGCTAAGAATTTCACTTGCATCCAGATTAGAGCTGCCTCTGGGGCAGAACATGGTGGCTGCTTTGAGCAACATACAGACACTTTAGAATGGGAGGTGAAGGAGGGTTTTGTCTCCTGTTAAGCTGTGTTGGGGGTGGATTTTAAGGAGCAGAACATAACAACTGGAGTTTGGGGGTGGCTGAGATAGAGTTCTTAACAGCTCTTCCTTTGCTCAAAGAACCAGGTGATCTGAATGACTTCACAAGAACAGGACTCTGGATTCTAAGCTTGCTTGAAAGAACAGCCCAGCATCCTCTAGCACCACTCAGAAGCAGTGGGAATGGCAGGATTTAATGATGGAAACCTGGCAAGATTTAGCCAGGGTGTTAACCTAAGATTGTATGTAGGGAGGTCCCTTCTTCTGTGATGTGCTGTACATCTCTTGATCCATAGGGGGCATAAGGAGCCAAGCAGTGGATGCAAAATGACAGTTCTGTTTGTTTGTTTTTTTGTTTTTTTCCCTAGCTCCTGAAGTGATCAACTATGAGCCACTAAGCTCAGCGACAGACATGTGGTAAGAATGAGTCCTGGTTCAAGTCAGGGTATATCGTGAGTACTCTTCTTAGAATCTCCCAGTTGGTGTCCCAGGCCAGGATTGCTTTCTAGGCTAGGGTACCTTGCCTAGAGCGTTGTCTGTGTTGTGATGGGGCTCCTGCTCTGTGAGATGATTCCCCGACCTCCTGCATCCAACTGAAGAGCTGTACATACTTTTGGGGAGGAATGCCTGGCAGTGCAAGGCATAAGGAACTGGATTCACTCAGTTCCAAAGGGGTGGCCGTGTTAGTCTAGATCTGCATGAATTTTCATGGGAAAAAATCCCACTTTGTCAAAGAATCTGATGAAGTGGGATTTTCTCCCCTGAAAGTTCGTGCAGTAAATAAAATTGTTGGTCATTAAGTGCCACAGGACTCCTTGTTTGTTTTGGATTCACTCAGGTTCTAAGAAAGAAGATTAAGTGACTTATGTCTAGGCATCTTCAGGGAGAGAAGATGACAGTGCCTGTTTTTCTTTCTGAATTTTGCCCCCTGGCAACTATTTATCTTCCTCCTTGAAAAATAAAAAGTCCATTGTTCAGTCAAGGAGCATCTGGAGCATATGAAAGGGTCACCTGCATACTAGGAATGGTTGGAGTGAGCAGCAGATTAACAGGTCACAAAGTGAAAACTGCTTGTCTGAACTGTTCCCTGAAAGCAAGGGAGTCTCACAGGGCTCAGCAGGGCTTGGGGTCAGGGTTGGGAGCAAAAAAGGGTGAAATGCACCCCTCTTTGCTATTTACTTAGTAGGGTTCCCTCATTCAATTTCTACTAATGTGGCCTGTGCGTATTGATTATTCCCATACTGGCTAACCTAGAACATGTCTTTATGTTTCAGGAGTATTGGCGTTATTACCTACATCTTGTAAGTACTCTGTCTTAGGTGTCTATTCTTGCTTGACCTTCTCTTCCTTAGTCCTTGTGTAGATTTTTATCCAGAGACTGGCTCCCCCAGGTATGTCATGGAAAGTCAATAGCACTGTATAGAGCAGGGAAACTGAGGCATGGAGTAGGGCAAGAGTTCCTCAGGAGCTCTGTGGCAAGACCAGGAACAAAATCCAGGTTTCTGGAGCACCAGACCTGCCCTGTAACCACTGGACCCTGCTGCTTCCCTTTTGGTTGCTCAAAGCAGAGCGAGCTGATCTCCAATCATGGGAGCACACCCCTTCTCCGAGGGAAGGGGTTGAGATGCTCAGCTAATCTGCACTCGGATACTTCTGCATGGGTTGTGTACTCAAGTTAAGTGGGCCTATTTCTTATTTACACTAAGGCCTCTTTACACTACACTGGTTGGCCTTGTAGGAACCATAATGGTACCTTACCTCCTCTTTAAAACTGCTTTTCTGCCTCTGGCTATGTGCTGGGGGGCCGGGGGGGGGTGGGGATAAGGATCCTGGGCTGGTGTGAATCTGAGTGAGAAGGAAGGGGGCGCGGCAGTGGGGAGTGGATAAAGGGGGTTGAAGGGTTTGATGTTGACTGAGGACAGGGCCAGTTGCATGGCTGCATGAGTCCATATTCTCTGGAGGAAGAAGCTGGGCTTCCAGCACGTGGGTGCCACCCTTTACAGACGCCCTTTGATTTTGTGCATCAGAGGATTCATGTTGGGTAGCCCAGAGGAGGTCCCTAGTGACACCTCCTGGGGAGAGAGGGAAGCTCGGGGCACCTTTTTGGTTACCTGGCTCTCAACAGCTCCTTGTCTTTTGCAGGCTGAGTGGCATGTCCCCTTTCCAGGGTGAGACGGATGCTGAGACCCTCTCCAACGTCATTGCTGGCAGCTATGAGTTTGAGGAAAAGTACTTCAGCGAGACGACTGAAATGGCCAAGGATTTCATCCAGCTGCTTCTAGTGAAGGATCCTGGGTAATGCCTGGAAGCTGCTGGGCAGTAAGATCCTAGGTCAGGCTGGCACTTGCCAGCCACAGGCAGGGGTTTGTCCATATAGCAGATCAGAAAGCAGGAGCCCTTTCATGTGTCTGCTGGAGCAGCTGTGCATGGTGATAGTCGCGTCTGGGGCATAACCGGCATCACCTGACAAAGGGTGCAGGTGCAGTCTGAGGGGGCGTACAGGCCTCATTCTGTCACTTGGCACAGGGTGACTTGCCCCGCAGGGTGTAGGCCAGTGTGTGTGTGTGTGTGTGTGTGTGTGTGTGTGTGTTCATTAAAGCCAGCATACTCCCAATAACCCCAGCTGGAAATGCTGGCCCAGAGGGTGCAGCCAGACCCTCTGATTTCCTGGGCAGGGAGCCCTGTGAAGGGAAAGGCCCTGGTTTCTCATACAGGAGGAGGGGAAAGGTGGATGGCAAAGGTTGTTTTTTCTTTTTCCTGTCTGGTGGTAAAGCAGCACAAACTTTTCCTGTCCTCCCCTCTGTGTGCCTTGCAGGAGTCGCATGACTGCAGCTGAATGCCTTGTCCACCCATGGATCAAGGTGAGGGGGCTCTCTTGTGTTTCCAGCTGGCCCTGAAGGCTTGTGGGGATGCAACTGAGCGTGGTCTACTGCAGTCCCTGGTGCCTAGGGGTCAGGGCAGCCACTCCTGGTAGCTTGGGAGGGCAGCCCAAGAATGTAGGATGGGTCCCTAGTGCCTCAGGAGAGGGTAATCTTTGCGTGTGGCTGTTTGCTGTGTCACCAGGAGCCCAGGCCCTTCAAGAAAGTGGCTCCTGCAGCTGAATAAGGACCTTTCTGGGCAGTCAGTGAAGAGATGATCCCCACCTCTTCCCTCCAGCTGCTAAGAGACCCTGAGGGTGTGGGGGACCCGAGGCCCGGTTCCTGCCAGGGCAAGGCAGTGTGTGGCAGTTGAGCCAAGTGTGGGAGTCTCGGCTCTGCTGGATGTGTGCGCAGCCTAGGGATTCCCTGCATGTCCAGAAATTTAAATTTGACCCCTTTTGGGGGGCACATTTTGTGTCCACCCTGTCCATTGGCAGAAGTTCTGTGGCTCTAATGATTATTGGGGGGATGACCCATGCCTCTATTTGCCCCCTTCCCTTGTACATGCCCCTGGGTGCTGAGGTCTCCCTGCTTTTGGTAGCACATACTGGGACAGGGGGCTGGGAGACAGAGAGGGCTTATGCATTTGCCCTTCTGCAGCCACTGAGCCGAAAGCAGGCCGTCAACCGCAGCCGCTCCTCCATCAACATGAAGAACTTCCGCAAGTTCAACGCCCGCAGGAAATGGAAGGTAAATCAGCTGGGAGGGCCAGCTCGGATGACATTCTCCTTCCAGGTCAGGGCTGGTCCCCAGAGCTGTAACTATGGCAGGGCGAGCAGGGCTTTGCTTCAGGTGTGCCAGAGTGGCTCCATTGAGCTGCTCCATTAAAGGGCGCATTCCCCGCCAATTGCTCCAGGCGCCAGCTATTGTAAGAGGCATGTTCCAACCAGAACACGTCCCGGATTCTGTAGTTACAGCTCTGCTGGTCCCTGTTCCTCAGCTTGCAAGGAGTGAGGTGGGGCTCTGTAGGGGGCACATTCCCCTTGCGATCCCTAGTATGTGAGTAGGGGCATCATGATCATACTGCCATCTTTCAGAGAAGGCCCAGCCCAAGCTCTCTGCCGCAGGAAGACCATTTGTTGTTCTGTGGCACCCTTTGAAACCACACCGGTCATAATCCCAGAGGTCTAGCCACACATCTCCTCGACCTAAAATCCCCAGACCCGTTTCACCTGGGTGCGGAATTCCTCTTTTCTTCCCTGTCCTAAATTTTCCAATGACTGATGGATTCTACCCCAGAGGTGGCCACATTTTGGTGGTGGGGAAGAAATTCTTTAAGATGAAATAGGTGGCATAAGAAACAGTGGGCTGATTTAATAGGGGATGTCACTGTTTGTTGGGGATGGGGAACTTCCTGATATCTGGATGCTGGGGGCTTCAGATATTCTTGGTCTTAAGGTGCCTTGTTACATGTGTGAACCACCCTCCCCAGCTCTCTTACAACATGGTGTCTGCCTGCAACCGGCTCTGCCACCTGAAGCTCCTGTGTGGCCAAAGGAAGGAGGATGAGAATCTGGTGAGGCTTTGTCGATTTGCTAATGTGCTCACACTTGCCCCTGTGGGGGATGGTTGGGACCCTGGCCCTGGGCAGGGAGGGGAGCATGCAGGTGACCAGGCCCACTGTGTAGGTGGCGGGCTAGGGCTCCGGGCTGGGCTTAGCATTAGGTCATGATGAGGTGAGATTAGATGTTGAGGGTAGCATTAATTATTTGGGTACCAAATCAGCCCCACCTTCCAGGAACTGGCAGAAGCCCCCATCACCTCTGGGTGGGGTCTTGAGCCAGGGCTGATGCTAGCTGGTGGGCTTGCTAGTTAATGAAACACTTCAGGCTGGCCTTTTTTGCTGCCTCTTGGTTTGGCAGAGGCAGAGACCTAGTGTTAAGCAAGATTTGACTGGGAGGAGTGTGCAGGATCTGAGCATGTGACTGTTCGGGAGGGGCAGCCATGTTAGTCTGTATATAGCAACCACAAGGAGAGTCCTGTGGCTCCTTAAAGACTAACAAATTTCTTTGGGCATGAGGTGCATCTGATGAAGTGGGTAGCTGTCCATGAAAGCTTATGCTCCCCAAAAATTGTTAGTCTTGAAGGTGCCCTCGGACTTCCATTGTTTTGGCTTTTCGTGTGTGCGCACATGCACATGTGTAAGGGGATCTGGGTGTGTGTGCGTGCAAGGGGGGCCACAAGTATGCATGTGCACAGTTGCAAGGAGGCCTGAATGTGTCCAGGAGTTTGCAGAGGTAGCCTGAATGTGTGTGTGCATGTGTGTGCACAGGGAGCCTAGATGCATGTGTGTGTGCACACATCTGCAAGGGGGCCTCAGTGCATGTGTGCACAGGCAGATGGGTATGTGTGTAGGTGTGCATCTGTGTGCACATGTTGTGTGCCCTTCCTTCTATTCCCTTTTCTGACCCTCTCTGCTCCCCTCTCCCTGTTTCAGCGTGACTGTGAGAGTGACCAGGAGGATGAGACCAGCCACCCGGTGACCCTGCTGCGCCGACGGAGAAGCAGCTGCTCTTGAGACTCTCTAACCACAAACTCCAGCATGCTCCTACTGCCCCTGCCCTCTGCATCAGTGAGGGAGTGGCAGCCCCAGCCTGGCGAGGCACATTCAGGGGATCCGTGTTCACAGCCCCGTTAGATCAAATGCCCCAGGCCCCACTCTGGCAGCTGGATTCCACTGGCCAAGGCCTGAACAGTAGGAAGGGGCCTTGACTTGGCAGGGACCAGGTGTGAGCAGGCAGGGGGTGGAATGGGACCCTTCAGCCCCCTGCTATTAGTCCTTTCATTGCCCCTTTGTTACTCTAGCACTGAGCCCCTCCCCACACTGTTAGGGCTTTCAGGGTACATTTTCTGCACCCCCCTTTTGCTTTCCAGTAAGAAACACCCCATGGGGCTATTCTGTCTGACCCTCTTGGGGTTAATTGGGAACTCCCACCTCTGTCACTTTCGGACAGTGAGCATCTGCTCTCTTAGGGTTAATCTGTTTGTTTTCTTCCACTTACCCCACTAGATCAGATTTGCTGTTTCTTTCAGCACTCATAGGGTTAATGAGCTGTGGGGGTGGGGGCCCTACACTCCCACCCTTGTTCCACTCTCTGTGCAGGTTCAAGTCTGCGGCACCCCAAAGAGTAATGCCCTCACCAGGGATTGGGATGGAAGGTGGTTGCACAGGCACTTTACCCCAGTTGCAGCTATTGAGGGGCAGGCAAAGAGCTGGGTGGATGCCCGTTTCCCAGAGCCCCACAAATCCTTGCATGCTGGGCAGGCCAGAGTTGGCCCCCCTGGCTATCCAGGGAAGATCTGTCCAGGCTATTCCCCATCTGCCTGTTATTTTTAAAGAAATAAAGGTGTGAGATGTCTCCCTTGTCTTCTGTCTGCTCCAATTGCCTTTGCAAGGGTGGGGGTTCTAACACCCAAAGAGAGGACAGCTTGGGAACTGGCCTGGCCTAACTGCTAGTGTGGGTGGAATGACCTGAATCATCCAAGCAGAACTAATTCTCGCCCCTTGGTGGTGCTAAGTCACTTGGGATCTGCACAGCTGACTTGCTAAGATAGGTTGGTAACTGCCCTCCTGGTTGCCCTTGTTGGCCCTGAGCTGGGTGATGTTCAGGATGGAGACCGCTGGCTCTCCTTGCCCAAGAGCACTTGCAGTCTAAACACCTGTCTGGCCCTGTAAGTGTAGGAAGGGCTAATAGTTGGACAACACCTAGGCAGCTTCTGTCCCTTCAACAAAGCCTAACATGGGAAAGGTGTTGGCCATTGCCCTATGACAGATGAAGCAGAAAATGCAACTAGTGGGGGGCTGGGGCATGAAGGGGTGTGTGTGAGTGGTGTACCCTCCTTTGGCTGCCCTCACTGGAGTGCCTGCAGAAGATGGACAGGGCTGTGACCGCAGCCAACAGTGGCGAAGGTTACAGCCACGAGCCACCTCAGCCCATCCCCATTCAGACTGGATGCTCCCCAGTGCACAGGTACTTTTGATTCTCTGGGCAGTGCCCAGTGCACCAGCTGCAGTTACTGCAAATTGCAAATGATCCTGAAGTAGAGTTGCACTTATAACAGTGGCCACCAGAGGACTGTGAATTTAACTTGTATTAGTGCAGCTCTTTGCTCATGCAAACAAGTTTTATCACCCTGTGCTTTTTCTTCATCACTTGTGACAAAACAGTGGCCTTTCCTATGCAGCAAGAGCTCAGGAGGTGTGAGCAGGTGGAGAGTATCTGTTCTCGCCTGGGAGAAAGGTGATGGGTGGAAAAGCTCAGATTGTGGTGCCACTGACTCGGAAAAGCAATTGATGATGATGTGAATCTCAGTTTACTCTTGCCAAGGAGAATGGAAGGGCTGGGAAGTGGGGGGCTTTCTTCCTTGAGAAGCAGCTGATCAGAGTTAGTGGCTGCTAATTTCTGGAAGGTGAAAGCCGGAGTTCCCGCTGGTGGTAATTGAGTGCACTCAAAAACTTGCTGTGAGGGATTTCCTGCCCACATTTTACAAATTCCTTTAAAGCAAGAGGTCAAAGCTCTGTCTCCCATAGGCAGCGCCACTGCTTGCTCCATTTGGGCCTGCAAGCATTCACCCCCATTCTGATCTGAGGGGAGGCTGTGGGAATATGGGTTACCCTTCTGTGGCCGTATCACACAAGCTGGGGTGATTGTACAGGCACAAAAAGTCCACCCTGCATTGCACATGCTATTGCAGAAGCTACCTTGCAGGTCAGTTTTTCTATCACTCTGCTACTTGTTTTGCAACACCTCTAACAGCTTGCAGGGCAACAGTGCCTGGCCTGCCATCTTGCTGTAACTCCTCACTGCACCCAGAAAGAAGAGGACAGAGGTAACTGCTGAATTCCAAAGGGTCTGTTGCTTCCCCTTCCTCTGCTTGAGACTGGGAGGTGGGTATCTTCCCAGCAGGGAGGGAGGAGGGACCAGTAAAGCTGACAGGGGTAGGAGAAGATTTTTCCGTCCTGAGACTCTGCAAGTGTCAGGTACAACAGGGGCACTTCAAGGATCACTGCTATGGTTGGCTGCCCCAAGTCATTTGGAGTTAGCTGGAGCCTGGGTTGCTTGGCTAAGAATCTTTGCAGGCCCCTCCTTTGCCAGGGGTTTGGGTGCTGGTGGGAGAAGAGGAATTATTCTCCGTATGCAATTTGAACAGAGGCAGGAGGGAAAAAAAATCCCATTGCGTTGGGATGTCCTCCCTGAAATGTGATTGAAACCATGTCTGGTGGCCTCTCTCTGCCATCATGCCCGTCATTGTGGTGGCTGGCTCCTGATCCATAATGAACCATCAGTCGGAGCACATCTGCTCAGCACAATACTCAAATCTACCTACTATCATTAACCTTGGGTTACCACTGGAGAAACTGAGGCACAGAGCCTTGCTGGGGGTTGTACAGTAGATTGGCAGCAGAACTGGGGTGAAAGCCCAGCTACCTTTGGCTCCCCCTACCCTGTAAATTAAGTAGAGCCTTTGGGGGATTTCTCTTGCTTTCTCTCTCCCTCTGGATTCTTATTTCCCAAACAAGCTTGTCCCCCCTGGCCCAACCCCATCTCGATTCAGTTGTCAGGCTAAATATTTTGAATGTGACAATTGAAAACAAAAGTGAACCCGAGGCCGACCCAAAGCCCCTGCGCCTGCTAGGGACCTGGCAGCCCCAGCCCTGCCAGGGCAGCTGTTCAAGGAGGCAGGTGAAGGTGGGGCAGTGTTGGCCCTGCCCTCTGCCTGGAGCTTCACCTGGGCCCTTGAGGAGGCAGCTCCACCCACCCGTCAGTGCTCAAGTGTGCTGCTTGCTTAATGCACGCTCAGACCTCAGCTGCTTGCCCAGCCCCATGCACAGAGGCTGGCAGTGGGGGGGGAGGAGCAGGAGGCTGGATCCTTGATGCCTGGAGTCGGGGGTATGTCAGCCAGTGGTGCCGGAGGCCAAAGACCAGTGCTGTTGACCCTGGTCCCTTGGGAATGAGGGGGAGGTGCTGGGGTCCCTCTGTTCCCAAGCTCCGCGGTTGGTGTGGCACCTTGCTTCCTGCCCCATAAGAGGAGCTGCTGTGTGTGGCGGGCGATTACCCCATCCTCTCTCTGCCTTTTGCTGGAGACCAGCCAGTGGATTTTCTGTTCATGGACCATGGGGACGAAGAAGGAGCCATCAGCCTCGTCGCACATCTGCCTCCTGCTGCTTGGGAGAACTTTGCTGCTGCTCAGCCTTTTCCCGCTCGCACTTGCACTGGCCACCCCTGGAAGTAAGTCCCCCAGTTCAGCTGGCGGGCCTTGAAAGCCAGCTCCCGGGTATCCGAGGTAGATGAGGTGCATGGCCTCAGCAGAGGTGCCCTGGGGTGGGACAGAGGGGTGACTGTGGGCTGGGACTGTGGAGGCAGTGGAGGAAGCTAGTAGCTGAAGGAGATGCTGGGGTCTTTTCCCAGCTCCGCATCTAACCCACTCCACGACTTAGGCAAGGCCCGTGAGACTGGCCATATGGGGTCAGCCCAATGGGCCGTCTACCCACTAGCCTCTCTCTGGCAGTGCCCAGCACCTGAGGTTTCACAGGGAATGACCAGATCAGGGCAATTAGGGAGCGACCCCTACCCTGTTGTCCAGTCCCTGGCAGTCAGAGGTTTAGGGACATGTGGCACCCAGGCTTGCATCTCTGATCATCTTAGCTAACAGGCATTGCTGGATCCCTCTTCTAGGACCTTCTCTTATTTCTTTTGCAACCCAGTTATGCTTCCAGCCTTCCCACTATCACCCAGCATGGCATTCCCTAGGTCACTGCATGTTGGGTGAAGACGTATTTCCTGTTCATTTTAAACCTGCTGCCTAGTAATATCATCTGGTGACCCCTAGTTTGTATGAGCTTTCGTGGGAGAAAATTGCACTTCTTCCACAAACGCTCATGTGATAAATATACTTGTTAGTTTTTAAGTGCCACAGGACTCCTTGTTTGTTTGTTTTCCTGAACTAGCCTAACACGGCTGCCCCTTTGGATCCTAGTTTGTATGTTATGTGAAGGGATGCCTCCATTTCCCCTCTCCTTGTGTCTTTTTAAGTGGTAAGCTTTCCTGAAGACAGGATGGTCTCTTGTTGGGTGTACCAGCAGCACCTCACACAAGGCTTTGAGTTTTGGTGTTACTGTAATACAAATAACAAAATAATAAGGGGAAGCAGGAGACCAGGGGCCAGTTCCCAGCTCTGCCACCAACTCCCTGTGTGGCCTTGGGTATGTCACTTATGTCATTTTCCCTGTCTGTAAAACAGGGGGATCAAACACGTGGCCTGTAGGCCACATGCAGCCCTTAAAGTTATTTCCTGAGCATGCAACAACATGGTCATTACTGACATTTGCAATGTTGTTGTATGAAAAGGTTTCAGTGGTGTGGCCCTCAGGCTAACGTACTAGTTCTCATGCACCCTGTACTAGTCCTCATGCGGTCCTTGTGGTGATTTGAGTTTGAGACGCCTGCTGTAAAGCAAGGCTAATAGTTCTCCATTTGCTGGTCTCTTTTGATTGTGAGATCTCAGGGGCAGGACTGTCACTGTGCAGCCCTTAGGCACAGCGGGGCCTTGAGTGGTCATTCAGACCTGGGAGCTCATCAATAGATGCCACATCTACAGCCTGAGCTAAAATGACCACTGCTGCAGCTAAGTCATCACCCATTATCAGTGGCCCAGTCCCAGACACCATGAGGGAGGAACAAAGTGTCCCATTGACTGAGTGTGGTTTACAGGAATCTCTGCACCATCCTTTGAAGCAGCTTGAGTTGGGTACCATATGAAACGAGATACCCAGGTAGACAGCCCCTTGGTCTGAAATAGTTTAGTAATTCTGAGGGTTCTTTATTGCTAAACTCACTGGACTTTCCTCATCAGTAAATGCTAAATCCCTTTGTTTTTCAGTGGAATGAGGGATTGGACAATGGTCAAAGTGTCCTTGAGAAACTGGCTTCTTGACTTCAAACCAGAGGTCTGGAGCCAGAGCTTTTTGGGTGGGTGGGCAGGTTAGCTGCTTATTTGGTTTCTTAATGAGCTTTTGGATGGCGTGATGAGGAGTTGATCTGGGAGGGGAGGAAACCGAGTTCAGGTACATAAATAATTCAGGTTTGCAGGGAGTTGTGGAAAGAGATGTGAAAGTGGAAAATTGTAGCTAAGAGGGGGCTGGAGGAATCTAAAATAATACACATCAGCATAGATGTGAACAAAGGCAAGAGTTTAACCCTTCTTCTGCACTGAGCTGCAAGGGGAAGTGAGACTGAGTGGAGCAAATCTAAAAATTGGGGAGCAAGGTGATTATGAAAATGATTAGTTCTGGAAAGAGAAGGCAAAGCAGGCTAATAATTAAGACCTCTCAGTTTTAGTCCCAGCTCTGCTAGACTGAGATTAGCTGTGCTGTCCTGGTAAGGTCCTTCCCCTGTCCCTGGTCCTCAGTTTTCCCAGCTGTATAATGGGGAATAATGATGATAATGGGTGGATAACCCTGACCCATCTTACAGTGGGGAGGATGTGGGGTGGTTGAACTAATAATGAATGGGCGGGAAAGCCTTTGAGAGCCCCCAGGAGATGAGTCTGGAGCAGTGCTAGGCAATCCTGTTAAAAGGGATGTGTCTGTGTCACTGGATCTCTGAGAGGGCGCAGCTTTATGGTAACAGAAAATGGGCTGAGGCAGCTGTGCAGTGGTTGAGGGACTTGGGATAACACAACACAGGGTTGGGACACTGGGGGCTGCAGATAAATAGAGAATGTGGCTTTTGGGTCTTCATATTTACGGGGAGTCTGTCTGCCTAAACAGCGCAGTGCCCAGATAGGGAGTGCCCTGCTGTCTTTTTTGGGGTGTGTGGAGGGGTGCTGTATCGCTTAGTAGCCTGCCCGAGAGCTGCGGTCCTCAGCCCCCTTGAGGAGTGTGAGGAGAGCCCTTGGCACCTTGCTGGATCAGGGCCATACAGCAACCCAGGAGTGCTAGGTGTGGTTTGAGGCAGGGGCTGCCTTTGGACTACAAGAAGATTGAGGGTGAGGATAGCTGCCCAGATTTGAGGGGTGGGGTGGTGTCTGGCCTTAGACTCTGGGGCTACACAAGGACAATGGGAATTTTTTGCCATTCATTTCAAGTGGGTCAGGATTTTACTCCTTTGAGCTTCTTTGAGCCACCGACTGATGCACTGCAGCAGCTCTGTTCACAGTGGCTACAGAATGGTGAGAGAGTCTGAATGGAGGCACTCCTGATTTAGGGCAGTGTAAATAGGAGCTGACTTAGACCCCACTGGGCCAAATGGATTAGCCAGTGTTGCTGGTGAGCTAGCTGTTTGGTTTTATGAATCGATAAAACATTGTGTGATCTAGGTAACCCCTTAAGGAAAAAAAAGGATGAACCAAAACCCAGCATCTCAGCTCTGGATCCAGAGCCAAACTTCTCTTGGGATTGCCCTCTGTTCTTTACCCTTACTGTGAAGGGCCTGATACAAGAAACAGCCCTCAATCTAGGTGTTGAAACCCCAGCTTTCTCGAAGTATTTGGGCCACTATAAAAAGCTTAGTCTAATTGATACCCCAGAAGCCTTAACTGAGATGAGAGCCCTGTTGCGCTAGGGGCTGCCCATTCCAACAGCTGGAGACAATCTCCTATCACACCCTGAAGAGCATACAGTCTAAATAGCACACCCAGACAACAGAAGGATTATCATGCCAGGCTTGTAGATGGGGAAATGGAAAGTCTGATTCCTTACCAATCCTCACTGGATGCAGTCTGCTTGGCTAATACAGCTATAAATGGGTATAGGATAACAGGCAATTTTAGTGACTAGCCACACAGAGGTATAGACAGGGTCAGTTCTTGGATGCTTCGGCCAGCATTATAACCACTGGATCATCCATCCTTTTTAGTGTCAAGTTGTCATCTTTCCTCTGGCTTTTTGGTTCAGGCTCTGTCTCTTATTTCCTTGGGGGGTGGGGTGTCACAGCAATGATGCAGAGATGTAAGTTATTCTTGGGGTTCGTTAGGTGACTGATGTGTCATTCTGTTGATGAGCTGGAGGATGGCGTTGGTTAGCTCCAAAGGGGCAGCTGTGTTAGTCTAGTTCAGTAAAACAAACAAGGAGTTCTGTGGCACATAAGGACTAACAAATGTATTTATCGCATGAGCTTTTGCATGTGGGACGAAAAAACCCCATGCACCGCTACAGGCTGGGAAACATTCAGCTAAGTAGCAGCAGTGTAGAAAAGGACCTGGGGGTCCTGGTGGATGGGAAGCTAGATATGAGTCAGCAGTGTGCTCTTGCTGCCAAAAAGGCCAATGGCATACTGGGCTGCATCAAAAGAAGTATTACCAGCAGATCAAGGGATGTGATCCTTCCCCTCTATTCTGCACTGGTGAGGCCACATCTAGAATACTGTGTTCAGTTTTGGGCTCCCCACTACAAAAAGGACAGGGACTTGCTAGAGAGGGTTCAGAGGAGGGCAACCAAAATGATTAAAGGGCTGGAGCACAAGCCCTATGAGGAAAGACTGGAAGCATTAGGCTTATTTAGTCTGCAGAAGAGAAGATTGAGGGGGGATTTGATAGCAACCTTCAACTACTTGAAGGGATGCTCTAAGGAAGATGGAGCTCGACTGTTCTCGGTAATAACAGAGGACAGAACGAGGAGCAATGGTCTCAAGTTGCGGTTAGGGAGATCGAGGCTGGATATTAGAAAAAACTTTTTTACTAGGAGAGTGGTGAAGCCTTGGAATGAGCTGCCGAGGGAGGTGGTGGAGTCTCCATCTTTGGAGGTGTTTAAGGCCCAGCTGGACAAAACCATGACTGGGATGGTTTAAGTGGGAGTGGTCCTGCCTCTGGCAGGGGGTTGGACTAGATGACCTGTGAGGTCCCTTCCAACCCTATGATTCTATGATTTTTGTGGGAGAAAATCCCACTTCGTCAGATGCTTTGAGCTTCAATTTGTGACAGTATTGCACTTCCCTTGCCTGCTAATTTACAGTATATAATAAATATCTGGTGCTTGTGACCTTTGGGACGATCTCTGGCTCCCTTGTGTTGTCTGGATTTATAGGTGGGAACAAAAGGGCCTGAAACCCCTTTGTATATACACACAGAGGAATCAAAATAGTAGGACCAGGCATCTCACTGCAAAGTTGCATGGGGCATAAACTGTGTTGGGGGTGTAAAGAAAAGTATCAGTTAAAAGAATTAAGAAAACTTAGTCAAAACACAACTTGCTGGCTGGCAAGCAGGGCTGGGGGAAGACTGCCACTGCCTCACCTGCACTGGCAAAGGGCAGGGGGTTAACGAACGACCAGGTTAATAACAGCTGCAATTAAAAAGTGTGTTTGCTCTAAACAGAGCTTGGAGGTGGGAAAACCACTGGTTGTGACATGTACCACTGCCATGCCAGCTGAAGTCGGCTGGCGGGCTGCCCAAAATGCAAAGCAGAAATACCCCAATGATGCAAAATGGGGCAAAGGTGAAAAGAAACATGAGCTCTGGCAGTTTCACGCCACGGCTTGGCAACTTGGGTTGGCACCTCCACCTGTGCAAACCGGGCTCACCAATGATACGAGATCAGAGCTGCGTGC
The DNA here is from genome assembly GCA_007922195.1 of Podocnemis expansa. Taxonomy (NCBI): domain Eukaryota; kingdom Metazoa; phylum Chordata; order Testudines; family Podocnemididae; genus Podocnemis; species Podocnemis expansa. The sequence continues at coordinate 1,095,992 of ML682058.1, forward strand.
TGGTCAGCCCCTCTGCTGATGTAAATTGGCATAGCTCCACTGCAGCTCTGCTGCTTTCCAGTGGTGGAGGAGCAAGCCTGTAAGGCTTTTACACAGGTGGAAATGAGATTAGGATGTGGAAGGCTGGGGAGACAGACGCGTGCAGGGCTTAGGAACTTTGCACAGCCACATTCGTGATTCTGACACAGCAAGAGCTTAGGAAAATCGAGGTCCCACTGAAATGGACCATCAGCCAGGAATTTGCCAGCTTCCAGATGCTGGTGGATGCTGGGATTAGGAGCTATGTCTGCACATTGTCACAAGGTTCCCAGCTCCCTGAGCTGTGCTATCCTTGTGGCAGCTCCCTGGCAAAGCAGCGTCAGCTGCTGCTTCATCCTGGAAGCTTCCTCCTAGCAGGTGGTGTGTTTAGGGTTCAAATCCAGTTCACTGTGTTGATTTTGAGTGTTTACAGTAAATTTCACTCTGGGAAACAGGCTGCTCTAAAAATTGTTCTTTTGATAATAACTTGGTATCAGGTTTCAGGCATGTGGTGTGAATGGGGGGAGCACCCTTGGTTCCTGGAGGCAGAAGGGTGCTCATGGACTTTGACTTCCTGTATACTAAGGGGGTGGGGGGCAGGTGGCCATGGGGACTGCAGTGCTCTCTCCTGACAGCCCCATGGATGATACCCCTGCCCCACTGATTAGTTCTTGAAAGGACGTGGCATGCTGGGAGGTGCACAGAGATGGCAATTGGGGGCCCTAGGCAAAGGCTCTTTATGGGGCCCCCTATAGGCCCCTACTGCCACCCTCATTGGGGCACCGGTCACCCCTGCAGCCCTAACCGCCCCCCCCCCACAGTCCCAACTCCCAAAGGGTTGGTGGGGGAGTGTGGGGCTGTGGACCTGCCAGCTTGGCCTCTCCGCAGTGGGGGTGGAGCAGTGCTCCCTGCCTACCCCCATCTGGCAATGCCTCCCCAGGGGGAGGGAGGAGAGCAGCTGGTGCAGGGCTGCAGCATGCAGGGGCAGAGCCCTGGAACAGCCCGCTCCAAAGAGTTCGGGCTGCTTTGCCCTGACGTCCCTAGGCCTTAACATGACTGATCCAGGGCCTGAGGGTGAGGCAGCCTCTATTCAGGCCTGGGGTGGCCGGGGCCAAAGTGGCCCGAACTCTTCGGAGTGGGCCGTTCCAGGGGACCCCACTTCCAAAAAGCCACAGCTCCACACTGGCCACTCTCCTCCCTCCCCCTGAGGAGGCGTGGGTGGCTGGGAGTAGGCAAGGAGTGCTGCTCTGCCCCTGGTCTGGAGAGGTTGGGTGGGCAGGAGGACGATGCAGCTTCTGGCCCTGGTGGTCCGCGGCCCCCTGCTCCCCAACTACCCTGCGAGTGCTTGGTTAGGTGAAGCAGGTGACTGCTGTGGAGCCCCTTATTGCTCGGGGCCCTAGGCAGCCGCCTACTTCGCTTACCCCAAAAGCTGACTCTCGTGGTGCGGTCTGAGAGCCACGTAGCTTGCTCCATGGTGATATGTGGGAAGCAAGGGGTGAGTGACCTCTAATATCAGGACCACAGCAAACTCCTGGCTGGCAGCTGGAGACATTTAGGGGCCTGCACAGGTGGACTTTAGCCAAGAGAGCGACCAGGCAGCATCTTCTGCCAAGAGTACATTTACCAGAGGTCCAGGGTTATTTATATTCAATTCTGATTGGTGCTGCTCCACGGCTTGGAGCTGGGGTCCCCTAAACCCAGTCATCCCAACCCCTGGGCTCAGCCCTTTGTTCCCAAAGGCAGCTATCAGGCATCTCAGCTAGGGGAGGAGGGCAATGGGGTTGTCATGCACAGCAGGATACAGCACAAGAACCAGTGACCTCTGGGATCAGCATGTAGCACCTGGGGTCATTTAACGTTCTCCCTTTTGTTGACCTCAGTGACAAGCTAGGCAGGCTGAAGGACGCAATGAAATTGTCTGGATAACTCTTGCAGACTAACTCTGTGGGGGCACTATGTGGGAATAAAAGGCGCTTCAGGTTTTCTAGGGTTTTGTGCTATTATTTTATTCTTTTAATGTGCGTAGTTCTCATAATAGATAAATTTTTCATCACGTCAAGTCAGGCCCTCAACTGTACTTAAAACACACCAATGGTTACACTGTAAATAAATAATTTGTATTACACTGTTTAGCAACAAACACAACCTGTTCCTAAAAAGCCAGCTAGTTTTAAATCTTATTGGCTGTATTCACACACAGATGGTTATTTCGAAACAAGTTGTGTCGAAACAACTTGTTTCAAAATAACGCCTTATTTCGAAATAACTTATTTCGAATTAACAAATAGTTATTTTGAAATAAGGAAAAAGGCGGGAAACAAAATAGCAAGTTCACACTGTGAACCTGCTATTTCACTTCCTCAGGGGGCTGCAGGCACCAGCGGGGTTCAGCGCTGGGCTGCGCTGAACCCCGCTGGTGCCTGCAACCCCC
>ML682058.1:1098540-1116873 GCA_007922195.1 Podocnemis expansa
GCCCTTGACCTGTTGTTTCGGAACACCTTGTTCCGAAACAACATGTTCACACAAGTTGTTTCAAAACAAGGGTTTCGAAACAAGGTTGTTTCGCCCCCAAATGGGGTTTAACTTGTTTCGAAACAACACCCTTGTTTTGAAACAACGGGTTCCTGTTGTTTCGAAACAACGGTGTGTCGTGTGAACATGTCTTTTTTGTTTTGAAACAACGAGGTTGCTCCGAAACAAAAGTGCTGTGTGAATACAGCCAATTGTGTTGTATCCTTGTTTTCTGTAAAAGGCCTTTTGGATTTTAATGAATTTGTTTGGAAAGTTGCAAGTGCAGGACATGCTCCGGAATCAGCTATTCAGACTGTTAAAACAGGACATTGAGGTGCCAGCCAAGAGCATGGTCCTATTGTGCTAGGTGCTGTACATAGCAAGAGACAGTCCCTGTGGTGAAGAAGTCACAGAGTAAATAGACAAGAGAGAGCTATTGTCCAAAGGGGGAAATTAGACACCCAAGATCCAACCCCAAACTCATGTAGGGGGGAATTGTAGTAGAAGATGGTCAGAGACAGCATATAGTAGAATTGTAGAAGATGATCAGAGACTGCATGAGCTCAGCTCAGGGCTTTATCCCTAAAACAGTCCTTCATCTAATGACTGTTTGGGAAATCTGTATATAAAAACATAGGGAAACAAATGAGAAATACCTGTGTGGGACAGAAAACACAAGTTCCGTGGGCGTAGGGTGTTGAGAATATGCTGTCTTTGTATGTGTACTGGTGTCACACACATATTTAGCAATACTGGCACCTGGCAGAGGGAGTTAATGAGAATAACCTCTCAGGAGGTTACCTAGCCCCCTTGGTAAATATCAACCACAGGAGAGAGATTAGAGGTACTTGGGGAAGAGAAAGTGAGATGCCAGGAAGCTAGGATGGTTGCTACCAAACAGATAAGCCAGCTTCTGGCCTGAACCATGGGTGATGAAGGAGGAGCTGGACTGGGAAATGCACATTATGGGTGAAACAAACAAGGAGTCCTGTGGCACTTAAAGACTAACATTTATTTATTGCATGAGCTTTCATGGGAGAAAATCCTATTTTGTCAGATACTTTGAAGATGGGGGGAACTTACAGAATAGGAGGAAATAAATGCAGGGAAATGTAAATCACAGGAACAGGACACACTGCAGCAGCAAATCAAAACAGTTGTAAAGATTCAAACACTAGAGAACAGCATACAGAGGAAAATGAGGTCAAATCACCTGTTGTAATGAGAGAAAAATCCAATGTCCCTATTAAGTCCGGAGGCAATGCAACCAAATTTGCAAATAAATTCAATCTCAGCAGCATCTCTTTGAAGCCTTGATCTGGTATTCATCTGTCTGAGCACAGCAATTAGCAAATCATGAATGGAGTGATCAGGAAGATTGAAATGCTGACCCACTGGTTTTCGAATATTGTGATTTCTGATGTCAGATCTGTGCTCATTTATTCTTTTGCACATCCAATATATAAGGTAGAGGGGCATTTCTTGCATGATGGCATAAATCATATTGGTGGATGAGCAGATGAATGAGCCTTTAATGGAGTAGCTGGTTTTATTAGGGCCTGTAGTGGTGTCGTTTGTGCAGATATGTGGGCAAAGTTGGCAGCTTGGTTTGTTTGCAGGGGTATGTGCCTGCTTGAGTGGTTCTGTTGTTAGGTCTGTAGCTGCTGGTAAGTATCTGTTTAAGGTGCGGGGGGAGGATGCTGTCTGTAAGCAAGGAGAGGTCTGTTGCCCAAGGCCTGAGAGAGTGAGGGATTGTCTTGTAGGATAGGCTGTAGATCCCTGAGGATGTGCTTTAGAGGTCTGAGTTGGGGGTTGTAGGTGGTGATTAGTGGTTTCTTTTCTTTTCTTTCTTTGACTTCTCCTGTAGTAGTTGACTTTGGGGTAGCTGCCTGGCTCTGTCAATCTGTTTCTTCACTTCCACAGCTGGAGTTTTAAGAATGTTTGATAGAGATCCTCAAGATGTCTGTCTCTATCTGAGGGATCAGAGCAAATACAGTTGTATCTTAGGGCTTGGCTATAGACAATGGATCGTGTGGTGTGTTTTGGATGAAAGCTCGAGGGATGTAGGTAACTATAACAATCAGTAGGTTTTCGGTATTGGGTGGTGTTGGTGTGTCCATCCCTCAGGTGGGGCTGATGGGGCTTTGCCCCAGGCGCACCAGAGGAGCTCAATAGAGCCGCTCATTTAAAAGGTGCGTTTCGCGGTGCCGGCCCCAAGCGCCAATCAGAACTTGCCCTGGGCGGCGAAACAGCATGTTAACGGCTCTGCCATCCCTAACTGTACTGTAGTGTTCAGAAAGTGGATCTCCTGTGTGTAGTGTTCCAGGCTAAGTTTAACAGTGGAGTGGAAATTGTTGAAATCTCTGTGGAAATCTTCAAGGGCATCCCTCACATGGGCCCAGATGATGAAGAGATCAGCAAGTAGTGTAAGTAGAGGAGAGGTGCTTGGGGATGAGACTGGAGGAAACGTTGTTCTAAGCTGACCATGAAAATGTTGGCATATTGTGGGGCCATGCTGGTACCCATATAGCAGTGCTGCTGACTTGAAGGTATAAATTATCCTCAAATCTGAAATGGTTGTGGGTGAGTACGAAGTCACAAAGTTCAGCCTCGAGGTGTGCTGTGGCATCATCTGGGATGGTTCTTCTAATACCTTGTAATCCATCCTTGTGGGGGATGTTGCTGTAAAGAGCTTCTGTGTCCACAGTGGCCAGGATGGTGTGTTCTGGAAGCTCACCAATGGTTTGTATTTTTCTCAGGAACTCTGTGGTGTCTCAAAGATAGCTAGGAGTGTTGATAGCATAGGGTCTGAGGAGGGAGTCCATGTAGCCAGATAAGCCTGCTGTAAGAGTGCCAGTGCCTGAGATGACAGGGCGTTCAGGGTTTCCTTTTTTATGAATTTTAGGTAGTAGACAGAATATCCCAGTTGGGGTTCTGGTGGTGTGTCTGCCTTTATTTGTTCCTGTGCTGTCGTCATCATGAATAAACTGGATTATGATCAGGAGGCTTATAAACAACTCTCCAACACAACACTCTACAAACCACTTTTTTCTGACCCCTCTGAGGAATACCAAAAGGAACTACACCACCTACTCAGAAAACTCCTCAAGGCAGCACAGGAACAAATAAAGACAGACACACCATGTTCCCCAGTGTTTGAATCTTTACAACTGTTTTGATTTGCTGCTACAGTGTGACCTTTTCCAATGACATACACTCCCCTGCATTTATTTCCTCCCATTCTGTAAGTTTCCCCCATCTTCAAAGCGCCTGACTAGGTGGGATTTTCTCCCATGAAAGCTCATGCAACAATTTGTTAGTCTTTAAGTACCACAGGAATTCTTGTTTGTTTTAGTGAACTAGACTAACACTTGGCAACATTATGAGTGGTTTGTATGTTGTGTGAAACCAGCTGAAATATTTCCTACCTGCTGGAAAAAAAATCTCAGATTTTCTTAGTGAGGGTCAAAATTGATTATTTTTTCTTTTCTCATTGGAAAATGTCTTTTTTTTTGTTTTGTTTTTGTTCCCCAAAAGACATTTTCTGGTTATTCCCATGGGAGATTTTGAAAGATAAGTAGAGGTAGTCGGTCATTTGGTTTAGAATAGAATCATAGGGTTGGAAGGGACCTTGTGAGGTCATCTGGTCCAACCCCCTGCCAAAAAAAGCAGGACCACTCCCACTAAATTATCTCAGCTAGAGTTTTATCCAGCCAGGCCTTAAACATCTCCAAAGACAGAGATTCCACCACCTTCCTAGGTAGCCCATTCCAATGCTTTACCACCCTTCTAGTGAGAGAGTTTTTCCTAATATCCAGCCTCGACCTCCCCAGCTGCAACTTGAAACCATTGCTCCTCGTTCTGTCCTCTGTTACTACTGAGAACAGCCGAGCTCCATCCTCCTTGGAGCATCCCTTCAGGTAGTTGAAGGTTGCTATCAAATCCCCCTCAGTCTTCTCTTCTGCAGGCTAAATAAGCCTAGTTCCTTCAGCCTTTCTTCATAGGGCTTGTGCTCCAGGCCCTTGATCACTTTTGTTGCCCTCCGCTGGACTCTTTCTAATTTGTCCACGTCCTTTTTGTAGTGGAGAGACCAAAACTGGACACAGTATTCCAGATGTGGCCTCACCAGTGCCGAATAGAGGGGAATGATCACATCCCTCGATCTGCTGGCAATGCTTCTTCTGATGCAGCCCAGTATGCCATTGTCCTTTTTGACAGCAAGAGCACACTGCTGACTCATATCCAGCTTCCCATCCACCAGGACCCCCAGGTCCTTTTCTACAGTGCTGCTACTTACAATTTGTCAAGGTCTTCCTGAATCTTTTCCCTGCCCTCCAGCGTGTCTACTGTTCACCCCAGCTTGGCATCGTCCGCAAACTTACTGAGTGTGCAATCAATCCCATCGTCCAGATCATTAATGAAAATGTTGAACAGAACCGACCCCAGGACTGACCCCTGGGGCACGCCACTTGTTACTGGTTGCCAACTAGACATGGAGCCATTGATTCCTACACGCTGAAACTGTTGATCTAGTCAGTTCTGTATCCACCTTACAGTCCACACATCGAACCTAGACTTCTTTAATTTGCTGATGAGAATGCTGTGGGAAACTTGAGAATGCTGTGGGTCAAGGGGATTTCTTATTTTTTCCAAAGCTGGCCTTTTTTTAATACAAATCTCATTTTTGATGTGAACCAAATTGAAATTAAAAATCTTTGTTCCAAAATTTTCAGAGGAAATATTTCATAGGCTACTCCTGCCACAAAATTCAGACCATCATTTCAAACTGCTCTCTCCCATCTCCAAAATTCAGGTAGTTTTAGGCCTAGTACTTTGGTTCAGCCTGTGGTAATAATATTTCCATATTGTTTTTTTACTAGGAGATTTCAAAGAACTTTACAAAGGAGGTCAGTATTAGTTTCCTCAGCTGTCAAATGAGGCTACTGAGGCAGAGGGCATGACAAGGCTGTAACTAGGGAGGGGCAAACGGGGCAAAGCTCCGGGTGCCAAAGATTAAAGGGTGCCAGGCTGACCCTACCTGGCTCCGAAGAGGAATGTGCGTTTGCCAAAGGCACATTCCTCCAGGAGCCAGGCTGGGGCAGGTCATCTCGTGCCCTGCTCTTGAGCCACGCTCACTGGGGAGGCCACCCTCTGCCCAGTCCTGGCTGCAATCTGCCAGTGGTGGGGAAAGTCAGCACCCCTGTCTGGCCTTGGCCACACTCGCTGGGTGATGGAGAAGGTACCTGCCCAGCCAGGGGTCTGGGGCCAGATCTGGCTCTCGGGCCTTGGGATGGATTGGGGTGTAGTGTATTCTGCCTCATGGCACCCCAGGGAGGCAGAGCTGAGACTTCATCCCCATTGTACAGACGAAGAACTGAGGCCAGATCCTTCTACTCCCATTCATTGATTATAAGCAGAGCTAGGCACCTAAGGGAATAAAGCGCACGTGTCCCTAACCTTAGGCCATGGCCATTCCTAACTGGCAGGACATGCTCACCCTTGTGTTGCTCTCTTCCAGTCTGCGGCAGCATGGACATCCGCAACGATGTCTCCCAGCTGCGAAAGCTGGAGAACTGCACTGTCGTTGAAGGCAACCTTCAGATCCTCCTCATGTTCACCACTGTTGCTGAGGATTTCCGGGGCCTCAGCTTCCCCCGCCTCATCATGATCACAGAATACCTGCTTCTCTTCCGGGTCTATGGGCTGGAGAGCTTGCGCGACCTCTTCCCTAACCTCTCTGTTATCCGTGGCACTAGCCTCTTCTTCAACTATGCCCTGGTCATCTTTGAAATGCCCCACCTCCGCGACATCGGCCTGCACAGCCTGACCAATATCCTGCGGGGCTCGGTGCGCATTGAGCGCAACCAGGAGCTCTGCCACATCTCCACCATTGACTGGGGGCTGCTCCTGCTCGACTCCGTGGAGAACAACTACATCGTGGGCAACAAGCTGGTGGAGGAGTGCGCTGATGTGTGCCCAGGCATCCTGGACGTGGAGAAGCCTTGTGTCCAGACCAATGTCAACGGGCAACTGGAGTATCGCTGCTGGACATCAAGCTACTGCCAGAAAGGTTGGTGTCCCCTGGCTCTAGCTCTTTGGTGCTGGGTGGGCTTGGGAAACTAAACAGCATGGGTTTGTGATGGGACATGGGAGGGTGACCGGACCAGTGGCAAAAAACTGCAGGGACTGGTATGGCTCTGCTCTCCCTTCTCTGTCAGGCGTGCCTGAGATTTTGCCCCCTACAAGAAGAGTGAAACCAATTTCTTGATTGCATTGTGGGCCTTTTCAAACCCAGAGCTCATGCTCTCTCCTTGGGAAGTTCTCTGGCACTTAGTGAGGACTGAGTCCCTCAATTTTTTCTGCTGTTTCAAGTGAGGTTGTTATTTACTTCCAATGTTAATGCGAAGCCACTGAACACCTGCCACGTCCCGCCTCAGTGGTGGCTGCATGGCAGTGTTGGCCCAGTAGTCTGGTGCATTTAAAAGTAGACCTGGCAAAGTGGGATTAGCGGACGGCATGCAAGTGAGGTGGTCAAAGACGCATGTTAATAAAATGGATAACATGACACTGCAATTTGTCACATGGACACCATCAACACAGTTTACAGTAAACTCTTCAGGGCTGGGCCTGTGAGCCGCCTTCCCTTTTCATAGAGGGCCCTGTCACAGATCCCTTGATTTCAAGGCCAGAAGGAACCATTGTGATCATCTGTTTGAATCTCCTGTGTAATGTACACAAGGAACTCCCCCCAGAATAATGTCTGGAGCTAGCAAACCTTTTAGCCAATCTTGATTTAAAAATTGCTCTGTTGGAGAATCCATCATGCCCTTTGATAAAAGTCCCTCTGGCACTGAAAAGGGGCCTTGTTGTAACTAAGAATCAAGCCCCGAGGCTTCAAATCCTTTTGTCCTGCATCTAGTGCAACAAGGCCCTGATTCTTTTTGGGGCCACTGGATGTAACAGTAATCAGAATGTTAATTAAGTAATTAAACTTATGAATGCAATATTATGAAATAATAACAAAGGCTAAACTTTGAGACACAATATTGCTTTGATACAGACAGATACAGGGTGAAATCCTGCCTCTAGAACAGTCTTTTAAAGCCTTTTCTCATTTGTAAACACTTACAATTTTCAAATGGAGGTGTGGCCCCCTTTGGAAATCATATTCATAGATGGTGGCCTCTCTGGTTGAAAACCACTGCTCTAGAAAGGTCTGTGGGAGGTCCGATGTTGACTCCAGCAGAGCCAGGATTTCACTTATAGTACAGGGGAGAAACTGCGCTTTTCTATACAGAGTGCTGTGCTGTTTTAACTACCCCGGTGTAGCTAAAATGGTACAAACACCCCTTGAGCTATGTCCGCATGACAGAAAGTGTGCCTTGTGTGTTGACTTCATGGCAGCTAACAGACTGGATTTTTGTGCTGGTATAGGAATACCCCCACACCACCCCAACGTTAGCTATGCAGACCAAAATGTGCATCTGTCTGCAAAGTTGTTTACTCAGGGGTGTGGTTTGGCTACCTCACTGCATTGTGTGTGTTTTTGTCACATCCCTGATGACATAACTGTGCTGGGGTAAGTTTTAAGGGTAGACCTCACTGTAGTGTGCATTATCCAGGTATAAAGGTGCTTATATTTGGTTTCTAGCTATTCTCGTTGAGGAAGGGAAATAAACTAGCCCATTAAACTACCTTTTATCCTTGTGGAGCTGTGCTCATTTTATTTACAAGAATTTTGAGTAGCCATTGAGTGGCAAAAGCATAAGTGGGCTGGGCCTGCCATCCAGGGTCACTCAATGAAATTAAAAGGCTGTGGCTGTAAACCTGATTGAAGGAAATGCTGCACAAGGTGAAATCAGCCTGTGGAACTCATTGCTTCTAGGAGTTATCAAGGCTGAGCGCTTTGCAGGATTCTGAAAAAGGATTGGACATTTGCACATGGGTGGCTAATGGAGACATCCATGGCTGCACGAGAGAGGATAAAAATGCATGCAGTATGTAATCCATCAGGTTATCTGAGCATTGACTGATGGGGTTAAGAAGAACGTTCACCTGTGAACAGGTAATACCTCTCTTACCAGTTAGAGGCTTTCTTGCACCTTCAAGAAGCTGGTGCTGGCCATACTGAAAGACAGACTAGTGGGTTAGATGGACCCCCAGATGTAAAATCTAGGCATTGCTAGACTACTACGATCATTTAGTTTGACCTTCTGCATAACACGAGCCACAGACCTTCACCGGGAAGTCTTGCATGAATGAATCCTACACTTGCCACGCCTTCACAGATTCAGTTGATGTGACAAATTTAAGAAAACATCTATTTTTAGAAATCTGTCTGTTTGTTTATTTAAATTTGACTGGAGCTATTGTTGGTAGCCTTTCATCTTGTGCCACCTGCTGGGATGCACAAATGGCTTTGATCACCTAAGTTTAAAGGCAGCAGGATTGGAGGGGCAGGGGGCCAAACAGTCCCTGAGAAAAGTGGAGATGTCTTGCCCATGTTTGGTGAAATAACTTCCTTCTATAAAGCAGATGATGAGCAGCTCACAGAAGTGCTCTGCTCTGACTCAATTTGCAGAAACAGGGTGAAAAGTGTGAGCTTTCAGCCTCAAATAACTTTTTCCCTTTTAGATCAAGGGGCAAAACCAAAGACAAAAAAGAACAACAGTAAAGTCTCCCAGAGACACTGCACTGTGTCTGTCTCATACGGTAACAAGTTGCTGCCACCGTGAGAAGAGAATAGCTACTGCATAGATACCTTAGAGGGGAGCTACAAAGAAAACAAAACCCATCGCAATTCGGTAGCCGTACTGTACACCGCAAACTCCAGTTTCCAGGTGGTCTAATTTGCCCATACTCACTCTGCCATCTACCTTGCTCCTAGCCCTCTTCCCCCCTCTCTGGCTCCTTCCATTTGAATGAACCCTTAGCATCTAATGACCTGGGCTGAGCATAGAGGTGAGATTTTTTTTTTTTTCCGTTTCTCATTGCTATGCTGCTCCTCATCCTCCACTGAGGTGTTAACCTCCTAGACAGGGACTCACGCCACAAAATTTGGAATGATCCAAAATTTGAATTTGCGATTGGGGTTTTGGCCCATTATAAATAAGGGAGGAGGGGGCTGGGGTAGGACACAGCATCATCAGCAAAACGTGGATCTGGATCTGGATCCAGGTTCTGAGGTTGAACGACCCTTGAAATTCTGATTGGGTTTCGCGTGTGAAGAAGACCCCAGTCTGTAATGACCTTGCAGGTCTGGTTTAACTTGAGTCAGACAGAACAGGGAAAGTATCTGTTCTTAGCCATTTCTTTGGGCCTGCCTGTACTGGAGATCGCTGGACTGATAGCTATGCTGATGTATGTAGTGGCACCAGTCTGAACCCCAGCAGTGTAGATCCCTTATTCTGGGGTTCTGCAAGGGAGCATGTCCTACTTCAAAACTTGGTAGGCAGACCCTGTGACTCCTCATGAAATCCCTTTGGAGAGGGGCCGTTGGATGCGTGCTGCACAATAACAGGCAGAGTGCAATATCTCCATGCAGCAAGGCCCTTATCGCTGGCTGCACAATGGGGAGTAATAGGATCTGCTTTGTATCATCATGGAGAGAAGAGGCCAGCTCCCAGCTGCAGTGTTTTCCCAGCGGTGGGGTAAATATGGGACCCACCCGGACTCGTTTGCTGTAAACAGGAGGCCCTGTAATGAAATATACACTGTAAACACAGATCCTTATCAGGGTTGTAACCTCCTGCAGTTGCTACATTGCAGGGACAGAGCTGTCTCCAACCACTTGGTACTTACTGCGGGCCTCACGGGGGAGCTGCAGGGCTCGGCTCAGTGTATGGACTGTTGGACTGGCTTGGAGAGTGATCAGTTTAGCTGTCTTATCCATCCCTCTATACGTCCATCCATTCAGCCACTTCCCCTTCCTTCCTCCATCCATCTTTCCCTGCCTTTCTTTCCACCTCTCCACTCATCCAAACCTCCCAATGCTCCATCTATTCTCGTACACATCCCTTCGTCAGTGCATCTCTCTTTCTCTCTCCAGCCCCCTCCTTAGGTTACTGCTGCTTTAAAAGCTGAAACATTAAAGTCCCTGTGAGAACTTTGATCCAGCCTCAACCAACAGCTCTTCCTCCTCATTCCTGAGCAGGGCAGCTCAGATGTTTAATCAAAGTCCAACAGTGCCCTGTTTGCATGGCACCTTGTTTTCTAGAAAGAGAAGACTGAGGTACAGAGAGAACAAAATAACTTGCCTAGGACCTACTGAGCAGGAGAGCAGAGGCTAGAACACAGGCCCCCTCTGAGATCAGCATGAGATTTCTGGGGCTGGCACCCAGACACCTTCAGCATTGCCATTATTTGGCCTCCCTAATCTACACAGCTCAGAAAGCAAGCACCTTCCCAGGCAGCCTACATGTACCTTTCCACAGCAGCAAAGATTCCCTTCCTTTGTCTCTTTCTCTTTACCCAGGCTTCCCTCCCATATCCTGCACCAGCAGTCAATTTGCATAAGCACTGAGCTGGACCCTTTTCAAAATGCTAACTCCTGTTTTTATTTTAGATCCAGATTTCCTCTTTGTCCAGTCTGACCCCACTAGTGCTTTTCCTCACCAGATTGCAATTAACTTGCCGACCCCTCTGAGATGCTTCATAATCACATTTGAAGTGGCAGAAAAGTTGGGTGCTGTTTGGAAATAAGTGTATCTCAGTGATGTGCCCATGGTTGTACAGGGAGTTGGTGACAGCGTGGGATAGAATCCAGGAGTCCTGGCTGGGGGAGTGGTTTTGAAAATTTCCATTTTAAACCGGGTTTCAGCGGAAAATTGGGGTTTGTATTTGTTGTTGTGGAAAACATCCACTTCCAGTACAAAGTTTTAATTTTTCACTCTAAAGCCAGACACACAAAACCAGACATTTCATTAGAAAGTCAAAGTGTTTCACCCAAGCGTGAAATATTTTGGCTGAAAAAATCTAAGTATTTTGCCTCTGCAGTGTTCCATGGGAGTTGGGTACATCATGTCCATGTGCTCTAAGGGTTGGCCTCCCCAGTCAGACTTTATCTCTCATGATGCACTGCAGCCAAGCCACTACCATGATGCACTGCTGTGCCTCATCTAAAGGGAGCCTCATGGGAGATGTAGTCCAATGAGGAAGCCTGGCCAGGAAAGGAATATGGGAGCAGCCATGTAGTGGGAAGAATTCATCCCCACAGAATGAATGATGTGGGGGACCCACTGCAAGGAAACTGGGTGCAGGGTTAGGACTGGATTGAATCATGCCATAGCATGGTGTGACTGAGGCCCCACACTGCATGGTGGCTCTGCCCCCTTTGTAGTAGCAGGATGTTTTCTGCCCTCTTCCAGGTAGCAGGACCCTTCTGCTAGAGACTCCAGCAGCTAGGTAAAAAGTGGCAGGGGGTCCAGACTGCTGCACACTTCACTCCTGCCCCACAGAGAGCCCCTTGCTGGGTTGAGTTTGGCACGGTCTGTAATCGGTGCAGAAGGACTTTGAGATAATGCTCTGTTGAGAGGAATGGGGCAGCTCCATCCCTCTCAGTGATAGGCTCAGGCTCTCCACATGCTCAGGCTGGCATCATCATGTTGGTTTATTTCTGAGCTGTCCTCGAAAGCATGAGGGCAAGAAATTGGCTGTCAGTGACAGCTGAAGTTGTCATGAAATGCCCCAGGTCCATCGGTTGTGGCTGTGACTCGGAGAGCTGAGACCTTGATCTGGCTCTCATGGGGAGGAGAGGTGGGTGAGGAGGAAACAGACTAAACTGTATGCAATCTCTCTGCCTCTTGATCCCAGTGTGTCCCTGTGGAGACGGGATCGCATGCACAGCCGCAGGAGAGTGTTGCCACCCTGAGTGCTTGGGAGGCTGCAGCCGGCCATGGGACAGCAAGGCCTGTGTGGTCTGCCGCCGTGTCAACTTCAATGGACACTGCCTGCCCTCCTGCCCAGCCCGCACCTACCGCTACGAGGACTGGCGCTGCGTGACGGCCGAGTACTGTGCCAGCCTGCGCAAGGTATCCGAGAACCCCCGCGAGGCCTCCAAGTTTGTCATCCATCAAGGAGAGTGCCTGGCCGAGTGCCCCTCGGGGTACACGCGCAATGAGAGCAGGTGAGTGACTCTCCCTTGGGGCTGAGGCCCCTCTTCCCATCACCTTGCACCTTGGTGAACCTCACCCCCCGCCAAGAGCAAGGTGGGCACTCACAAATATGCACTCATCTCTTTCCTCCTCCTGTCCTGTTCTCCACGCTCCCTAGCATCTTCTGCCACAAGTGCGAGGGGCTGTGCCCCAAGGAGTGCAAGGTGGGCACCAAGACCATTGACTCAACCCGTGCAGCTCTGGAGCTGGCTGGCTGCACCTACGTCGAGGGCAACCTGATCTTGAACATCCGCAGGGGCTGTGAGTGTCAGCTCCCATCTCCTTCCCAGTCACCCCCCCAATGCCAGAATGGCCAGACCCGACCCAATTGCAAACACCCCTGCCTGCCTCTCCCCTCTCCCAGGGGTTAGTGTGCAGCCCAAATCTACCTTACTGTTCAGAGTCTGACCTGCCACATCTCCAGCTGTGGGGCCCTGTCTCCTGCAGATCCCCTTTGGATCCAGCTGGTGACCACCAGCTGATGCCTGTGGGCAGTGGGTGATGAGTTTGCAGAGTCCCAGCCCACCCCAAAATGCAATGCCCCTCTGCCCACTGGCTGGCAGCCTCAAGGGACAGGATCTGAGCTGGTGGCAGGACTTGGAACAGATCCCAGGAGCCCATTGGTCTGAGAACCGGCTCATACTCCTTCCTTCTTTGCAGTTGTATGCACAAACACAACTGAAAATGTGGTGGTTCTGACCTCGTTGTCTTTCTAGGGCCCCTGGTGCCAGGGTATGATTTCTGGATAGCTAAGATAATGATAAAAAGTCAGCCAAGCCACTAGATTCCCCCCCCCCCCGGTAGACACCAAGGATCCTGAGAAGGGACATTAGTTGGCTTGTGAAGGGCCCTGAATGGTGGGGGGGAGAAGTGTCGTGCGGACTCATGGGCACCCTCAGGGGCATAGATGCCCGTGATAGGCACCCAGGTTTCTGTGTCTGTCCCATTCACACCATGGCCTCATTGGAGAGCCCAGGCTCCCTGACCCAGCGTTTGAAGTGGAAGAACCTACCTGGGTGGCTGTCCTTGAGGGACTCTTTCTCTGTGCCCCCTTTTCTTTCAGATAACCTGGCCTCAGAGCTGCAGAACAGCCTGGGACTCATTGAGACCATCACGGGCTTCCTGAAGATCAAGCACTCCTTCGCCCTCGTCTCCTTGTCCTTCTTCAAGAACCTCAAGCTCATCCGGGGTGACTCCATGGTGGATGGGTGAGATGCCTTTGAAATGGTGTGGCTGGGGGGGGGCATCTCCTCTGTGCCCATCTCCTCCCCTTCAGCCAATGACCTCTTTGCTGTCTGTTAGTGTGTGGATTCTGGGGCCAATTCCTCCCACATCTGGTGGCCTCCATCCCACCATGGGCTTCAGTCCCGCTGCATCTCCCCCTAGAAGGTAGGGGCCCCTTCCTCTTGCATTGCAGAGGGCAGGGCAGGTAGAGTTAGGGAAGAACTAGACAGTCTTGCCCAGCACACTAGAAGCATTTCTTGGAAAACACAGCTTGCATTCACGGATGGCATGGAGGGGTATGTGAGAGAGAGTCGGGTGTGTGTGTGTGAATGGGCGGGTGTCCCTACTGGGGAATTTCCAAAGGGAAGTGGCATTGGAATCCCCTTCTTTGAGGAGTCAGCCCTGGCCCCGTGGTTCCAGCCGCCACCTCTTCCTTTGCCCTCAGGAACTACACCCTATATGTCCTGGACAACCAGAATCTGCAGCAGCTTTGGGACTGGAGCCACCACACACTCTCCATCCCCGTGGGGAAGGTGTACTTCGCATTCAACCCTAAGCTGTGCCTGTCAGAGATCTACCGCATGGAGGAGGTGACGGGCACCAAGGGGCGGCAGAACAAGGCCGAGATCAATCCCCGCACGAATGGGGACAGGGCTTCCTGTGAGTTTTCAGTGCTTGGCTGGGATCATGTCACACCTTGCAGCCCCAGGAGTGGGAAGCACAACAGCCTCTGCCGGGGTGACTGCTGAAAGCCCCATGGGTGGTGGGTGATATGAGTTGGGCAGATCTCTTCTTCCCACATTGCAGACTACAGAGGTGGTCTCATTCTCAGTCCTGAGGGGGCATAGTTGCTAGCAAAACCAAGAAGAGGTTGATTTAACCAACAGCTACAAATTGGGTTGGAGGGGGCAGCAACTGGTGCTGTCAGAAACACAAGAGTTACATGGAAAAACTAACTCAGAGCATGAGTTCGAGATCCCAGAATCCATTAACGAGACCCCTTCCCCCACCAAATTAAGGCTAGCTCACCCCAGTGTCTTCCCAGCGACTCTCAGTCAGGCGCGGCCACAATTCTTTTAATCTGAAGCAGACCCAGTCAGCTTTTTCCTAGGTGAAGGGTGCAGAGTATGTCTCTGTACCTGCGCTAGCAGGTCAGCAGGCACCTGTACATCACTTGAGTGACATACAGCCAGCCACACAAACGGTGTCTGCCTGAACGAAGCTGGATTGTCGCCTTCTGGTGACCATCACAGGCCTTACAAACACGCTAGTACATGCAGCATTGTATGCAGGGTCCATTCAGCCACCTTGCTGTGGTCCTGATGACCAGAGTGATCACTTTCAGTACAGCCCTTTGGTGAAGTATTAGGAATGTGATACCCTACCCAGAGCTTCCTGTAACCTGTGAACATCCCTGAGCCTGCTGTCTGGTGGTGTCAAGATCTCCCTGGGTCCCAGCTGGGTTTCCAGGCTGATGGCAGCATGTGTGTGGTCACTGGAGGGGAAGGAACCAGCCCAAGGGCCATTGTGGTCAGGAGAGCCTTTCCTGCCACTGCTCTGGGCTTCGGAGCAGACCCTAGTGGGGGCTGCAATCTCCCCATCAAAGAACAGAACTGTTGGAAAACTTGCTTCTCCCCACAGGCCTCACACCTCATAGCCTCTCCCGAGTCTTCCTCAGGTGCCGCTTTGCCCAGCTGCCCATCCCGAGTCCCCATCAGTCCCTCATCCCCCAGCCTCCCTAGCTCCTCTGAGGTCTCATTCCACGCTGTTCCACCCCCCTGTTCTCTGCTTCCATGGCAGGCAAGACCCAGACTCTGCGGTTTGTCTCCAATGTCACCGAGTCTGACCGGATCTTCCTGAAGTGGGAGCGCTACCGACCCCCCGAGTATCGTGACCTCCTCAGCTTCATTGTCTATTACAAGGAATCGTAAGTGTGTCTCCCTCTGCCCCATACACAGCTCCTGGCCCCTCTGCAGCCACTCAGCACAGGCCACGCCACCCTCTCACGTGGCTGGAACCCAAAAGGATAATAACCTACTACTGCTGCTGACAAGTGACATGTCTCCTTCAACTGTGCTGCTGAGGGTTCTTGTCCTGCCGAGGACTTGGGCCAGGGGATGATGCACTGGGAGGGTTGGCTCTTCTGCGGCATCTCTTGGGATTTCAGGGAGGCTGGGAGACAGCAGGCAGGGGCAGAGGCTGCCTGCTTGGGCTATGCTTCTGACCTTCGGGCTGTGCAAACTGGAGCCTTGCTTTGCCCATTAGGGGTTGAGAAGCATGGCTCTGCTTTGGGCTAATTCAGCTGTTGGGGGACAGAGTTGATCCACTCCTCCTCCCTCCCTCCTTCTGTGTGTGTGTTCCCAGTCTGTTGTGTAGCATTGCTGTGGGGCTGTTTAAATGGCAGCCATACTCCAGCCCAGAAGTGGGTGCTTTTCAATGGCAGGGGACGTAATTCCTCCAAGGGACCATAATAACCAGTAGCCTCTCTGCCCTATTGACTTGGTGTGTAACTGCACACTGAGCCCGTTGGGGTTATGGGGAATGTCCCTAATCATTAGGAAATTCAGCGGGCTTGTGGGGAGGGGAGAGGGACTGGGTTCATATTGGCTCTGAGGAGCCTGTGGACTGACCTAGAAGGGTGACATATGTTCTGGGCCAGGCCCTTTCAGAATGTGACTGAGTACGTGGGGCAGGATGCCTGTGGAGCCAACAGCTGGAACGTAGTGGATGTGGAACTGCCGCTGAACAATGACCAGGACCCGGGGGTGGCCCTGCTGAACCTCAAGCCCTGGACCCAGTATGCCATCTTTGTCCGCGCCATCACCTTGACCACGGCCGAGGAGGGGCGCAACTACGGGGCGCAAAGTGAGGTGGTGTACATCCGCACCATGCCTGCAGGTAGGGGGGTGGCCACACGGGGCACTGGAGCAGGCAGCCACTTAGGAAACATGCATACCCCCTTCAAGGACTGCTGCTCAGAGAAGATAATAACCTACTACGACTCTGGGCTAACAGAATTGCTCCCCTAGCTTCACTGAAAGAGGCCTGCACTTAGGTGCTGAAAAGCCTAGATCTGAATCCCCCTGCCTAGTTACAAGACACTTTAGAGACATGGCTTCCCCTTTCCTACAGGGGGCTTATTTCCGAAGGGTCTCATTCCTGCAAGGGTTTGATCAGGCTCCTTTTCCTGGGAGGCAGCTGCTAAGATGGACCCTGCTTGGCAGGATCTGGCTCTTTGGGGTGTCATGGCAGCTGTGGGGAGGTCAGCGCAGGTGGCTTCACTACAGACAAGGGGGCAAAGTGGGGCAGGGGAAAGTCTGGCGTCAGACACAGGGGTTGATGTGGAGCTGGAAGCAATGTTCCCTCTAACTTTTCATAGGCTGTGTGCGCAAAAATTTCTTTTGTGCAAATTTTTGGAGCCAGTGTCCAAATTTGTGCACGCTCCATTGAGTGTGGTCAACCTTGTGAGTGCAATGAAGTAAGTGTGTATGATTCAAATCATATCTAAATTTTATTTTGATCTGGTGATTGGGAATGGTTTTATAAATTGCAAAACCTTCTTTGAAACATGTACTTGAAATCACCTTCTTAAAGTAGCAAAAAAAGTTAAAATATCAGCACTGTTGAATTTTTTTGTGCATCCTTTATTTTGTTGTGTGCATGGGTTTCACAACCTGTGTGCGTGTGCACACGCGCACAGCTTAGAGGGAACATAGGCTGGAAGACAGATGTGGGGCGGATGGGGCTCTAGCCCTGATCTCTGGGGCTGAAGATAACTGTCTTGGTAATGCTGGTGTCCAGCCCCCACAGTGCCCAGGGATGTCCTCTTCATGTCCAACTCCTCCTCCCACATTATTGTGCGCTGGAAGCCGCCCACCCAGCGCAATGGGAACATTACCTATTACCTGGTGCTGTGGCAGCAGCTGGCTGAGGACCAGGAGCTCTACGTCAATGACTACTGCCACAAAGGTGAGGCGCTGACCTGGGGGGGAAGGCTGGGGAGTCACTGTGCCTGATGCTGGGATGATGGGCCTGGAGAGCAGGGCTACTGCAGATCTAGGAAAGGAAGAACTTCTGACTGTAGATCAATGATGGGGAGATCAATCTCAGGGGTCCTTTTGAACCTTGGCTGATGGAGGGGTTGTGCAGGGCCCATCGGGGTGGGGCTGGGGGGAGACACAGGGCAGAGGCAGGCTGGGTGGCTGTCAGGATCCTCCTGGCTGCCACTCTGCAGGAACAGACAAGTGAGGCAATGGGATGGAGTCAAAGAATCACACGGGAAGAGATTGGGAATGGACATGTCCCCTGGGGCCTTGGCTGCAATTTCCCATTTGGCTTCCTGGTGATGGTGCCCCTTTGCCCTTCTGGGAGGGCAAGAGCTGCAGCGAAGGGTGGAGTCTCGCACTTCCCGCTTCTGGCCCCGCTCACTCCCTGCCCGTGCCTCCAGGTCTCAAGCTGCCCACCAGCAGTGCAGATACCCGGTTTGATGTGGATGACAGTGGAGGTCCTGAGCTGGAGCCAGATGCGGAGGAGCGGTGTTGCCCATGCCACTGGGAGGGTGGGCAGCTGCACATGGAGGGGGAGACTGTCTCCTTCCAGAAGAAGTTTGAGAACTTTCTACACAACTCCATCATCATCCCCAGGTACCAGGGCAGGACTTGGTTGGGGGAGCAGATTCCAGGGGCAGGGTTTCATTGGGGGAGTGATTCCAGTGGCCAGGGCTTGGTTGGGGAGGTGATTCCAGGCGGCAGGGCTTGGTTGGATGGAGAGAAGATTCGCTGTCCATCTCCCCAGCATCAGCATCAAAGCCACATACTAGAGGGCAGGGCTCAGCCAGAGGCAGGGGATTCCCTGCCCAGCCTCTCAGCTCTATCATCATCATCATCATCATCATCATCATCATCATCATCATCATCAT
>ML682058.1:1116883-1148359 GCA_007922195.1 Podocnemis expansa
ATCATCATCATCATCATCATCATCATCATCATCATCATCATCATCATCATCTCCATGCTCTGTGGTGGTGGGGCTTTAGCCAGGATTCAGGACCAAGAGGGATTGCTGACCCATAGCAGCAGCTCCATCATCATCCTAACAGCTAGAGGCATGTGACTTAGTTGGGGAGTGTGGATGGGGGATCCCCTACCTAACCTTGCTTGGAAGTACAAGGATGGGAAGGGAAGAGGTGTGTGTGTGTGTGGGGGGGGGGGGGGCGGGGGACAAGAGCAGGGGACTTCTGAGACTGTTCCTCCTTCTGCGGGACGAGTGGTGTCCAAGGATTACAGCACAGGTGTGTGATTCAGGACTCCTGGGTTCTCTCCTGTGCTCTGGGAGGGAGTGCCGTCCAGTGATTGGAGCAGAGCATCAGGGAGCCACAACTCCTGGCTTTCTATCCTTGCCATAGCTCTGATACAAGCTTGCCTTGTGACTTGGGCCAGTTGCTTCATCTGCCACTCCATTCCTCAGTTTCCCATGTGTAAAATCTGGATGATGATGGACAGGACAGGGACCTTAGGATGAGGTTTCGCAAATATTTGCAAAGGGCTTTGCTGATTTCTGTGCTGACTCTGGCCCTTGGGCGGGCGGGATTTGCAGGGAAATTTCAGCCCAGGTAAGCGTCACTTGTTTGTTAAGCATGAGCTTTGCTCCACTCTTGACTGTGAATTTGGGAGGTTTGGCCTGCTAGAGAGAGTCTCTCCTTTGCCTGTGGTGTCCCTGCCATCCCTGACCCTCAGGTTCTGTATTGTTCATGTGAGTCCACTAACTGGTGCCCTTTGATCTGTGGTTTTCCAGACCCCCTTGGAAGGTGACATCTATCAACAAGAACCTTCAGAAGTGAGTGAGGAGTGTGAACAAGGACTCAGCACAACCACTGACACACATGGGAGAGGGTTAAAACAGCTCTGAAGAGAACCCAGGACTCCTGGGCCCTGCTGTTTTAACCACTAGATTAGACCCTTCTCCCCTTCTGGAGTGGGGAATAGATCCCAGGAGTCCTGGCTCCCAGCCCCTTCTGTTTAACTCACTGATGGCCCACTCCACCTGGAGTGCTGCCTCCCTGTTCTAACCACTAGAGCTCACCCCTCTTCTTCCCTGCAGGACTCGTAAGAGACGCAGGGATATCTTGGCAGTGACCAGTTCTGGTCAACCCCTCCCTGATGCTGCCTCATTGGAGCCCCCAGGGAACCCACCTCCTTTGAATCGCACGGGTGCTACCCCAAAAGCCTGGGCAGATTTCCGGATCTTTGAGGACAAAGTGGTGCGGGACCGGACAGTCATCTCCCACCTGCGGCATTTCACTGAGTACCGCATCGACATCCATGCCTGCAACCATGCAGCCCACACTGTGGGCTGCAGCGCAGCCACCTTCGTCTTCGCCCGGACCATGCCCGAGTGTATGTACAGGCTCCATGGGGGGGGTGATGGTGGTGGTGGATGGAGGCATGAGAATCCTCCATCTTGTGCTTACGGGGGTATGGCAGTTCAAGGCATGGCTCCCTTCCCTCTCTGGGCACCTGCTTCAGATCTGGGCTTCCAGGACACCCACAAGTGCAGTGAGTTTCCTCATCTCAGCTTAGAACCCTTGGGGATCACTAATTGGATCCACCAGCTTGATCTGAAGAGTGGATCAGGGCTGGAATAGCAGAGGGACCTGAGGGTCAGGATTGAGGGTCTGAAGCCTGCAGGGCTGAGGTTTCAAATACAACAGAATGTCTAAACTGCAGCAACCTTCCTTGCTGCTGTAACTCTACCCTCAGGGCCCGATCCGCAGCAGTCAGCCCCAGCACAATGGAAGGACAAAGCACCACTTGCTTGGCCCGGCAGTGTCTGGTGCCTGTGAGTCCATGGAAATGGCAGGACATGAGCAGCCTGGTTGCTGGCTAGTGCTTTTCAGCCTGTATGGGGACCACAGACCCAGCCCCTCTAATCCCCACTGGGACATCTCTCCTTTTACCTGGGGCATCCTGGTGGGTCTGATGGCAAGACCAGAGGCCAGGGTTGGTGGTGCTGGGTATCAATACACACAGCCATGCTCAAATCCCTCCATCTCCCGCTGCTCCCTATGCTGAGCGAATGCCTCAGTGTCTCTGCTTTGCCTTTCTAGTAGAAGCGGATAACATCCCTGGCAATGTCACCTGGGAGCCGGCTAGCACGAACAGCGTCCTACTCCGCTGGGAGGAGCCCAAGAACCCCAACGGGCTCATCCTCAAGTATGAGATCAAGTACAGCCGGGAAAATGAGGTGATGAAACAAGTTCCCCTCCCATGCTTGGCCCATGGCACCTGCCTGCCCTGCCCCAGCATAGGAGACCTCTCCATACTCCCACACAGCCTGCTCTAGCTCCCACCTCAGGGTGCTTCTTCTTTAGCTCCAGAGACTGGAATCAGCTTTGGGGGTTGCAGGTTCAAGCCCTGGGACCAGCTAGGTAGGGAACCAGCATGTGCCCACTCACACTCACACTCAGCCCAGCCAGGGCTCGGCTCCAGGCCATCCCTTGAGCCGTGGCCATGTTGCTAGAGTGCGCTCGATGTCTCCAGAGCTCTGAGTAGAGAGAGGCAGCTCAGGACACTTGCATTCTATTCAGGGCAGCTGGTGGTTCAGCAAGTGCTGTGGCCTTTCTTGTGGGGAGAACCGGGTCTCTCTCCCTACTGAGTGAGGCATTTCCAGGCTGCAGAATCCCCTGTCTACATTGGGATCTCCCTGGCAGGAGCCAGATGGCTGCAGCCAGCCCACCCCAAGTGGTGGTGCCAACATGCAGCCCTTTCTGAAGAAGTGTGTTATAGAGCAGACCAGTAACCCTATCAAAGGCCCCAAGTGCCAGCTCACCTGAGATTACCCCACTTTGTTCTGGGCGGGGTGGGCCCCCCTTGAGGGAATTACAGCTATCCCTCCAGAGCACGGTAACATTTGCCTTCTTATCACAAATACTAACCGTAAGGCAGTGAGGTTTGCCAAGAAGATTTCTGGATATCGTCCTAATAATCTAATAATCACAGATTGGGCTCTGAATGCCTGAGTTCTGTTCCTGGCTAACTTCACACAAGTCCCTCCCCCCTCTGCGCTTTGCCTTCTCCTCCCATCCTGTTTCTTTCTAGCCTGTGAACTCTTGGTTGCAGGCCCCGGCTTGCATGGTGCTGCTTTAGTGTCCTGCTCTAGATGCTAGCATGAGTCTCAAAATAAACCCTGGGCTATTCAGCAACTGGCCCCAAGTCCACAGGAACCTCTGTGTCTCTTTCTGTTCCCAGGAGGTTGTTACAGTGGTGTGTGTCTCTCGCCACCGTTATGCCAAATATGGGGGTGTCCATCTGGCCCTCCTGCAGCCAGGGAATTACTCGGCTAAGGTCCGGGCCACCTCACTGGCCGGGAACGGGTCTTGGACTGGACTCATCAAATTTTACATCCTTGGCCCAGGTAGGAGTTTCGGGTGCAGCAGATCCAGCTCTCCCCAGCAAGAGGCTGACTGGGGAGGGAGCTCTTAATAGGCAGTCAGGAAGAGCGGAGCAGGGGATTGGGGAAAATTGCCAGCTAGTCCTCTCCCTAGACTCTGATGCCCAAGGGTTAGGGGGTAGATCTGCTGGTTTGGGAGAGCTCCAGTCTGTGCAGGAGACCATAGCTCCTTCCTATATGGGGGGTGTGGGCGGTCTTTGTAAATGACTTTCTCTAGCTAGCTGGAATTATGGGCTGGATGGAGGAATTGCTAGGGGAGGGTCTCTGACCTGGATGGAGCAGCAGCTCAGGTTCCTTCTGCCCTTAAAATCTATGACCCAAGACTCAGTGAGACCCAGATCAAACCCAAAGGAAGGCGCTTTAGTAAAACAAAGCCCTCCACCCAGGATCTTCACAGTACATCTCGCTCTTTGCTTTCTCTCTCAGTCCCCATGAGAGACTCCCAGCAGCAGAAGGGCTGCAGGATCCAGGCTTTGTGTCTCTGATGGCTCCTTCCACCGCAGGATCCAGGCATCCTACTTTATGGGGCTGTCCATAAATTAGATAATACACAGGGCAGGGATTGTCATTAATTAGCCAGATTTGTATTAATGTGCAAGGGGTAGGTGTGTCTTGAAAATCACAAGAAAATGTGATATGTAATTTATGGTGAGCCCCTAATCTACCCCTGCTTTCCACACTCTTCCATCGGCAGGACTGCCCCACATGGGCTAGCCCCAGGGATGGAGCCAGTGACCTGCAGCACAGAACTCTGCTGTGTGAGCTAAAGGAGTAGCTCCACTAGCTGGCAGCTGTAGTAGGCTATTATCCCCTATACAGATTAGCCACTAAACTCTCTATTAAGTGGGCAACATTACTGGACTGCTATTCTTTATATGGACCAGCCATTTAACTCCATTAGCTGGCAGCTACAGTAGGCAGTTACCCTCTGTGGAAAGCAGCCACTGCCATAGAAGAGGGCCAACCATGGCCATGCTCTCTGTGCCCTTCTCCCAGCAGGAGGGAGGGGTGTTGCGCTGCCACTAGCTCATCAGTGACAGGCCTGTTTGTTTCCCCCCGCCCTTCCTCTTCCATGCAGCTGAGGAGGAGTCCGGCGGCTTCTACGTGCTGCTGACCATCATGCCCATTGTCCTCATGGTGCTGATCACCTGCCTGGTTGTCTTTGTCTTCTTCTACAACAAAAGGCGGTAGGTCATGCTACTTGGAGCTGGGGAAGGCTGGTGGTGTGGCAGCCGTTGGCTCTGGAGGCTGGAGCCATAGTCATGTCTGGGACTTGGCCATGGAATCCCAGGTGCTAGGCCGTGGAGGAGGAGTGACCCAAATGAACACGGTCCCAGATGGGAGCGATTCCCCTGTCCCATCTCATTCCACCGTCCCCAGTGTGAAGAGGTGCTTGGCTGGACTGGGCCACGCCCCAGCTGTGGGATGGTTTGTTGTGTTTAGGGCAGACCTTGTGTTCCCTGGACGGGCCAAGAATTCAGGAGGCAGCAAGCCACCTTCCTTCCCGTCTCCTGCTGGGGTGGGCCTCCAGACCCATCGGATCAGGGCCTCTGTTTCCCATTGAAGATGGGAACTTGCCTGTCTCTTGTGCACCAGCTTGCAATGAAGTGTCCTGAGCGTTCTGGGGGAGACGAGCTGCTCTCCTTACAGTGGGCCGTGATCTAGTTCCTGGAATAGGGGTCTTCAACCTGCAGCTCCAGAGCCACATGCAGCTGTTTGGCTGCCCCGTTGTACCTCTGGGCTCCAGCCCCTCTTGCCACCCTGTGAGTGGCATACTCCTGGCTTTGGGCCACCCTGCCACCGTGCAAGTGGCTCATGCCAGGCTCTGGGCTCCCCCCTGCCACCTGGGGACCCTGAGGGAGGTCCACAGCTGGTCCTGAGCTCCCTTCTCTTCCACCCCGCCCTTGCCAAGGGAACCTGCAGCAGGTGCCCTCCTCCAGCACCCCCCACCGGGAAGCTACACCCATTGCGGCTCTCAAAACATTTGGTTATTGAAGGAATTTTTAAAAATGGTTCTTCTAATCTTTTGAGATGCTGATCCCTGCCCTGAAATATGGTGAGGGCAAATGAGACAGGCCTCCCTGCACCTTTGTCCCCCTGCCCCAGTGCACAATTGACCTGGAAACACGGAGACTCGGGCCCTGGTGTTTTAAAACCCTACTGCCGTGTCCGTGATGAGGGTAATATCCCTGCAAACAGACTATGTTCTGGACTTCAGAAGTGCCAGAAGCAACCAGACCAGCTGTGTATCTAGGCATTCCTGTTGTGTATATTACTAAATAACAATGGCTCTTGACCGATGAGGTCAAATTTGCCAGTGGAAAGAAAGCATGAAAGATAGAAAGCTTCAGGGCTTTGTGGGGGGTGGGGGTGTTTATTGGAATTGGGGGGGGGTGGCAACAGATGAAGACGCCAGAATTAAAGGACCCCTTTGCAATCACTGGCTCTCACTTCCCCCCTTTCCCCTCCAGTCCATTGATTCACCCCTTTGAATCTTTCCTGTGGCCAGGGGCAGGAGTACGTGACAGCTGCTCTCAGATCCCAGCCCAGATAGGGCGCCACCTCCCTAGATTTTATTTGCTTGCCCGAGTCAGAACAGGAAAAGACCAGTTGCTGAGTCTTAGATCTCATCAGTTTTCAGCAAATAATCTCCCTGCAGTTAGAGGAACACTCTGCCATCCAGAAAGGGCTGGCATAGCCCTTGCCGTGGCTGGTAGGAGTGGACAGCGGCAGGCTGGCTTGAAGAGATCGGGCTGCTCCATACTTGTTCTGCACCCTGGAGGCCTGTCTGAGCATGAAGGTGGGAGCTGAGATCCGTGATGGTATCTGGATGGCCCTGGATCTCTGTGTAGCTCGAAGGAATCAGATCCATTCCTGTCTTTGGTCCAGATTCTTATTCACTCAAATGCTTTGGTGTATGTTGCAATGTAAAGAGGAGTCACATGTCACTGACTCAGGGTGCCCAGAACTATTTGCGCTACCATAATGGGATGTGAAGGGGCCTGGCTGTCAATGAGACTCAAGCTGCATTCTTATTGCATTCAAATTGGATTTGACTTTGCATTTTCCTCAGTCACTGCTGCTTCACCCTCTGAACATTCAGGAGTGTTTCATGAAATCCAGGACCTTTGGAATGCAGGCGTTCCTTTCCTCCTGAACGGGGCCTTCCAGTGAACAGCAAGGCCAAATCCTCCTGGCCCTGCTCCTCGTGCAGTCATTTGCACAAGTGCCTCACCAATCTGGGTGCAGTAACTCTGTACACTGCCAGTACCCTGGGATGAGCGACCCTGGAAAGTGCGAGGCTATGGAGCATTGGGGCCTTGTGCACATTCACTGAGAATAGCAGCTCCAGAATTGCCACTCCTGGGTTGAACCTTGAGAGAAGCAGTGATGCAGGGGCCTGGGATGTGGATGAGTTACAGCAGGTGCATGTAGAGTTGGAGAATTCTCCAGGGGCTTGAGATGACTTGTGGCCCTTGCTGGACGTTGTTGGAGCAATGCATTTATTTTTGGTCCTGCTTTCCCCCCCTCCTAGGAGCGGTGATGGTTACCCTAGTGGCACACTCTATGCCTCGGTCAATCCAGAATACTTCAGTGCTTCGGACAGTACGTATGGAGCCCTCTGGAGAGGGGCTAGGACACGGGCAAATTGGGCAGCTTCTGATAAAAAGCCATTGCTGATTCCAGCACTGAGAGGCTGCTAAACAATATTACCAATTTATGGATGGGGGAAACTGAGGCACAGGCTGGGGAAGGGTTGCACAGGCAGTTTGTGTCAGGGCTGCCCTGCCTGTGCTCCAGCCCTGGGCCCTGCACGTGCTCTTACAGTCAGACAGGGGTCTAATTGCAAAGCCCTCTGGGGCTGCTTGTTTGGTTCTGGTCCTACAATTGGATGCATCCTTGGAATAACCAGGGTTTGGTCACATTCTGTCTATGTGGACACAGTTGCACAGCTGAGGCTTTCATGTGCACCACTCTTAATGTGCACAGGGCTGTTTCTCAAACCTGGTCACTTCTGCTAAACCGGGAGTTTCCACACATTCACCGCAGTCAAGCGGCCACTCCGGGTCTGCTCCCCAGAGGTTCTGGGTGGGCATCTGTTGCTCCCAGTAACTTTGGAGCCCACTGTGGGGGGACAGAATAAGAGTGGGAGTAAGCCTGGCCCACCATGGATCATGTGGCTGGGCAGTTGCGCACATGGGTTCCTGTAAGCACATGGATTCAGCCCTTTAAACCACTGGCCATTTGTCTTATCTCAGTGCCACCTAAAGGTTAATCCCTGTACACATTAGCTCAACACCTGAAGCAAAACCTCCGTCTTGTGGGTACCAGAATGAACAACTTGAGTTAAAGGACCAGCTCTCTTAGTTGGTACCAGTAGTAGACTTTGACTTTCTTTTGTGGCTCAGTCACTAGAGGGAGCCAAAAAGTACATGGCTGTGTTCACACAGCACGCTTATTTTGAAACAACAGAGGTTGTTTCGAAATCAGAGTTAGGCTGTTCACACGACGCACGGCTGTTTCAAAACAACGGGTTCTGTTGTTTTGAAACAAGTTAAACCCCATGCGGGGACGAAACAACGTCGTTTCGAAACAAGTTGTTTCAAAACAATGCCGTGCGAACATGTTGTTTCGAAACAACGATGACTTGTTTCGAAATAACTGTTGCCTGAAAGTGCTATTTCGCTTTGAGCTTTTTTCCTTAATTCGAATTAACAAACTGTTAATTCGAATTAAGTTATTTCAAAATAAGGCATTATTTCGATACAAGTTGTTTCAAAACAACTGTATTGAAATAACCTCGTGTGTGTGAACACAGCCCATGACACTAGCATCAGCACAATCCTGGTCTCTGTCTTCCTTGCCAGTGTACATCCCGGATGAGTGGGAGGTGTCACGGGATAAGATCACAGTGATCCAAGAGCTGGGGCAGGGATCTTTTGGGATGGTCTATGAAGGGCTTGCCCGGGGCATCGAGAAAGAGGATGAGGAGACCAAGGTGGCCTTGAAGACCGTCAACGAACTGGCCACCATGAGGGAGCGGATTGAATTCCTGAATGAGGCTTCAGTCATGAAGGCATTTAAGTGTCACCACGTGGTATGTGTGGGTCTGGTGGGGTGGCGATGTGAGGATGGATTCTAACAAGGGCTGTGACCATTATTTTAAAGCCTTTCTTATTGTTTGGTTTTGTTTTTCTTTCATCAAAATGTTACATTTTGAAATTTGGACCAGCTCCTTGAAAAAGGGGGGAATTCCCTAAAAATTTGTCTAATTTTTCCCTCAAAAGTGAAATTTTCAAGCAAAATGTCTACATGAAATTTGAAAAATTTGGATGATCTCCAATTTTAACTTCATGCAAGAGTTGGTTGAGAAATTTCTCTCTTTTTCTCTATGAAAAATATTGGCTCAAATGACAGCTTTAGTTGAAAATGTTTGTGATTCCCCCCCCCCCCGGTTTTCAATTAAAAAACCAAAACCCAAAAAGTTTCATTGAAAATAGGACAGTTTGTGATTTTTTTAAAGCCTTTTTTATGAAAACCTGAAAACTCTAGTTGAAAATAGAAGTTTGCTGCTGAAATGTCTATTTAAACCAAAAGCCATTTTCTCTTGCAAAATAGTTTTGATGGTCTAGTGGGTGCAAAATTCAGCCTTCGGCGTTCCTGGCTCTGGAGACAGGATCTGCCCTTCACTCTTTTTATTCTAGTTCTCTCCCTCTCAGGTCTGCCATCACTTTCCTTAGGGGAGCTTGGTTGGAACCAGAGGTTTTGCCAAATCAAATGGATAGTCCATCCATTCTGCTGTCTCTTACAGACATTTAGTTTCATATCCTGACCCTTGTCCTTCTGAAACTAACCAATGGTCTATCATCCAATCAGGGATCTTTCCCCACAGAACAGCTCAATAGTCTGTCCAATTCGGGGTGCAGCTCTGCTGGACAGATCAATGCCTGTGAACTCTGGGATTCAATGAGCTGCTGTATCAGAACAGATTGTTGGCCCATCCAGTTCAACATTTGTGTCTCCTGTTGAGCAAGATCAAGGCAGGGATCTAGCTAAAATGAGCTCCTGCCTCCTGCCCAGACTGGATCAGTGACCCCTCTAGTTTGGTTGCCCTTCTGCCACATCAACCTCTTCTGGCCCTCCCACCCCTAGACTTTGGGCTCTGGTGCTGCTTTTGTAACCTGGACATCTTGCTCTTGTCTCATGTTTGGCCGTAGGTCCGTCTCCTTGGAGTGGTATCACAGGGCCAGCCAGCCCTGGTCATTATGGAGCTAATGACCAGAGGGGACTTGAAGAGTTACCTCCGCTCTCTCAGACCAGACGCAGAGGTGGGTGGCGTGCTGGTGTCAGGCCTCAAAGCCTGGAATGCAAAGTGCCAGGAGCTGGGCAGGGCCAGAGGAGATGGGACCCAGGCTATGGCTGGGGCCATGACTCTCCTAGAGGCTGCTGGGGAATGGCCACTGATAAATGGGGAGTGAATGCTAGGGCAGGTGGAAGGTGCCCACTGTCTGTTTCCATGTGTGGGGCTGATATTCTTGGATCCAGATGTTTTCCATGCACAGAACAG
Organism: Podocnemis expansa; assembly: GCA_007922195.1. Classification (NCBI taxonomy): domain Eukaryota; kingdom Metazoa; phylum Chordata; order Testudines; family Podocnemididae; genus Podocnemis; species Podocnemis expansa. The sequence continues at coordinate 1,126,944 of ML682058.1, forward strand.
GGAAGGCTCCAAAGTCCCGTCCCCCCCCCCACATTTATATCTGGCCAGATGCCCCAGGCCTGATTTATAAATGGCTTGGAAAAGGTAAACCCAACATTTGGGAGCTGGGGGCGGAAGAGATTGGAAGCTCTTGGGGCCCAGTCTGTTTTTCTGTTCTGTGTTGTACAGCACCGAGCATCACTTGGGTCCTGCTTCATGACTGGCTGCTAACCACTGCCACGGTGCTGATAATAATTAATTTCCAGTAGGCCTGGGTCTCCTGACCCCATGTTCAAAATCTATATGGCAATACATGCATGGAAGGCCAGGACTCCGGTCCAGTGGTTCCTTCCAAAGAAATTGTCCATGGATGTTGATGGATACACTTGTATTACCTTGTCCCCGCCCCTCCATAGACACAAGCTCTTCAGCCCCCTCCACTTTGATGTGTCACTTAGAACAATCCCGGCCTGCCCCCTCCAACACTCAAGGACATGATCCAGATGGCAGGGGAGATTGCTGACGGCATGGCCTACCTCAACGCCAAGAAATTCGTGCACCGCGACCTCGCTGCCCGCAATTGCATGGTTTCGGAGGACTTCACGGTGAAGATTGGAGGTGGGTGATGGGCTTCCTTGGCTGGACTGGCCTCCTTCACTGCCGGCCCCTCACTTTATAAACACCTCTGCATGGGGACTTTGCATGTGAATGTTGCTGGCTCAAGAGGCTGGGAGAGTTGGCCCAGGCTGAACGCATGGACTTCTTGGAGTCAGGCCAGGACTGACCAGAACCCACTTCTGCTTTGGGCCGCTCAGCGCCTGGTTTGTAAACGGACTGAATCCCACTGAAGATGCGGGTGAACATTCAGCACCTCTGAGCATGGGGCTATATGTTGTTTTCTTTTCTGTGCTTGAAAGGCAGAGCTCTTCTTAATGCTTAGTGCACTGAACAAGGAGCCAGGACTCCTGAGTTCTTTTCCTGGCATGACAGAGGCGCCAGCAAGTGACCTTGGGCAAGTTGCACAATGGAGCAGGCTATCAGGGTGTTGGTCCCCCACTCACACAACGGGGAGAACAGTGCTGGCCTTCCTTGTGCCGCAGGGGTGGGAGCCTGTGTAGAGACCAGCGTTTTTAGTGGATAGCCCAGTGCTAGCTGGGAAAGAGGGTCCTGGTGAGTGACCCCTTTCTCCTTGGCTCCTTCTTCCTTGAAAGATTTTGGCATGACCAGAGACATCTATGAGACAGATTATTACCGGAAAGGTGGCAAAGGGCTGCTTCCTGTCCGCTGGATGTCTCCGGAAGCCTTGAAGGACGGGATCTTCAATACTCAGTCTGACGTCTGGTAGGTATTTAAGGAGTCAGGGCCATCAGGACTGAGCTAACTAATCTCGTACCTGCTCCCAACAGCGGATTGTACCTGACGTGTCAGAGGAAGATGATATGCAGGATGGAAAAAGCGGGAGGAATGGCGACTCTGTACGCTCCTTTAGTGTTTAACCATCTTCATGTAACCTTTATTTAGCAAGGATAAATACTGGTTTTGAGAAAGGATATAATGGTAAGGACAATCAATCAGAATAATACATGAAAAGCGATAGATCGTTTTTTCCCAACCAGTGTGCTGTGACGCACAGGTATACCATCAGGCCTGAGCAGGTGTGCCATGGAATTTTTTTGAAAAACTTCTCAAGAGTTCTGGATTGGCCAATGAATATTCATGAATTCATTTGGAGACTATAAGGTGGTGTGCTTCAATGAAATTAAAGGTATCAAGGTGTGCCACGGCACAGAAGAGGTTGGGAACCACTCCACTAGACCATGGGACTGGGCCCAGAGATTAAGGGGGTGAGGAAGCTGCGGTGTGCACCGACCCCATTGTGTTGATGTCAGTCTTCCTACCCTTAATTACTGAGTTGAGCTTCTTTTATGGATGAATTGATCAAGAGTGGGCATCTTGGGGGACATCCTCCTTCATCCACCTTCATTCTCCTTTGGGTTCTTGACTGGTCATTGTTTCGCTGTTTGGCATTTCTGGACTTGTTGACAACAGCTTCCTGCTTTGCTTGTTTGTTTTGACTGGGTACCAATCAGGCCCCACTTTACCCATGCTCTCCTCACATGCACACAACTTTCACAGCCATACTGTCAGCCATTTCATGCTCCTAATTGCTGCATTTGGCTATTTTCTGCATGGGGTATGGGGGGATGTCCTTGCTCTCAAGAGGTTCACCCTCTGTCCTCTCAAGGGTACAACTTGCAGATGCACATCAATCGTTAATATTGTTCATCCAGCCAGATATGATTGGAAACAAATGTACTTAATTTTTTCCTCCAGCAAAAAAACCCCATACGCAATAGAAAACTTTTCCCAGTTCAGCACTGTTGAAAAAGATGCTGAGGTAACCCTTTTTAACATAGGCTCTTGACCTGAAGAACAAGCTCCAGCTTGCTGATAGGTTCGTCCTGGGGTTATTTCTTTGGGTCCACAGGACAAAGACAAGATCTTCCCATAATGCACCTGGCTGACTGAGCCATGCTGGATGGGGCCTTGGAGAAGGAAATTGGTTCTGTGATAATGATGTGATCGGTGCATGAGGACTGTAGTTGGGTGATTTCCATTGGGAGTGTGGGGATTGGCCAGGGAATCCTACTTTGATGGGTTGATGGTTGCTGTGGCTTTTGAGAGGAGGCATGAGGTTAACCTGAGCTGTTCTTGCAGGTCATTTGGTGTGGTGCTGTGGGAGATTGCCACGCTGGCTGAGCAGCCCTACCAGGGCATGTCCAATGAACAGGTGCTGCGTTTTGTGATGGATAATGGCACCCTGGAGAGGCCCGAGAACTGCCCGGAGAAACTGTAAGTCGCTGCCCCCAACTTTGAGCTCCCTGCCCAGGTGGCAGGCCAGGGACCAGCCCCTTCATGGACGCAGAGCTGCTTCTGGTGGGCCCATGGCTCAGTTTCCTCCTCCTGTCCTGCCCTGGGTTTTAAGTAAGAGGACTGGGTCCAGTGATTCAATTCCACTTGGGTCTGGGTGGCCAGCTCATGGGAATGGTGCCCATCACCAGCAGCACAGGCCCATGTTCTGGCCTAGATGGTGACTTTCCCGGTGGTCTCTAGATAAGACCCAAAGCTGGGTGGCAATCTTCACAGAGAGCCTAAGGGCAGAATGGGAGATTCAGTCCCTCCCCAGCTTCTCCTCCCCAGCAGGGGACAAAGGCAGGGCACGTTCAGCGCCTCTGTTGCTAACTCGCGTACCTGTCCCTGGCTGGGATACAGGGCGAGGAAGGGCTGATCCCCTGGCCCCTGCTGAAACCCATCTCCCTCCTTTGTCCCCCAGCCATGAGCTCATGAGCTGGTGCTGGCAGCAAAATCCCCGCCAGCGCCCCTGCTTCACCCAGCTGCTGGAGAGCATCAAGGAGGATATGAGCCCCAGCTTCCGCAGACTCTCCTTCTTCTACAGCGCTGAGAATAAGCGCCGGGGCTCCTGTGAGCCCTCGGACACAGAGACGGACAACCTCCTGGAGGAGGAGCCGCCCACCGCCTTGGCTTCTCTGCACCTCCCGCTGGCCGCCAATGGTAGCCCCAGGCCAGCCACGGCCCCCCGGAAGGACCAGAGCTCCCCTGGGAACTGCTGTCACTTGAACGGGACACCATGCCTCTGAGGCACCGCGGCCACCTCCAAGGCACTCAGTTGCAGAGCAGAGCCTGTTGCTATTATCTGTTCCGGAAGGATCGTTCAGTGGATTTTCTGGCTGCACCATGATGATTCCCAGGCCCAGATCCCCAGCATGGACACTCCTTCCACTCACCACTGCACCCGAACTGGATCTGATCTGTATTAAAAGCTAGTTTTCAGCTCTTCTGGTGCACGAATAGGCTACCCCGTCCCAGCCCCTTGGGTTCACCTGCTTCCTGGTATCAGGGCTTCAGGCAGACTTTAATCAAAGGTGGGAGAGCTAGCAGCTGGTTGACAATTTGGAGGAGGTGGCGAATGGGGCCTTGAATTGCAGCAAGGAGTGTCTAGGCACAGGGGAAACAGAGGACACTACAAAAATACAGTGCCTGTTCTGCCAGCAACGGCTTCGAGGCATTGTGTGGGTGACAGATGCCTAGAATGGACAGTCCCGTCCTGTCACTGATGGGCAAAGCCATTGGGACAATCAACATACCAAGATGCCTGCTTGGCTGGGACACTGTGTCCCAGTTCTTCTGGCCAGCTCAGCTGAGGTGTGGACTGTATTCTGGTCATTTGGGTCTTTTCCCTTTTGGTGGGAAGTGCAGGAGAGCAGCTGCTCCTGCAGTGGGTCGGGGGGGACACAGACCCTCACCTCTTGCCATGTGTTCTCCTCTTGGTTCTTGTTTGGGTTGTTTTGGTGAGGTTTGAAGCCACTTCAGGCTGGTTTTTCCCCTGCTGGTCAAGGCCCAGTCAGACCCTTTGCAGGTCAGAAACATTGTCGCACGCCTGCACTGGGCAGCTCACTCCTAGCTCCATCTAGTTCAGTGCAGATGTGGTTTCTGGGGCTGAGGGCTTGGCCCTGGAACCCTTGCTCTGGGTGATCACCCTGGGCTGCTTGGAGTGCCGGCTGGCCTCGTCATGGAGTATGTGTGGGCCAGCATACTGCAGTGCTCATGGTGTGTCCGGTCCCCGGGGCCCCTGCACATGGGCCCCAGCTAGTGTAACCAGCCATGGTTCTGTTGCCTTCAGCACAGTCACAGCTGAGTGAGCTCTGGCCCTCAGTTCTCCACAGTTGCCTGGTTTCTCTTGAATCCCTCCTCCCTTTTTGCCAAGGGAGGAGAAGTTGCATCTTTCAGCTTCCAAGGACACGTGGTTCATCCTACAGGCCAGTCCTAGATGGGGACTGGAGGGGTTGTCACCTCAGGGTCTCTTTCTAAAACCCACTGCAGGGCAGTCTGCATTCTAGCCAACCTCTCCGGAAGGACAGCAACCTCTCGCTGATAGGGATCTGCATGGGCAAAGGTGTAGCATTGTCTTGGGGCGACGGGTGTCACAAAGTAGATGGGTGGAAAGCTTTCATTCATTATTATTATTTATTATCTGTTTTGAGCAGTGCTTGGCAGCCCCCATCATGGCCCAGCATCCCATGGTGCTAGGTGCTGTACAAACACACACCAAAAAGATGGTCTTGGCCCCAAAAGTCAAGAAACTTAGGGCAATTTAAATAGTGAGGGCAACAATTTCCTTTCCTAGCCACTGTGGGGTAGGGTGGGGTGGGGACAGGAGGGCAGTGAGGGAAGATTTCCTCAGTCCCATCAGGTCTATTCCCCTTGGTGCCGGCAAGGCAGAGACATTAAAGATGGAAAAGAAAGGCCCGTTAGTTGGCCTAGTGCATTGCAGGGTGAAGTAAATTCTGCTTTCTCCTTATTAAAGCCTTGTACTTGATTTCTGGGTATCTCTCCTACTCCCACCCTAACCCACAGGAGTTTTGCCTGTGGTTGAGTGTAATATTCAAGTCCTTTGTTCTCCTAATCTGCCATCCGCCATAATCTATTTGCCTGGCCTTTAGGTGTCTCTTGCTTTTCACCAACCTCCCTCCACCTGCATTGTCGTCTTTTGTGTCCCAGCTGACTACTGCCCAGTGCCAGGTAATCAGGGACTCTGTTCCCCTGGGGACATCAGTGGGACCTTTGCAGCAGCATTCCCATTTTCAGCAGGAGTCATGTGAGCTGTGGCATTACTCTGAAAGCACCAGCTGCTGGAGTCCTTTGATGATGCAAGACTCTGAACTTTATTTATTTATTTTTTTCTTAACATTCCTCGTCTCTTGTGGTTGTGGAGAAAACCTTGAAAACATGACCCCTCATGGCTCAGAAAGCAGATGGCAAAGACAAAGAATCCAAGGTCAATTTTTTTTAAACCTCATGATTTTTAAGCCAATCTCAGGATTTTTTAGGGGCCTCACTTTTGGCATCTGGACTCCAGGAGCTGAGGTGTTCTGTACGTTGGGGAAGTTGGACGCTCATTTTGCCATGAAAACTTAGCTGCTGAGACATTTGAGACGTCTCCAGCCATTGCATTTCATCTATGCTGGTAAAAGAAAGGATTTGCTAATGACACAGCCTTTCTCCACAGTGTTCCCCCTGTTTCAGAATAAATTCCATTCCCCTGGTAGTTTTTCCATTGCCCCCTTTCAGACTCTTTGGGACATATTCGCAGATCTGTGAGGACACATTTTTCCTGATGTTTAAAAAAACCTAAAACATGTTTTTTTCTTTTTTCATTTTGGGGAGGGAAGGGGAAAAAGAAGAAGATTAAAAAACTGTGATGGGGTAACTCTACTGCAGTTGGAAACTACCCCCCAGATGAAGTGGAAGTGGAAGCAAGGCTCATGAAGATTTGAAGCCAAGAGGTTATGGAACTCTGAGCACTTTCACTTTAATAATTCCTAGCTCTTTTTCTGCCCTTTTCATCAGAAGATCTCAAAGCTCTTACAAAGGAGGTCACTGTCTTGACCCCCATTACACAGATGCAGAAACTGAGGCATAGGGTGGGGACATGATGTGCCAAAAGTCACCCAACCCTGAATTCCTGCCCTTGGTCCAATGCTCTGCCCACTAGATCACACTGCTTAAAACCTTCAAGCTCTGGTTCAAGCCATGCCCTCAGTTACACACTTGCAAACTCAGTGACTTCTGCAGGCTTGGTACACAACATGTTTTATGTGCTGTTTGTTGTAGCTGGTTTCTGGCAAGGAATTCAGATGAGCCAGCCTCCACAACAGCACAGAGGGGTGCAAACAAATGAGGTAATAAAGCCCTGTGTTTTCTTTTAGCCTTGCTCATGAGCCTCCATGCATCATTTTAAAGGTTCCCCAGTGGGACTTGAACAAGGGTCGATTGACAATGATGGTCTGTCAAAACAATGTCTGGAGGAAAATTCAGGTTTTTGACAACCCTGGTTATTTATTTATTTGTCTTTTAAGTGGAAAATCTTTGCCTTCTGCAGGGAATTTCTGATTCTCATTGGCAACCTGGAAACTTTTCTAATGATTTGACAGAAAAAATTTCTGTTGAAAATGGAATTTCTTTTTTAGTTTCTGGGGAAATTTTATGTGGAACTCCTCCCTCCACCATCATCACCACCTACGGTTTTCAGCTAGTGCTGGGCTGAGTGACATTCAGCATCCACTGGTACCACCTGAGTTAATGAAATAAGGCTGAGCTTTTTTGGGCTGGAGTTGCCTTAGCCAGTATTGGACAAAAAGCTAGGGACACTCCAGAATTAAAAGCACCCATCTTCACAGCATGAGCTGACAAGCTGGGGCTGGGGCTCTAACAAACCCATAGCTGTGAAATGGGCTTAGGGCTGTGCGTAACACATGCTGACCAGTGGATTACACAAGCAGCAGTAGTAGGTTGTTATCCTCAGAATGGACTAGCCACTGAGAAGCAACACTAAGTGACAGGCCAGGATCACTGAGGTTGGGACCATAGAGTGTGTCATGCCCCCTCTGTAACAGCTGGTGGCTAGAGAAGAGTCTACTACTGCTGCCAGGAAGGCACGTTGTTCCTTTAGCTCAAGATCTGTGCTCTGATACCAATGGTTGCCAGGTTCAAACTCATGACGGATGAGCTGAGTGTGAGTTAGTTTGTGTGGGGAGGATGAGACTTTACAAGGGGGAGAAGGGAGGGAAGAGCAGGAGACCAGTGGCTGTGCAGCTTGGGCAGAGGCTGGAAGCAGACAGGGATGCCATGGGGGTAACAGTGCTGGGGAAGGCGTCAGGGGGCTGCAGGCAAGACATGCCCTGGGTGTCCTTGGTGCTGGAGAAACACCCTGCCTCACCATCATTGGGCCTGCAAGTGGCAACCCAGCCGGCTGCCAAAAGTCCCAGCAGCCAAAGCACAGATAACGGCCACCCGGGCTCTTGGCAGGTGCAGCAGTTCCCATGTGGCTCCTGTCCAGGAGTAGCCCCCCCCCGGTGCCTCTCTCAGGGCTGCGCTGGGCTCAAGCAAACACAAGGGGAAAGGAATTAATCTAGGTCCTGCAGCGATGAGCTCAATCAGACTGCAGAATGACCCAAACACCCATCATTTGTCAGCTAACAGGTATTGTCAGCTCACCACCCGCCTTTGTCAGCCCTGTCTGACAGCTGGGGAAACTGAAGCACGCAGCCTGCAAGTAGTGACTTACCCAGCAAAGCAGTGGCACAGCTGGGAATAGGACCCAGGAGTTAGATCTGTTTTGCCACAGAGTTTGCCTCTTGCACAGTCCCGGTGCCATGAGCTGCATCCCACCTGGAAGGGACTAAGCTGAGGGACTCAGTCCCACCCTGGGCCTCTCTGCTGATTGGCCAGCAGCTGTGAGGCAGCCACAGAAACTAGGCTGAGACTTCACCACACTCACTGCATGCAGGGCCCTCTGCACAGCCAAGGGGAACATCTGGGCTTGGAGCCAGTGAGATATGGGGCCAGGAGGGAGACAGGACAGTTCCTTCAAGTGTCTGGCAGAGTTAACACCTTGGAGGTGAACTCTCTCCCTGGACATCAGCCACTCAGCCCGTTCTCCAGGACCCCATCCCTAGAGGGCTGCCCCTCTGTGACCGGCAGCAAAAGGGGGTCTACTATTGCTGCCATCTGAGGGAGATCCCCACTAGTGGGAGAGAGCTGGGGGCTGGGCTAGGCATCAGCAGACTAAGCAGTCATATTATGTACACAGCCTGTTTTAAAAGGGGGAGGATGTGGACAGTGTTTTCCTGGTTTTTGGGTTATGGAAATAGTGCTGGTCGTATTTTTAGGAGGTGAGTGACATGTAATGATGGTTGGGGGGGCACTGTCCCAGTTGAAGGCTCTCAATGGGCTAGAGGGGTGTCATGGATTCAGACCTGTATTTGGAGTCCTTACCTGCCTAGTTCCCACTGCCCCCAGCTTCCAGACCTCATCAACCACACTCAGCTGAAAGTCAGTCCCTTGCCTGGCTCACTCCCACCAATACTTGAGAGTGTGTGTGATGAAACCTGGCAGCCGTGTGACCAGGATTCAGGCCTCAGAATGAAGGGACGGGTAGTGATGATGGCCATCAGCAAAGAGGGTTAGAAAGGACGTGTGTATGAGACACAAACATGCCAGGCATGAGCCCAGCCAAGTAACCAACACTGGATGCTCCCCAAGCCCAGGTTCATTTTATGGGAAGCAGCTTACTGGGGGTGGGCAGGGTCTCAGAGGCAGAACGACAGATGCTGGCTCCACAGACCAGCTCCTGAATAAAAGGTGAGCAGCGCGCCCTTGTGGCTCCAGCCCCAGATGGCAAGCCAGAGCTGGGAGAGGCCCCCTCAATCCTACTTAGAGCCAGGCCTGAGAGTTTATTTTCCAGAGAATGTACAAAGAAATATTGAAGCAAGTCTACTGCAAATGTCCCTCACCTGCTATGGACAGTCTCCCAGCCTTTCTTGACAATAGAAACTTCAGCTCTGCAGCACAGACCTCTGTGCCATTGCAGAATAGCTCCATTGGCTAGCAGTAGTAGTAGGCTGTTATCCTCTTGCAAGCAGGTCAGCCAGCACGGGTGGCTGTGACGCATTCAACTAATGGGTTATGGTAGCACAGACTGAGATTTTTTGCATGTTGGGAGACTGTCCAGCCACCTCCAGCCAGAGCGCGAGAAGCTACACTATGGGAGTGGAGGCTCTAAAGGACGTAGGTAGTATGGCATTAGCTCTGGGATCGTCTGTCTGCCATGCAGATAACATTGGTGTTTCCCTTGTTGCACTTGCTCTTCTGATTCCCCAATGGCATGCCAGGTGGGTGTTCCCCACCCCACTTCTGCAGGAGGGGGCAGCACTTGTCAGGGCTCAGGTGATGGGGTGTAGATATTCCCCATCCTGGCAGAAAAGGGGACAGCTGGAGCCTGAGACCTCAATTAGCCACCTCAGGGTGAGCAGTGATTGGGAGATGGCTGCATTTTCGTTCAGGGATGAGGAAGCCCTGGAGGTGGGGGAAACTGCAAGTGGGGAGGGAAAGCCTCTGCAGAGAAGAGCGAAGTGGCTGGGTATGGGCCCAGTTGAGAGATGGAACCAGAGGGGCTGAAAGCTGCACGCTGGTAGAGGTGAGAGAGACTGGCGTACCAGTGACTTGGAGATGTCTGTTTGTTGGGGACTGAAGGGAAGGGCTCTGGTGAGCTGCCCGCACCTATGTTACTCCTGTGGATTGCTGTCGTGCTCAGGAGCTTTGGGAATGGGGCCAGTTAAAGCCAGCAGATCATGCAGAACAAAGGCAGCTATGTCCTCCCAGGCTGTGGGTGCAGGAGGATCTAACCCAGGGGCTGAATGTTTTCAGGGTGCCCTGTATTCTGGGGCTGGACTATTTGGGGCATCGTGACTCCTTCAGGGTGGTGGGGGAGTTTTGCCCATAGGGTGGGAGGCATGTTGGGAGGGCGGATGCAGCGCTCACTGGGCACTCTACGGATGGTAGGCTGTGGGCCTGGAGGATGGGCAAGGGGCTGTGATGTGGCCCTGGCAGAGGGCAGGTGCTGCACCTCGTGGCGTTGGAGGACAGAATCCTCAAAGTACTTCTGATGCTAGCCCCTTGCGGGTCCTAAGCAGGAATATTTTTCAGGCCCCCCCCCAATGCAACAAATATTCATTTAATAGGGGGCCCCTGGAGTTCTTTGGGGCCCTGAGCAGCTTGGCTGCTCACACCTAGCATTGGCTGTGCAGAGGATGGGTGAAATGGGGACCCTGCCATGGGAGCCTCTGAGGACAAGGGTGTTCCTGGTTTAAAGACAGAGGCTGGTCCTGCTGTGGCTGGCAGGAGCCTGCATCTCTCCAGCCCGACCCCTTTGAGGGATGCCATATCATGGATGCCCAAGTCACTCGGTGCTGATGCTGCCCACTGCATGGGAGCTGCTGTGTCTTGCAGGGGACTTACGACTCCACCCCCTAGCCCCATGGGCATTGCAGCTGGGGTGCTGTCTGCAGTGTGTTGAGCCTGGTGTTCTGGCTAAATTTCAGCACAAAGATTTGATATTGTGATTCCCTTGCGTCCCCTCTTAAGCATTCTTAGGACACCAAGTACTGCTCCACCTGCTGCCCGAAATGGCAGGGCAATGTTGCTGTGGGCTGTTGACTCACTGCTGCACCCCACACAAGAGGGGGCTGCCTATCAGTGGTGGGTGGAATGATTTCACTCTGCGTTGCAAAGATGTATAATCTCCTCCACATTGTGGGGTCTCCAGCAGGTCCTAGTGCCAGACATTTTGCCACAGTCCCTGGTAGTGTGAGCACCATGGTTCAGTTGGTTCTGCCGGCCAATGGGCATCATCACTGGGGCTGTCAGGCTCTCCCATGCCTCACTCAGGACCAGAGAACTGCAGCAGAACCAGATGGACTGAGCAGATAGACCAAGCTGCTGGGTGCCAGCCCGTCCCGTGCTGTTGTATAAGAAGAGAGCACAGCTCAGTTGCCCAAGGCATTGGAATGCCAGTGAGGAAAACTGGGTACCCCCATCTGCCTCAGTTTCCCCAGCTGTACAATGGGTAATGATATGCTCTTTATATAGGGCTGGGCCTGCCTCATGGTGGGCCTTGAACAAACTGATCAGTTATTTGATGCTTCAAATGGCATGTGATGGCCACTGGTTCCCAGCCTTGGGTCAATTCTTGGATGAGTGACCATGTGCTCAGTTCATTCAAGGCCCCTGCTGTGTGGTCCCAGCCAAGGCCTTGGCTCGCAGGAGCTCATCCCTTCGGATAGCACTGATGCAGAAATTACCTGTTTACCAACCTCACCCCACAGGAGCAGGGGGCTGAGGCTGCATCACCCTGGGGGGAGGGGGCAGGACATCTAGAGTTGAGCCCCTTTCTTTTCATAACCTCCTTCTACCCAATAGACTATCCTGCCTTCCCTGGGCTGGGTGCAGGATCACAGAGACCTGACTTCTCTCTGTCCTCAGCCAGGCGCTGGTCATTCTGCAATGGTTCCTCACATCCCACTGGGGCTTCGTTCTGAGCAGTCATGAGCCTCATTACCCCACCCATGCTGGGGGCCTCTAGGGCTAGACTATCAGGCCCATCATCTTAAAATCTCCTGGTTTGGGGGTGTGGGGTCAGACACAATCTCTGCACACTTGGGGGTGGCCATGTGGAGGAACCCTTGCATCCAGGCATGCTGTGAGGGAGGAACTGGCCCATTGGGGTGGCCTAATGGCCTTAACTCTGCCCCTTGGCAGGCCCTTTCAACCCCCTTCTGTAGCTGGCACTCACTGGCATGCCATGAATAAAGACACCTTGGAATAACTGCCCTAGTAATATTAGGGGGGGGTTGGGGCTTTCTAGTGGCCAGCACATTGAATTGGGAGCAGTTCTGGTCCCATTTCTGCTATTGGGTGAGGAACTCTGTGCCTCAGTTTCCCTCTTCTGTAAAAGGGGGAGGACGATGGTACTGACCTCTTCTGTCGAGCACTTCGAGATCCACCGCCAAAAAGCATTGGGGATGGTTATTAATGATCATGATTTCCTGTAATTCCCTGTCAGTGAGGTAGTCATCATTTCTAACTGGCAATAACGTTATCTGCGAGATGCAGGCCGTTCCCACTCTGTCCCGCCCAGGTTCCGAGTAGGTGGGAAGGGCAGAGAGAGAAAGGATCCCCCAGTACGTGAGAGAAGAGACACCCCTGGGAATCAACTTCTCTAAAATGCAGCCACCTCTGGCATGCAGCCAGGAAATGCCGCCTGAAGGGGGGCTTAGGCGCCTCCAATTAGCTGCAAATGCTGAGAGACTCCCAGTGTTTGTTTGTGGCGTGGTAAATCGGTCACGGCTGCGTCCCCCTGCGTGTGCGTTATGTGAGACCAGTGGATTGCATTTGTGTGGCACAGAGGTAGTGCGTGGGGGCCGGGTGTGTGTTTGTGTGATGGGGACTGCCTGGTGTGAGGGGACAGTGCCCTCTGCTGAGCTGCACCCCATGGCCGTCACAGCCCCAGCTCTAGGGCCAGAAGGGTTATGGCCAATGTTCCCGCTAATTTTTCATAGGCTGCGTATGCAAAAAATTTCTTTTGTGTAAATTTTCAGCACCAGTGTCCACATTTGTGCATGCTCCAGTGAGTATGGTCAAACATCTGGTCAATCAGATTATAACCCGTCTCCCATTTATAAGTAGAAATTAAAAAATATTAGCACTGTTGAATTTTTTGGTACGTGCTTTATTTTGTTGTGTGCATGGGTTTCATGACCTTTGGGTGCATGCACAGGTGCATGGCTTAGCGGGAACATAGGTTATGGGCAGTGCCAGGCCACTGCTCTCGTGGGGGGCATTGGCAGGTGCTCCTCTCTCAGCCACAGAAAGGCCAGGCCCCCTGTGACCTTACCGGCTTCCGGGCAGGTCCTGAGTAGAGTGAGGTGCAGGAGTTGAGTCAGGACCTGCACCGGGAGGGCGTGTCTGCAGTATGGGAGCAGGAGTCCTCAGGCAACCCCTATGCGGGATTTGACTTCCATGGAGCCTGCCTCATGGGCCGACTCCCACACTTGCGCTGGTACCGGGTGCCTGGGAACCGCACCCTGCTCTGACTACAAGACAGGTAGGGCTCCTGGGCCCCCGACCCGAACCCTGGAGCCATCTGCCCCACGCCTGGTGCCCACTGGCCATTGCTGCTCTAAGCACCATTCACTGGTGCCCCCCAGCTCTGTCAACACCCCCAACTGTTCCCTCTAAGCTGCACGCGTGTGCGCGCGCGCACCCAGGTCACGAAACCTGCGCACACAACAAAATAAAGTGCGCACCAAAAAATTCAATAGTGCTAATCTTGGTGCTCACAAAGCCATGTTTTTGCACACACAAAGAAATTGTTTGCACACACAGTCTACGAGTAATTAGAGGGAACATTGCACCCCCCCTTCTGATCCACTGCCCCCCTCTTGGAGCCCTGCGCTCCTGCAAGGCTGTGCCAGCGCTTCTTAGTCCTCACCTCCAATTATCCCAGTCCTGGGGTGCCCCCTGCTATCCCCCGGCTTGCTGGTGCCCCTCACTCCCAGCCCACAGGCCCCCCCATAGCAGGCACTTTTGCAGGTGCCCCCCACTCCCTGCGAGGCTTTATACCGCCCCAGCCCGGCTCCGCCCCGCCCAGCCTGGTCCAGCCTCTGGCTTTAAGCCGGGCGCATCCCCGCACACCCGCTCCCGGCGCGATGCCCCCCTGGCCGGCCCGGCTGCTCCTGGCCTGGCTGCTGCTGGCCCCCGGCTGGGCAGCCCCCTGCCCCGGGCCGTGCCGCTGCTACGGGACCGGCTCGCTGCAATGCCTGGAGCCCAGCACCGTCGGTGGACTGGGGCAGCTGGTGGGGCTGGAGAACTTCACCGAAGTGTGAGTGGGGCTGGGGGGCCAAGAGATCGGGGAGGGGTATGTCTGGGGGAGGCAGGCTCCGAGGCAGCAGGGGACCCCTAAACCAGCCACCCCCGGGCGGCACCCCAGCTGGCTGCAAGTGGGTGCAAAGGACCCAGCTGTTGCGGGCAGAAGTGGGGAGGCGGGGTGGTTGGGGGGCAGAGCCCGGGAGGAGGGTGTCAGGCTGGCAAGGGGGCATCAGGTCAGAGCAGGCTGCGGGGAGCCCACTCCCTGGGGCTGGGTGGAGAGCCACTCTCCGGCTGCACCCCTGCCTATCCCCAGCGGAGTGAAAGCCAGGCTGGATTTGTGTCCTGTGGGGTAGAGGCGGCCCAGGCTGCACCCCTCGGGAGCCATCTGGGAGGGCAGCTGGAATAACAAAAGGGCAGCCGGGGGCTCTGCAGGTGGGGGGAGTGCGGGGCAGGTGGGACGTTGCCTTGGCTTTGTGGGGCTGGAGGTGGGGGCCAGTTGCTAGCCACAGAAAGGGTAAAAGGGGTCTTGCTACCCCCCGCAGCAGTCACCCTTGGCTAGAGGCAAGGGCCTGGGTAAGGGAGGAGGGGTCCAGCGAGCCCCATCTCCTCACCGGGCAGTCATGGGCCCCATGCTCTTTGCAGGTGTATGGGTGTTACCTGGCTCCCAACCCTTCCTCCCTCTGGCATGGGAACGCCCCAGCTCAGGCCAGCTGTGCTTTGTGCCAGCTGCGTGAGGAGTCTGGCAACGGAGAATCGGGCCCCAAGGGCTTCTGCTGGCTTCAGATTAAGCTGTTGGGGTACGGGGCAGGCAGGTGACCTATGGAAACTGATATTTCCAGATGGGGAGCAGGGTGTTCTTGGTTTTAGATCTGCCCTCTCCCCATAAGCACCATACCCCTGGAGAGTGGGATAGGAGTGGTTTCCACACAGCTAGTCCAGATCGTCTCATCTTCTATGTCCTCCTTCTCCGTGACTCACCCCCTGGACCTTCCTGATTACTCCCCAGATACCCACCCCCATTAGTGGTGCTCAAGACCCCTCCCCATCTCCATTTCCAGCCAGGCTGGTTCATGAGGAGCGTCTGCCTTCTCTCAGCTTCAAGGGAGAAATGTTTGGTTTCCCAGGAAAGGGAGTAGGGGTCTAGTGGTTTGAGGGGAGGGCAGCTGGAGCCAGGACTCCTGGGTCCTGTTCCTGGCTCTTAGAGGGGTGTAGGGCCTCAGGGATCAGAGGAGGGAGTCGGGGTGCCTGGGTCCACTCCTGGAGCAGGGAAGCAGTGTGGGTGGGGGTTGGAGGGATGTAGATGACAGGGCATCAGGACTCCTGGGTTCAGTTCCTGGCTCTGACCCTCCCTCCCTGTGTCATCTGAGGCCTCTCCCATCCCTGGTCCTCTCTACCCCTCTGTTCTCGCCTATGAAAGGGGGATGGGATGGGGCTTGTGGCAGGCATGGGGAGGGAGAATGGGGATTGCCCAGCCCTGTGGGTGATCATTCCTGAGAATAGTGGCCAGGATATCCACGTACAAATTTTCTGAGAAAAGCACCTGCCCCCCATCCGATAATAGCTGGGGTGGCTGGGCAAAGGAATGGTGCCACAGCTGGGGTGGGAGGGTGAGCTGTGGGGGGTGGGTGGGGAGGGGCAGGCCAGGGGGAGAAGAAAACTAGTTCTGAATTGCCAGAGGACCCCCGTTTCTTGGGGCTCTGCATCTCCCCCACCCCTCGCCTGCCCTGGGCCTGGGCAGCCACCCTGGTCGATCCCTGCCCATGTCTAATCTCCCTGCATCACCCTGTGGAGGGCTGTGTTCCCGGGAGGGATCCCTAGCCGTGTTAACTGGAGGCACCAGGCCTGGTCCTCATCTGATGTAAATGGGTCGCACTTCACTGGAATCGGTGGGGCCAGGTCCCCAGCCGTGTTCAGTCCCCCTGGCTGCTGATCTCCTCCTTCCGTTGTATTTGGGTGGGGACCCACTCACTGCCAAACTCCTCGGTGTCACCAGCCTCATGCATTGAGAAACCAGGTGATTAGACTCTCTTGTACCGTACATCTGCCACAGGAAAGGCTGTTTCTCCCCCAGACCATCGCTTGGCCTCACAGAAGGTCTTGCCTTGGTTTCCCCTTCTGTTTGGCAGGACCAGTGCTGGTCCTAGCAAAGGGGTGCTGCCAGTGTGCATAGACTGTTTGTCTCTATCTGCACCTTCTCCAGTCCTACCTTGAGCAGGAGGATTATATTGGTGCAGCCAGGGGCACAGATCCACTATTTCCAACAGTCAGCCCTCAGCCCCGGGCAGGGTAATGGCTGGCTGGCTGGGCTGAGCTGGTCTGCTCAGAGCTTTCAGGCTGTGCACCACTGCATGGCTGGGCTTAGCTATGGGGTGGCTGTGGCAGGGGTTGAGCCGCTTGCTTTTATCTTGTAGCCAGGGTCTGTCTGCGCTCAGTTGGTTGCGTTTTCTTTGTGGTCCCCTTGACAAAGTGTTTAGCGGGGGAAAAAACGCATCCTGTGTGGCACTCTTGGGCCTGTGTTGTGCCATGGTGGGTGCTCTCTGGGGGACTTCTGCCTGCAGATCAATGCCCCCGACTTCCCCCAGGGTTCTGGCTTCTCCTAGCAGTGGCCCTTCAGATTAACTGCCCTGCATAGTGCTGGCCGGGGAGCCTCCTCCAGCAGTTCTTGCTTGACCCTACCTAGGGCTTGACCCCAGCAGCCTCCAGTGCTCCTAGCAGTTGTTTTTCTGTCATCGTTTTTGGCTCTGATCCTTGCCCATGCTGTTGCCCTGCTCCTGTGCAGGCTGAGGGCCCTAGCCCCTTTTGGGCCAAGAACTTAAGCACCTGCTTCGCTTCAATCTCCCAGGAGGAAGCCCCCGTGGAAATCAAGCAGCCTCTTCCCCAGTGCCTGGATCTTAGCCAGAGGGCTGGGCCCTGTGCTGCGTGGAGCCAGGAGGGATTTACCCCTGGCTGGCGGCAGGGGACGGGGACAAAGGGGGGGAGCAGGGTGGGAGTTGCAGCTATGACCAAAAGGCATCTAAAATAAAATGAAATCAAAAAGAAAACCCCAAAGGCCGGTGAAATTGACCAGCTTTGCCACTCATAACAAAATCCTTGCCCAGATTCAGATTCAGTAAAGATCTTTATATAAAATTCACCCCGTACGCGTGAGTTGATTGCTTTTGTTCCCTGTCTTGGATGGAAAATTGTCAGATGCTGGGAATTAGCATTTCTCTCGAAGGCTCCCCTGTGGTTAATGGAGCCCCGACTTGGTACCAGCTGTTAGCTGCTCCCACCCAGTGATCTTCAAGCACTGTAGCCAGGAAGGGTGGTGTGATTGCTCCCTGTTTTACAAATAGGGACACTGAGGCATGGACCAGTGACTAAGCTCCCATGGGGGTCAATAGCAGAACGCAGGCATCCTGAGCCCCCATGCCAGCGCCCTCTGGGAAAATGGAGTTGCTCAGAGGCTGGAGGCCCTGCTAGCTGTGTGGCTGGGGACAGACAGAGTGGTGGAGATGGCAGCACTGTGGGGGGATGACAAGAAGCAGCTGGAAAGCAAGCAGGTGCCAATGATGAAATAAGGGCCCCTGCTGGCTTCAGGGAGCTGGGGCCATAAATCAACCCCGCTGTGGTGAGGAGGGTTTGCGCGTGTTAGTGGCCAATCCCTGGAGCACCATTGGCCTGGCGCTGCAGGCTGGAGCAGCTGGGTGCGGGAGGAGTTGAGGCTGGTTCTCAGTGGCACCCAGGCTGTACTCTGCTCCCCAGGGGTAGTATGGGGCAGAGAGGGAGTCGGAGCATCCTAGAGCTGCAAGTGCTGTTTGGAGCAGCATGGCTGGCATTTGCTGCAGCGAGCTGCCAGCTGCTGATGGCTGGTGTTGTGTGGCAGGCGGCTGTGCCTCCAGCCAGTCGCAGCACAGGGAAGTGACTGGCTAAAACGTGGGCTGCTTGGGTGAGGGGGATGGGATTGAAATGGATTCAGCAATAGGCATGAACCCCTCTTTTCATCCTTAGAGCACCAAGCTCCCCAAACCCTGAGACAGGATCTAGCATCAGCAGAGGGTCTCAGTAGAGCCAACCTGACCTTGTTACCAATAGCTCGATGATCAGTGCCCATATGCAATGAGTCTGGGGGTGGGGTGGGGTGTCTCAGGTGCAGATTCCCCAGAGCCGGGAGAGTGACACACCCTTACCCCACGGACTGGGAGGAGGGGTTCGTCCAGCACAGGGGATGAGGCCCTGGGTGGGGTGGTTGGAAGGTGAACTTTCCCTGCTTGTGGTTGCCCAGGGGTGTCTGATGGTGTGCTGAAGGGCAGGGTGGGGATGGACACGCCACTGGCTGCTTTGTTCGGTGACCCCAGCGGCAGGAGGGAACAGCTGGGAGGGGCAGATTTGATTCTAAATCAGACTAAGATCATATAACACATGTCAAGTGGTCCCTCTGCCTTGATGCTCATCCATCACTGTCCTGGCTGGGACTGGTGGGCTCAGAAGGGCCCTGTGCCTAATCTAGCTTGTTTTCTGTGACTCACCCCCTTCCCCTCCTTGCTTGGTGTCAGTGACCCTGATCCTGCTAGGTGCTCCTGGGCCTGATTCTCTTTTGCCCAGCATGGTCATGTGCTCACCTGGAAATTTGCCCCCTCTCCTTGCCCAAGCACTCCAGAACTCCCTTCCTACTGTCCTGTGCCTTGTAAGTCAGATATTGAAACCTCCCTCAGTCTCTTTCCATTGCTCCCCACATTCTCAGCCAGGACACCCTCTCAGAAAAGGAGCCAGCTCCATTCCCGGGTTTGTGGGGTGGCTGCAGGGCCCTGAGGGACTGATGAGCCCTGCTGGGGGCTGTGTCTCTCTCACAGGGTCATTGAGAACCAGAAGGATTTGATGAACTTGACTGGAGTGGATACCAAGCCCCTGCGGGAGCTAAAGAACCTGTGAGTATTCCCAGCATGGCATGTGTATGTGTGTGCACAGAGGTGAGTGGAGGGGAGCAGGCAGAAGCCCCTGGGGATGATCGAGGGCAGGGCTGGAAACACAAGGGGCTCCCCTAGTGCTCTCCATCGCCCCTTTCCAGCCAGGACCTTGCCACATGCCATTCCCACTGGGGTGGGTGGCCTGGGATGAAGGTGGGGTTTAAGGTGGATTTAACAATGCCCAAGCTTTGGTGTCAGTGGGTATGTCTATACTGGAGGCTCTGTTAAGTCAATGTAACAAGGTTGACTTTAAGTCAACTTAAAGTTCACCTTGTTAAGTTGACTTAGAGCATCCACACAGAAAACTCCTGTCAACTGCCTGCATCCACACTGGCAGGTGCGAGGTTGACCCTTTCGGGTGGCCAGGAACTCTGGAAGGGGGCCTGGAAGCCAAGTCAGTCAACTTAAGCGCTACTCCCTGTCTACACTGGCTTAAGTCAACTTCATAAAGTTGACTTAAGCATTAAGTCAACCTTAAGAAGTGGTGTTATTAAGTTGACTTAAGGAAGTGCTTAAGTCAACTCAATAAAAGACCAGTGTGGCTGCAAGGGTCCTTAAGTTGACCTAGGGCTCCAGTGTAGACGTACCCACTTAGAGCAACCTTAAGGCTGATATAGCTTATGCTGGGCCACATGGGGGAAGCAGAGATCACCTCTCATGCATTGGGCTCTGGGCCACTGCCCACTATGCCAGGGCCCTTACCCAGCCTCACACCACCAGCTGGGTGAGATGCCCAAAGGGCAGGAGGTGTTCCCACCCACAAATGGGATGGTGCAGATAGGGCACATGGGGCCTGGAAGAAACTCCTTTGACTTCAGAAGCCACTGGGCCATGTTCAGCCTTGGCATCACTGCATGGACAAGCATCAGCATCTGACAAGTCATGGCTTCTCTTTACTCTCTCCTGCCAGGACCATTGCCAACTCCGGGCTGCGGTACATCGCCACTGATGCCTTCCAAGCCAACCCCAAGCTGACCTATTTGTGAGTAGTGCCTCCGGGAGGGCCAGTGTTGCATCCATATCACTGCTTTCCCAGCAACCCAGTCTTTTTAGGGCAATGGGCAATTTGAGATGGGGCCATGCTACACCAGGTGCTGTGCATGTGTGTCATGGGAAACACTCCCTGCACTGAAGGAGTTGCAGTTGAAATGGACAAAAGGCAGAAGGGGAAACTGAGGCACAAATCATTGGATAGCAGAGCTGGGATAAGACCCCAGATCTCTTGCATCTCAGCTTATACCGTCCCCACTGGGCCAGGCTGCCACGTTAGCAACCCCTGGCTTCATCAGCTGATCTGTCAGGTCTCAGCTTTTGCGACTTCTGCCTCTCGCTGCCCCTTGCTTTCCCTGCAGGCCTTCCAAAGGATCCATGCTCTGACTGAACCCCATTGCCATCCCAAACTTTATCACACCTTTCTGTCTATCCATCCATCCCCCAGTCAGATCTATCTATCTATATCAGCCCAAGGAACTAGCTAGCCCCCACCCTGGGTGGTTTGGGTTTCCCTTGTCTAGAGGCGAAGGGGATTGATTAGGCACAGCTGTCCCTCTGACTGAAATTGACGGGGAACGGCAGAACTCGATCTCTCAACAGCTGGGCACAGGGGATGGGGCGGGGGGAGGAGTGGAGTGCTGTGGAGGGGGTGACAAGGGGCCGCTGGGCCTTGCTGCTGAGTGAGAAATCATCAACCAGAGCACGAGGGAGGGAGGGAGGTTTGTCCCCAGCCCACCCTGTGGGGAAGCCACACTGCCCCCAAGTGATTGTGTTGGGGCAAGCGGCCTTGTTTGGACCCTGCCATAAGAGTGAAGGGGGGCAATAGCATGACTTTGGGGCAGGGCAGGAGGGCGTTGGCACTGAGCAGGGATCTCCCTTTGACCCTCCAGAGAATTTTAACTAGGTGGGGAGAATGGACCTGTTCTCTTCCCAGGGCACTGTGGAGGGGCCCTGATTCACCCCTTTCCCTTCCCTCTGGGACCCCAACTTGGGAGTCAGCAAACCCTCCACTCCCAGATCTGACTGGTAATGCTTTACACTCACTGTTGCCCTGCTTGGCCCCCTGCAGGACCCTGGATTGACCAAGGGGTTTAGGCACCTAGGGGGTGCAGAAAGGCAATTTGGGGAGAATTTACTGATGTGCCTAAATGTATTAAGTACCTAATGCTGCCTTCACACTTCCCTTTGGCATGAGTGGTTCCCACCACCCCC
>ML682058.1:1148759-1172996 GCA_007922195.1 Podocnemis expansa
TCACGACCAGGCATCCCTGTAGTGCCTGCCCTGGAGAGCTGACACAGTCTCAGTATAGGACAAGATGAATAATTGACAGCTCTGTTTGTTTCTTAGCCCCCTGGGTTTTTAGGAGGGGGCTAATAAACTACCCAAGTAGTGACCTACCCCACCTTTCCTAGCTTGGGAGCTCTGACAGGCTGAATCTTGAGGGAGAAGGAATGTAAAATACCCCTCCAGCTCTGATCACGTTTCCTCTTGCTTGTAACAAGCGAAACCAGAAGTAACCGCTTGCTGGTCTCTTTTGTGGCTGTGTTCCACGTCCACCTTGGGAGAGGCTTGGGCCTGCTGAGCACTTGTGTTCCCGATTCAGCTGGGCATGGGGGCACGTGCTTCACTGGGTACCACTGGGACTTATCCCTCACTAATGTGCTTTGCCGACAGAGGGCCTGTCCTGGATTGTGCTCCTCACCAGGCAAGGATGTATCTGGTGTTTAAATATCTTGGAGGGAGAGGGGTGGCTTGGGGGGGGGGTGCAGTTGGGGATGAGACTCTTGTGCTCCAAACTATAAGGCACCCCACGCAAATTAGGGCAGAGCGAGGATGGACTACTGGTTAGGAGACCTACCTTCAGTTCCTATCTCTGCCACTGACTCCCTGTGTGACCTTGGTTGAAGTCACTTAGTGTTGCTGGGCCTCAGTTTCCCACCTGCCCAATGGGGATAGCAGCCCTACCCTTGGGGGGCTAAATATGACCCCCAACTGTGCAACGCTCATTCCTGGGATGGGGGGGGCAGAACTGAGTCCCGCAGAAGCCTGCCTGAGTGCACAGAGGCTGGGGAATTTGGAGAATTGTCTTCACTGGGGGAGTGGGGGGCTGGCTGTTTCATGGAGTACTTCCAGCCAGGCTGCAGAAAGCGGCCCAGCCCAGCAAGTGGGGATGTGGTCTTTCTGACCATCCGAGAGCTACCTTGTATGGGGTGGGCATTGGGGATGAGGTGCATGCTTGGGCCAGCTCACTGCAGCCTTGGGTGAGTGTTGCTTTCTCAGTGTCACAGCAGGGGAGAGGTGGGGTGGGACAATCCATTCAGGGCATCTCAGGGGGCGTTTCTCTTCCCACTGGCAGGAACCTCTCTTCCAACCACCTGCAGTCGCTGTCCTGGAGAACGTTTCACTCCCTGGCCCTGCAGGAGCTGTAAGTAACCCCAGAAGGGGCCTTTCCCCAAACCATCACCTGCTGGTATAACACTCAGAAACTGATGCCCCATTGTATGCCTCAGGGTGACTACACTGGAGTCACTCCAGATTTACACCAGCTAGAGGATTAAGCCCCTCCCCAAAGATGGGGCCATTGTCATGGGTGGGGTAATCCCAGAATTGGAGTAAGCTGGTGTCACCTGATAAATTGCTCTGGATTTGTACTGCCCACAAGTCTAGAGACAGGGGGATCTCAGTGTGGGGACATTTCCTGTTCTGTTCTGAAAACTGTTTCCAGACTTCTTCTAGAGCACTCTGAGTGTAGACAGGGTTCTGCTGGAATTTGGGGGCACTGCCCTCTTCCAAATCAGCTCCAGAACTGTGATAGAAACCTATCTCCACTTCCGTTCAAGATTCATGTTCTACAAGGAGATTTCTAGGTCTGTTTTAGAGCACAGCTAGATACCTCTTTCCTAATTCAGCTCTAGACTGCTCTTCCACAAGCCCATTTCCAGATCAGTTCTAGACTCCTAGAAACCTGTATCCAGCTCAGTTCTAGACTAGTGTGCTAGGAGCTTGTTCCCAGACCTGCTCTAGATCAGTGGTTTTCAAACTTTTTTTTGTCAGGACCCAGTTGAGAAAAATCATTTATGCCTGTGACCCAACAATTACATCTTTGAGCAGTGTGTTCCAGTCCTTTGGTGGTGGCAGCAAGGGGCACTGCGACCCAGTGCCTGAGGGTCTGTGACTAGTACTGGATCCCAACCTCAAGTTTGAAAATCACTGCTGTAGATGGAGATTATTGAGTGGGTTTTGTTTTAGGTGAGGTGGATTTTCTTACCTCTTGAACCATCCTCATTCTAAACCGGGTGCAGCCCCACGTTAGCCCATTAGGTGGCTATTTAGAGAGTCCCTGTACTCTGCTGGCTCTGCCTGTTCTGGTGTGGGAGGCAGCTGAATTCCCATTTTACCATCTAGATCCCAGATGTCCTGGGGTTTGGAGTCCAGGGATGGGGTCAGCTCTGAGGTGGAGGAACCAGAGTCAGAACTTTGTTCTCCTCCCCATCACCAAACACCAGCAGAATACAAATTCTCCCCATCATTGAATCAGCTCCCTTAGCCCCACCTCTTACCTGACCTGCCTCCCATCCTTCCCCCTAGCGTCCTTGTTGGGAATCCCTTCCAGTGCTCCTGTGGCATCCGTTGGCTGCAGCTGTGGCAGGAGAGTGGTTGGGCCGACTTGGGGAACCAGTCCCTGAGCTGCTGGCAAGGGAAGAAGGAAATGCCCCTGGACCGCCTACACATTGAGGACTGTGGTAAGTGGGATCTGCTGAGGGAAATGGAACAAGGTGGGGCTGGGAAAGATGAGCAGTGCATGCCCCATGGGGATGGGGAACTGAGATCCGCTGTGCCTCATACCAGTTCTGCAGCAGGTTAGCATCAGGGAAATCTGGAGTCAGCATGGTGATGCTGGGGCACAAGTGGGAGCCAGCAGAGGGTGGCAGTGGAGGGTCAGTGGGGGGTTCCCTGGGGTTTGGTTTCCATAGGGCAGCACTGACTGGGGGGAGTAGGCAGACTCCTGCTGGGCCCAGCCTTGGCTTGGATGGCTGAACAGAAGGCACAGAAAAGGAGAAAGGCAAAGGATGGTGGTGGGGGTGCTGGCTCAGGGATGGAGGGGATGATGTTCTGTCACCCTCATGCCTGCCATGAGAGAGAGCTGTTCCAGTGCTCTCCCTGGTCTGTGCTCACCCTGTCCTCATTTGGAAGGCTCACAAGAGGGGCAGCCTATCCCCTGGGTCTGTTGGGGTGCTCCCCTGTGTGTGTAGTGTCCAGGGGTTTGGGAGATTGGAGCCCGCAGACACCTGGCAGACAGGGCTTGTGCCACCAGAAGAGTTGGGAAGCTGACCCACAGCTGGCATGGATAGCTAGGGGCATGAGGGGGTGAGGGGTGTCCCAGCCCTGGGCCTCTCTGATCCACCACAGCGTCCTGCTTAGGCTCCCCTCACTTCTGGGACTCCTCCCCATGCAAGGAAGCTTAACTCCAATCTCATCAGGGGTCCCAGAAGCGAGGGAAAGCAAACTGATCTCCCTGGGTTCAGAGGGAGCAAGTCGGCCAGCTTCCACCCAGGGGTTGGGCCCCAGGGTTCCCTTGGGAGTCCTGTGTGGGGTTTTGGGGTTTGCCCCCATCAGAACCACATAGGCACACCCCCCTCAGTGCTGGTCGCACCCACAGGGGCCAGCACCAGCCTCAGTTACACCCCGGCTGGATTCTCCCAGGGTCCTGCTAGGATTGGGCCCCTCTACTTAGCTGGGATCAGTTCCCAGGTCCCTCCCATCATCCGCCCATGTTCCTCTCCACCAAAGGCAGCACCTGAGGGTCTGAGCAGAGCCAGCCATCCTTTCCCACAGGACTACATCCCATTCTCTTCTCTTCTCCTTGGCAGACCCACCGAAGATCTGGATTGAGCACCAAGATGTGCCGGTGAGGCAGGGTGAGAGTGTGAACCTAACGTGCCACTTCACAGCTAAGCCACCAGCCCATGGGCGCTGGATCATACCTGACCTGGGGCCTGAGCCTCCCGTTATCACCAAGGCAAGCACAGTCCTGTTGCTATGGTTTGGGGGCTAAGGGGCACTGCTGAGCAACTGGCACCCAGTCCCTGGTGGGGTAGTTGAAAACTTGTCACAGAAACTGCCTGCCCCTCTGGGGGAAATTGTACCCCTCCCCATCTAAAATTTCCAACTTTAGGGGAGGAAAACTTAGAAAACCCAAAAAAGCCACATTTTTTTTCCCCAAGGAAGAAAAGTTCATTGAACAAGTTTCCACTAGTTTGGCTCATGGCCACAGAGAATTAGGGCATGCTGGGGAGACCCAAATCTGAGCCCTGCTTAAATTCAACTCCCTTCCCTCTGGCTCTTGGAGTGTTGTAGGACATCAGGCACTCCTGCCCCTTATGGTCAGATGGTGGCTCCAACCTGGCATCCCCATCCAGGACTGGAAGCCATATACGCAAGACTCCAGTATGGCCTAGTTAGGTGTAGGGACTGGGGATCGATAAAGCTAAATCCTGGCTTTGCCAGCGATGGATTCTATGGGTATGTCTACACTAGTAAATTAGTCTGGATCAAGGAGGCTTAATCAGGACTAATATAGCCCATGGCCACCCTAGGCTTTCCCTAGTTTGAACTAAGAAATTTCTTAGTTCAAACTAAAGAACACTTAGTTTGAACTAATAAGTACTGGCACTTTAGTTTGAACTAGGCATGATGTGGACCAGGACTAATGCTTAGTTCGAACTTAAGAATTTGAACTAAGTCGGTTAGTTCGAACTAACCACGCATTCTAGTTCGAACTAAGTGTTAGTTTGAACTTAGGCTATGTCTACACTAGAGGATTCAGGTAAATCGAGTTAATAATGTCAACTTAAAGTTTGTTTAAGTCAACTTTATAAAGTCAACTTAAGCCGAGGATCCATTTTTAAGTTGACTTAATAAAGTCGACTTTAATTGGTTCCCTGGCTTAAGTTGACTTTATAAAGTCAACTTAAATGTCTCTCCTGCCTTAAGTTGACTTTATTAAGTTGACTTAATGGCCACATTTTGTAAAGTCAACTTAATAAAGTCAACTTAATCCTTAAAATTGATTTTAAGGGTGAGAGTTATTAAGTCGACTTGAGCAAATGCTTAACTCGACTTAATGAACTCCAAATATGGCCAGGAAGTTGCTTATCTCAACTTAAGTCTGGTAAAGTCAACTTTAGCCTCCAGTGTAGACATACGCTTAGAAGCACGCAGTTAGTTCAAACTTAGAAGCGCAGGGTTAGTTCAAACTAACCTGAGGTTAGTTTGAACTGACCTCAAACTTCTTAGTTTGGACTAAGAAGTCCAAACTAATTTTGGCTGATGTAGACATAGCCTATGTGACTTCTCTGTGCCTCAGGTTTCCTCTTGAGGTACAGTTCTCCTTGCTTTATGAAGGATTCCTTAGCTGGGTGGTTCATGTTAAGCAGCGTTTGACCTCAGTATCTGTATGCAAACTCCCTTGTCCCCACCCCAAACTGCCTCTTTGCAAATATTTAGCAGCAGGGCACATACCATGATGACATCCTGTGGTATCTGTCTACCAATAAGTGGGCCCAGTACTGAACACACTGGGGTCTGACTCCATGCCTTTGCTAGTACATCACAGATAATATCAGTTGTGGTGTTCGTGTAACAGTAGCACAGAATCACTGAGATCAGGGCCCCATTGCACCAGGCTCTGCACATATGTGTTGTGAAGGGCAACACCAGTCCTGTGGTTTGCAGTCTAGATGTGGTGGGAGGTGTCGTGAGTCTGAAGCTGATTCTCCAACCACTAGACTCTGCTGCCTTGTCAGGCTATGAGTGAGGCAGGCCACAGGGCGTTTAGTAGGGGCTGTTGGCCTAAATCCTGAAGAAAGAGGGATATTGGTGCCTAGTTTCCTTATGCTGCACTTGCCCTCTGCAGGCTGCTGTCAGAATAGCATGGCTGTGTGTCCAAGGCCCTACACTGGTGGCAGTGACTGGAGATTGTCCCAACGTTCAGGCTTTTTCCTGGCAGGGTAGGAGATTTTGAACGGCCTTTCCATGAAGGGGGCTGCAGACCACAGTATGCTACCACAGTGGTGTCATAGCAGACTATGCGGTCTGTCTTTCTCTGTTCCCGCAGAGGTCTGATTCAGAAATCACACTACAGATCTTCAATGTCTCCTCCAGCTTTAACCGAAAAGATATCACCTGCTGGGCTGAGAATGAGGCGGGTCCCAGCGAGGAAGCCGTGCAACTGAACATCACCTGTGAGCAGCATATGTGGTGTACCAGAGTGAGAGAAGCCAAGTGGCTAGGGAG
This sequence comes from Podocnemis expansa, assembly GCA_007922195.1. NCBI lineage: Eukaryota > Metazoa > Chordata > Testudines > Podocnemididae > Podocnemis > Podocnemis expansa. Next base: position 1,154,805 of record ML682058.1, read on the forward strand.
ACCTGAGTTCAAGTTTGTACTCTGCCAAAGACATCCTGAGTGACCCTGGGAAGGCCCTTACAGTCTGTGTGTGCTGCAACTGGTGGTAGATGCACCAGGCCAGTTTGAATCTAGCTTGCTCCAGTAATGTTGCCTGTCCGGTGAGGCAGGATGAGCCAGGCTCAGGCAGCTATGGCTTCCCAGCTATTGTTCAGCATAACTAAATGAAAACTAGTTCAGCTAGGGCTGCATGGGCTGTAGTCCGCCCTTTTATTGAAAGATAGACAGAGCCTTAGTCATGCCATGCCTCAGTTTCCCAGTTCTGATGCGGAGCTGGTAGCTCTGCCTTACAGGGTGCCATAAGGATAGCTACAGCCTAGCGCAGGGTGGGGCTCAGATACTATGATGATGACTGAACCTAAGATGAAGACAGGTGCTGTATTATCAGCTAAAAGCTGGTTTTCCCAGCAGGCAGGTTAGTTTCTGGGCCTCAATCTGCAGAGCAAGAGGACTGAGGTTTTCAGAGCTGCCTATGGCAGTGGTTCTCAACGTTTTGCTGTTCATGACACACTTGGCAGCATTTTGCAACTCTACGGGATGTGCCAGACTACCACACCTCTGGCCAAATCCAGCAAGCTCCCTGACTTTCTGCAACACACTTACCACTGTGGAGACACAGTACTGTGTTCTGACACAGTGGTTGAGAACCTCTGGCCTATTGGATCTGGATGCGTCTAAACCCCTTGGGCAGCTTTGGCGATCAGAGCAAGAGCACGCTACGGTGTAGTGGCTACCCACAAAGACTGCATGGGGAAAGGCTCCTCTAGCTTAAGTGCTGGAGGTCTGTGCACTGGAGATGGTGGTTGCCAGTTCCAAAGCTTTCTGGCAGGGGTGTGCACCCATCTGGTTGCTCCACAGGCTGGATATTCTGGCCCATGGGAGCTTGGGAGCTCTAGCTGGGAATGCCCCCACTGCTTTCGTAGCATGCTAGCTCCTGTCCTCTAAAACCAGCCTGGGAGACTTGTTCCCAGCTTCAGTGTATACAAACCCTAAGGGGAGCGCACCTTTCACATTGGTGAGAAAGGCCCTTAGCAGAGGAATGCCCCAGGCCATAACCCCAGGTGACTGTGACTGTGCCTGCTGCCTACCGGCTAAGGCTCTGCAACCTGCCGCTGGTCCCTGGAACAATGCACTGGCCTGAGCTATTGTTTGTCTTTCCTGCCCTCAGTCCCCGCTGTGATCGTGTACCTGCAGGAAGCCATCTCCCAGCACTACTGGTGCATCCCCTTCTCAGTGGATGGGAACCCCACCCCGGCCATCCGGTGGCTGTTCAACGGTTCTGCCCTGGTGGAGGGGCAGTACATCCACACCAAGATCTTGGAGCAGGAGCACAACTCCACCGTGGCGCACGGCTGCCTGCAGCTGAACCGGCCCACCCACGTTAACAATGGCAACTACACTCTCTTGGCCCAGAACCCACTGGGCTCCGACTCCCGCACTGTCCTGGGGCTCTTCATGGACAATCCCTTCAGCTTCAACCCCGAGGAGCCCATAGTTGGTATGTCCCCCTTGCCCCATGTCCTAATAACCCTGCTGGGCTAGGACCTAGTGAGGACAAGTGCTAGGGAGGGGGAGAATTGCTTAAGGTGTGTAGTGTTGGGTTCCTGGCTCCATCCCAGCCCTGCTGTGTGACCTCAGGCAAGCAGCTTCCTGCTTGTTTCACATTGTGAGCTCTTTGAGGCAGGGTCTGTCTCTCAACCAGAGAGGGGACGTCTACACTCTCTGTTGCAGCTCAAGTAGCTTTAATCTTGCTAGCCTGGGTGCAGACAGCAGCCTGGGCCATACAAACCCAGCCAGGACCCTGTACTTGGGATGATCACCTTGGTTGTGTTCATATTGCTGCAGCTTCATGGCCCTGGCACTGGTGCTAGCTAGGTTAAAAAGCCTATACAAGTTGCAGTCACACCCCTGTGCCCTGCCTTAAGGGGGCCCTGATTTCCTCCAGGAAGGCACCGAATAAGAATCCCTACCGAGTTGCCCTCTACAAGGCTCCAAACAAGATCCCAAAACTTGAGGTGGCTTGAGACTGAAGCGATACGGGCAAAAGCTGGCCCATCTCTGGAACCGTCCCTTGCAGCAGTGCCCCGTGGGTATGCAATGCCACCACTTTTTGGCACTTGCTCCTGCAGGGCAGGGCTGGGATTGGAGGCTGGGGTGACTATGTCCGACGCCTCCCCCCCCACGGCCCCAGCTTCAGGGAGGAGCGTGGTTCCCCAGGGTCCTAGTGTCTGAGCTTTCTACTGCTTATCCCAGGTTACACCAGAATCTGGGGCATCACTCCAGATTTCCATTGCCAGGAGTGGAAGGCAATTAAGGCCCTGGGCGGAGCAAAAAGTCAGTGGGGATTTGTAAGATCCACTGGTAGCAAAGCAGAGGCGCTCTGATCTGGAGGCTGAGGGGGTTTGCGGATTGGGTTTGCAGGGTGGCCAGGGCAGAGGTCCAGAGGACTGGTGCTGTTGCTGTTCAGAGAGTAACAACACATTTCCTCCCTGTTTTCCCCCACTGCTGCCTCAGTGTCCCTGCCTCCAGTGGGTGAGTATTTCCTAGGTAGTGGCTGCTCCTTGTTCTCCCCCTGCTTAAACTTTTCCAGGCTCCTGAGAGGAGCCATGCACCCTGGGCACTGCGAGCCGCAGAACCCTACCCGTCCCAGCAGGCCTGTATCACGTCTGCCCTCTCCAGAGCCTTCCTTTTCCTTGGTTCCAGCCCCTCTTTTGGTAGACAAACTGGATGATCTGGGGGGTAGGGTGTTCTCTGGGGCCTGTATCTTGTATCCAATCCACCCGCCTCCCAAGTGGTCCTTGAAGTCTGAACCTCCAGATTTTGCAGCTAGCCTCATTCCAAATCCCAGACTCATCACTGATGCCCACCCCACCCCCAAAATGAAACCTTGGAAACGTTGAGATCCATCCTGCCCTGAATTCTGCAGTTTGCTTCTGTCTCCTGATGAAATTCCTCAGACTGATCTCACACTGCTGCCGTTCTCCCCTGCTGCAGGCAAGGGGAACAGTACGCTGGATGGGCCGGTGGAAACATCAGAAGAGCACACATTTGGGGTGAGCCCTGGGAAAGTGGATCTGGGGTGGGGTGGGGAAGAGACATAGATCACTAAGAATACTGCTGACTTCCTCTGTTTCAGCATGCTGATGGAGTTTTTATGACCTGGGCTGCACTTACGGCTCACTGCAATCAGCAAACATGAACCAATAAAGCCCCCATGGGGTGGGTCAGTGTTATTACCCCCATTTTACAGGTAAGGAAACGGAGGCACAGAGCAATGCAGTGACTCAAGCTTCATGCAGCAGGTTAGAGGCGGAGCCTGGGATCCTGACTCCCAGTCTTCTCCTCAGACCACTAGATCCAACTCCCTTCCTAGATCTGGGACCAGAACCCAGGAGTCCTGACGCCTGGGTGTGTGCTGTGACCTCTAGACCAGCAGTTCTGAACCACTGTGGCGGGACACATTTCCATGTCACCACACAACAGGAAGGGTATGTCTACACTCACAATTTAGTTTGACTTAAGGAGGCTTAAATCGAACTAAATTAGCGCATGTCCACACTAGCTTTCATTAGTTCGAACTAAGGAGTTCCCTTAGTTTGAACTAAGGAAAGCCTAGTTCGAATCTATAAAAAAAATCTCCCCTAAATTCGAATTGATGGTTAATTCGAACTCAGTAGTTTGAATTAACCCAATGTAGCTGTGTTAATTCGAACTTTTAGTTCAAATAAAGCACAGCTAGATTTTCCCTATGCAATAGCGCCCCCTACCTGATGCGAACTAACTAGTCCTATCCATGGACATGCTCATTTGAATTAGGGTTTCTAGTGTGGCTGTGTTAATTTGAATCAACTTAATTCTAACTAATAATTATTAGTTTGAATTAATTAGTTCGAATTCAGTTAATTCAAACTAACCTTCTAAGTGTAGACATAGCCTAAGTGTGTTGCAGAGAGCCAGGGAGATGGCTGGATTTAGTTTGGAAGGGGTGGACTGGTGGGTCCTGTAGGATCATGATATGCTGCCAAGTGTGTCATTACCCACAAAAGGTTGAGAACCTCTGCTCTAGACAATCTTGGCTCCTCCTGGCATTTCATGTTGTGCTGTGGGTGGGCTGTCTGCAATTCCTTCCATTTACAAGGGAGGCAGCATTCCTATTGGTTAGAGCAGGGGGACTAAGGGATCCATCCTGGGAAGAGAGTGAGGAATCAAGTAGTTAGACCTGCGGAGACCGGCAGCCAGGGCCTCCTGGGTTCTTGCCCCAGCTTCAGAAGGGGAGTGCGATCTAGTGATTGGGGCTGGGAGCCAGGACTCCTGGGTTCTATTCTGACCTCAGCTATTAATATACTGGGCAATCTTGGATAAGTTACTTCCTTTCTCTGTGCCTCAGTTTCCTATAGTGAAACATTGGCCCACCTGCCAGGCAGCTTATGAGGCTTGGTTAATAAATATCAATGGCTTTGATTGAGCTTCCCGGTTTCCCTCCCCCTTCAGACAGTGGGAGTCTGGGTCTGAACCCAAACCCAGATCTCTCTCTGGCTTTGTGGACTGAGCCATCTCCCCTCCCCACAGGTCTCTGTGGCTGTGGCGCTGGCTATCTTTGCTTGCCTCTTCCTCTCCATCATGCTGATTGTACTCAATAAATGTGGACGGCCTTCCAAATTCAGCATTAACCGTAAGTCCACATCAATGCTGTCACTGCAGATAACTCCCTCCTTCTCCCAGCTGGCTGACACTGTGACCTTCAGCACTAGAAGTGCAGGACCTGTGCTACTTGAGCTAAAGGAATAACTCAGCTAAGTGTAGCAGTAGTAGGCTGTTATCTCCCGAGGGGGCCAGCCTCAGGGCTCTTTGTTAACTTGTTACATCCACTTTCATTACCTGTGTTGATTTCTTGCCTGTGCCCTATGTTTAGAGAGCACTGAGGCTCTCTGCGGAGACCTCCCTGCCCATCTGGGGTTTGGGGAGCAAGGTGAGGCTGAATGGTGTAGCTCAGACCTATGCTCTTTGCTGCCCTGAAAAGGCAGGAGGGGCCTGTCAGCTGGAGACCTGGAAATGCTGCTGGCTGAACTCAGCGCAGCAGCTGACCTGAGACATGTCTCATGGGGCAGTGTTGTGGGGGATCCCCTTCTGTGTCTGCTGAATGAGGCACAGGACAGACCCTACCTGCTCTGCTTCCATCATGAGGGGCTGCCGTCTGCCCTGGTTTCTCAGCTGCAGGGTGGGGGAGATCGAGGCAGCATGGAGGAAGCTGCCACTACTCCCCCTCATCTCCCACCAGGTGCCCAGTCTTATCTAGGTAGAGGCAAGTGGCCATGCTAGGATGGCATGAGCTGATGGTGGACAGAGCAAGGATATACATTTGAGGCTCCCTGGTCCTTCAGCTCCATTGGGTTTTGACTCCCACACCACCTGCATGAAAAGCAAGGCAGGTGGCACCTGCTAACTCATCCCTGGAATGGATTCGGACTCTAAATGGGTTTGATCAGCTTGTGTCACTCTCAGGGACTTGGGGGAGAAGACAGGCCCTGGTCAGAGCCTGGCAGTATTATGAAACCAGTAGCCAATGTCAGTTTTAGATCTAGCTCCTGGCGTTTCTTTCTTTCTTTCACCCCAGTTCTTTCTTTCTCTAGAAACTGAACTCCATTTTCCAAACTCATATAACTCTCCCAGCAGCTTCCCTGTCCAACCTATCCCTTGTCCCATCTACACTATGGATTGCAACAGTGGAAGCTGTTCTAATCCATGTCCTGAGCAGCTCCAGAAGTATTGCCTTCCTTTGTTGCTCCTTGGTGGGATAAATGCCCAGTAGTTACTGCAGATCTACCGATTCTGTTCACTGCTCCCCACTGCAGTGGTCTTTGGGGCAGGTAGGTAGAGCAGAGCATTGCTAGAGCCTGATCTCTCTTCTCTTCCCTTTCCCATGCAGGGGCGGCCGTGTTGGCCCAGGAGGACGACTTGGCCATGTCCTTGCACTTCATGAACCTGGGCAGCAGCCCTCAGTCCTCAGCTGAGAGCAAGCTGGATGGGCTGAAGACCAACTTCATTGAGAACCCACAGTACTTCTGTGACACATGTAAGGGCCATGGGGACAGGGAAGGTCTTGGGATGGGGTGAGGGAAGCCAGGGTGGGTCCCAGGGTGGAGGGGCTGGAAAGGATATGGGTACATAGTGGAGTAGGTGGGTGCAGCAATGTGCAGGGAGCCCCTCTGGGTTGATAGCAGTGGGAAACCAATGTGGGCTGGGCCCTTAGCCATGAGTCATGGTGTTGATCAGGGACAGGGGGTCCTGGCTGTAGGGCAGCATAGCAAAGGAGGGGAGTGCAGGGATCAGAGGAGTTCAGAGCTGCTCCCTTTCGCCTGGGTCCCTTGCCTACTCCATTTCTCCAACCCCACCTGCCTGGCCCCACAGGCTCGCCCCTCTCTGGACCAGCTCCCCCTGGCTTCTCTCCTGCACGCCTCTCTCCTTGCAGGCGTCCACCACATCAAGCGCAGGGACATTGTGCTGAAGTGGGAGCTGGGGGAAGGGGCCTTTGGGAAGGTCTTCTTGGCCGAGTGCTACAACCTCATCGCTGAGCATGAGAAATTGCTTGTGGCTGTCAAGGTAAGACTCCCTTCCCCCCACCACCAAGAGAAACCTCTGCTGGGGATGGGGTGATCCCAGGATCCACCCAGGTTGCCATGACTGTCAAGGTGCTGCAAGCTGCAACAGGCAGGGTGGGACTAGAACTTAGATTCACCCAAGCAACAGAAGAATCCCCATTAGCTATCGGCAGCATAGGGCAGTGGTTCCCATCCTTTCATCTGCCATGACACACCTTGACACCTCTAATTATTTTGGGGCACACCACCACATAGTCTCCCAATGACCTCATGAATATTCATGAGCCAATCCAGAACTCTGAGTAGTTTTTCAAAAAATTCTGTGGCACACCTTCACAGGCCTCAGGGCACACTGGTTGGGAAACACTGGCACAGGGCATATGATGCACTTTTTGAGAGGTGCTGATTCAATCCTGTAAGGGGCACTTAGACCGCATGTAGATACATCAGATATGGGCCCAATCAAGACCCCTTCAGAGGTCAGATCCAAACTCATGCCTATGGTTCTATATCTGTGTTATACCGAAAGGAGCCCAGGTTCTTTCCTAACTGTGATGTGGCCATGAACAGCGACTGGCTCAGTGAAACCTCCTGACAGTTGGGTGGAATAAAGTCTCTGCTGTCATTTCTATTACATCGCTGAAATTCGGACCTCGCTCTGCCAGGCACTGCACAGATGCCTAGAGGGAGCGTCCCGGCCCTGAAGCATTCACAGTCTAACCAGAAGGGTTTTTTACTGTGTCAAGCATGGGTACTGTGGCCCAGAAGCAGCAGCAGATGGTCCCTGGGGCTCTCCCCACCCCTCAAGCCCTGTGTTCCACTCACCCTGCCCTCACCCTGTCCTCTCTGTACCCATCTCCCTCCCCTGCAGGCCCTAAAGGAGGCAACAGAGAACGCCCGGCAGGACTTCCAGCGGGAAGCGGAGCTGCTAACGGTGCTGCAGCATGAGCACATTGTCAAGTTCTACGGGGTGTGCACAGATGGGGAGCCCCTCGTCATGGTCTTTGAGTACATGAAATATGGTGACCTCAACCGCTTCCTCAGGTGGGGCCCGGCCTGCAGCCAGCCCGTGCAGGGGGTGGGAGACAGCATGAGCCCCTGAGGGGAAGACACCTGGTCCTGAGCTGTGCCACCTAGGTGGTTGACGGCAAGCTCTGGGTCACTTCCTACCAGTCCACCCCCTTCTCGCAGCATAGATTAGAGCAGCCACTGGGGCTGCTCTAACTTGGTCACAGCCAGAGGCACCATCTGGCAGCCCAGAATAGCCAGACACCTATGCCACTCCTCCCTGCCCTTGCCGAGCCCCTTTTGGCACAGCCCATGAACAGTGAATAAGGTTCAGCTTCCTCCCTGTTGGGCTCCAACACCAGAGGGAGGTAGAGGAACAAAGGGTCAGTTGTGAGAGGTGATTTTTTTTTTAAGCTAGGATGCAGGAATTGCTGGATGGGGCTACCAGGAGAGTGTTGCAGGCTATGAGAGAGAACTATCTTGTATCCAGACTAGGGAGAGCAGCAGGGAAGAGGGTAGTGCTGGCTGATGGGGTTGTGGAGAGAATATGTGCGGGGTAATGGTGGATAAATGAGCCGCTGGGTCTGAAGATGAGGCAGGGCAGAAGAAGCTGGGTGACACAATATGGGGTTTCAAAAGGGATGGCCGTGTTAGTCTAGTCCAGTAAAAAAACAACAAGCAGTTGTGTGGCACTTTAAGACTAACAGATTTATTTTTTGCATGAGCTTTCGTGGGAGAAGATCCCACTTCCTCAGATGCCTCGAAGATGGGTGAACTTACAGAAAGGAATGAAACTAAATGCAAGTGGGTGTAAAACATAGGATCCCCCTTGCATTTAGTTTCATTCCTTTCTGTAAGTTCACCCATCTTCGAAGCATCTGAGGAAGTGGGATCTTCTCCCACGAAAGCTCATGCAAAAGATAAATCTGTTAGTCTTAAAGTGCCACACAACTCCTTGTTGTTTTTTTACAATATGGGGTGGCAGTGGAGAAAGGAGGCAGGGAGCAGTGTGGCAAATGCAGATTGGCAACCTCTGTGAAGTGCTTGCTGCCTCTGCGTCACCCTCCTGGGCTCTCCTGGGGTGTGTTAAGGAACCGCTGGCAAATTCACAGGTCCTTCGCTCAGCCAGCTGCACTGGGACCTGGCCGTGAATCAGCTCCAAACCAAACCACTCACCCAACCATTTCCAGGGTTGGGGGCAGCCATGGGCCTAGGATGGAGCGAGCTAGCGTCCACTGTGCCAGCATGAGGGGAGTAGCTGGAGACAGCCCTGGGAAGCATGGGGGTCCCTCTTAAGAGCAGGGTTGAGGGCAATAAATAACATCCCTGCTCTATTCCCCTTGCTACGCCTGGCAAGATGTTGCTGGGGGTGGCACTGGCCTGGGGAGGGGTGACAGCCTGCCATTAAGGGGAAAAAACACCCCCCACACTCTTTAAATTATACACTGTCACCCCACCCCACCCTCATGGATCCTGACAAGGTCCTTCATTGTCTCCACTTGGAGCCAAGCTCCCCTTCCCCAGAAGCGGACTCATGTCTTGGGCCCACTCACTGTTAGGGGCCTGTGTTTGGTGACCCCCTAACTCAGGAGCCTCAGAGGCTCCAGAGCCATGTGGGTGCCAGGGGCAGGGCAGAAGTGGCTGAGTTGCCAAGCATGGCAAAGGCCAGCAGGTTAGCTTAGCAGCAGGGGCAACGCTGGCGTAGGGCTTACAGGGCTCGAGCCCCGAGTCCCAGTGCCAGAGCCCTGGGTCTGCCATGGCAGCAGCTGCCCAGGTCTTTTTCCAGGCCAGACATGCTCCTACCTCATGGCTATGGTTAGCGTCTCTGCAAACGGGACAAAAACCGGCCTGGTTCGGCCTGAGATCCCCTGGCCACTCTCCCCTCACCCTCCTGATGCCATGGCGCACACCCCTGGGCTCGCACTGATATGGTGACATGCTAAGTGGCACACCCACTTCCCCAGGCCCCCCCCAACCCTGCTGGGCCCGTTACTCTGCATTATTTGCCTCCTTTCTCAGATCCCCCCCCTCCTCACTGCTCCATTACCGTGGCAGCTCAGCCAGCCAGCCCTGCTAATGCGGCCCTCCTTGCAATATTGATTAGATTAGCTGTCTGAGAGGCTTAAATAGAGGGAGATTGGCCATCAGCTGAAATAAGCAGAGACTTTTCGATTGGCCCCCAAGGTATTGCTGATAGACGGGGGGGCTGCCAGCGGCATCGCTTAGTGTCCGTGGGAGGACTTCTGAGACGTGGCTTTGATGATTATTGTTATGGGACTTGGCACTAATGGTTCTGCTTCCCGGGAGCCATGCGGTCCTGTCCCTGTCCCCCTTGAATGATGCTGTCAGTAGTGCTTGGCATCAAATGAGCCCTGCGAGTGCAGGCACCTGGCTGGGTGAGGGGAAAACAACACCTCCCCGAATAAGTGTGTGCCTCAAACCACGCTCCACAGGCCTGGCGGTCCAGGGAGCTGAGTTAGCTTTGCATGTTACATACCAAAACGCACATGCCGAAACACACACACACAAGACTGGCCACACTGGGTCAGATCAATGGTCCATCCATCCCAGTCTCTATCTTCCACCAGTGGCCAACGGTAGGTGCTGCATAAGGGATGAACAGAACAGGGCAGTCAGATGAACAGAACAGGGCAATCAGCAAGTGATCCATCTCCTGTCACCCATTCTCAGATTTTGGCAAACATGGGCTAGGTATGCTGGTTTTGCATCCCTGTCCAGCCTGAATAACAGCCATTGATGAACCCGTCCTTTATAACCTTATCTAGTTCTTTTTTGGACCATGTTATAGTCTTGGCCTTCACAGCATCCTCTGGCAAGGAGTTCCACAGGTTGACTGGGTGTTGTGTGAAGAAATACTGCCTTTTGTTCATTTTAAACCTGCTGCCTATTAATTTCGTTGGTGACCCTTAGTTCTTGTGTTTTGGGAAGAAGTAAATTATACCTCTTTTTTAAAGAGGCAAGAGGGTATTTTCACCCCATTAGACATGTACATGCTCACACACCCCCAATGCACCCCATTATATGCAGACAACTAGATGCACAAACACACACCCTGTCACACACATCAACATACAGATACACTCACATGCGTGTCTCCACACACACACATCTCCTGGGAACTGCAGTGTTTTGGACTAATTTTCATTGTTGGGTTGGGGAGGGGGGAGGAGAGCAGGGGGATTCTCAGGGGAGTGTTTGTACCCACATCAAGACCTTCTTGTGCTGTTGAACCAGCCTAGAGGGGCCCGAGTGTGATCAGAATCAGATTGAAGTACCAAACCAAGAATCAGGCTAGTTCCTGTTCCCCTCCTCTCTATGCCTGGCCTCATTGCCACCACCTGCCTTTGCCCTGCCCAGGTTGCACGGGCCAGATGCCAAGATCCTAGATAACGGGAATGGCCAGTCATTTGGGCCGCTGACCCTGAGCCAGATGCTGCAGATTGCCACACAGATTGCCTCGGGTGTGGTGTACCTGGCCTCACTGCACTTCGTCCACCGTGACCTGGCGACACGCAACTGCTTGGTGGGCCAAGGCCTGGTAGTGAAAATCGGGGACTTTGGAATGTCCCGGGACATCTACAGCACAGACTACTACCGGGTGAGTGCCCTGTGGGCGTGGGGTTGGGGGGAATCTCATGGCAGCTCTGGCTGTGTCTGGCCTTCCCTTAACTAGGGTGCCCATGGCCTTGGGTCTCCAAACACCTAGGCCCATCTCAGCTTACCAGTATCTCCTCTGCCTTCCCTCTCCACATCACTCCGGTGCCTGTCGACCTTCTGATTATCCCCCACTGTGGCAGGGTGAGGGCACAGGCCTCAGTGTTGTGGATTAAATGCAGGTTGCCTCATAACCCCGTTAACCTCTGCATCTTGTCTGCCATGGGCAGTCCAACCCCTTAAAGATAACAGCCTTCTACTGCTGCCAGTTAGCGGGGATCCAGGATTAGTCCATATACAGAGGATAACAGACTGTGATTGCTGTGAGCTAAGGGAGTTTGGCAGTTGGTTTGCATGGTCAATGGCAGTCTAATGCTGCCTGCTAATGGAGTTCAGTGACTGGGCCCTATAAAGGATAAAAGCCCACTACTGCTACCAGTTATCTGGTAGAAATCTATGCTTTGGAGGTCTCATGTTTGTACAGGCTTTGCCCCCCTGCATATCCTAAGCACCCCTTTGGCCAGGGTGGTTTGTCCATGCCCGTGTGTATGTCCAGTGCCAGTGGAAGTTTTTCTGGTCCTGTACTTGCCTGCAGACCCCAGCCCCTCTGCCCTATGGCCTGAGACTGCAGTCTTGTTGCTGACTGCCCTGGGGTAACTAATGCACTAGAGGAGCAAGGTTTCTCATCACAGTGAGGCATTCCCATCTGGCCAGAGGGAGCCAAATCCATCCATCTCCATCTCCTCAAGGGCACTGCTGGGATTCACCCCTGTGACAGGCAGGGGCTCTGACCAGCCTCTTCAAATTTTCCCTTTTAGCTGCTGCCCCACCTTAGTCCTTATGCATATTTAATAGAGTCTGCACTGGAAAAGGGAGCGCAGACCACTTAGTGAGTGGAAAAGGAGCATTGCCAGGAAGAGGAGAGGGCTGTTGTGTAAGGGTTAATGAAAGGAGAGAGGGAGATGGTACAAAAGAAGAGCTTTTCTGGGCCTGATTCTGTTCTGCTGATGTAAATCAGGAATGACTCTTGTGTCAAATTGGAGTGAGCAAATGGAGAATCCAGTCCTATGCCTTTCATCTTTCTTCTTTTTCCATTCCTTCCTGTTCTGTCGCTCTTTTCCTGTCTTTGTCATTTTCCTTTTCTGTTTTTCTCTTCTTACATCTTCATTCTTTACATTCTTCCTTCTTTCTTTCCTCTTTTTTTATTCTTTTTCTCTCCTGACTTCCTTTCTTTTATTTTTATTTTTTCTGTGTCTCAAAGTTCTTTCTTTCTTTCTTTCTTTCTTTCTTTCTTTCTTTCTTTCTTTCTTTCTTTCTTTCTTTCTTCTGCAATATCCTGGCCTTGGCCACCTAATCCAGCCTCACCTGGTCTCTCTGAAAGGTGGGAGGACGCACCATGCTGCCCATCCGCTGGATGCCACCTGAGAGCATCCTCTACAGGAAGTTTACTGCTGAAAGTGACATCTGGAGTTTTGGGGTGGTTCTCTGGGAGATCTTCACCTATGGGAAGCAGCCATGGTACCAGCTGTCTAACACTGAGGTGAAGGATGCTCTGATGAGGGTGATGTGGGTGGGAAAAACACCAGGGTTGGGGTTGGGAAGGATGATTGGGTTAGTTCCAGGGAGCAGGGTCATAATGTTTCCACTGCACTGCTGGTTCTCTGGTGGCCAAGAATTCAGCTGGAGGGAAGGAAATGGGCTAAAAAATAAAGGGTGCCGGCGGGAGTAGAGGGTGAACCTCATCCACCATGGCTACAGCAGCATGGTGATTGCATTCTGCCTCTCATGTGGCAGTGCAGTGTAGCAGTTACAGCAGGGAACTGAGAGCTGGGACTCCTGGGTTCTGGCCACAGCTTGGGGAGCAGTCTTTAGGGATCAGAGAAACAGAAGACAAGTCAGGAGCCTGGTTTTCATTGAGTGATCTGGTGTCTGAACCGGGCCCTGAAAATCAGGACTCTGCGGTCTTGTTCTCAGCTCTTTCACAGACTTCTGTGTTCTTAGGTTCTCCCCTGCATCCATCAGTGCTATGAACATAGCCCTGGAGGGGATCAATGAGCACTGCCTTGCAGGATCCTTGCATTGTGAGGTGCCAGTGATGGGCAAAACATCTGCTTTGTCTGACATCACCCAGCCTGTCGTAGTCTCCAAAATGCCTGGGACTGAACTAAGCAGGGTCATTCTGGCTGTCGGGCTTGCTGGGGTGGGGGGGTGGGGGGAACAATGACAAGAGAGCCAGTATTTCAGTTCTTCAAAGCATGAAAGATCTGATCAAATTTTCCAGCACGGGGTGAAACCTGACCTGCCCCTAATGAACTCACTGCAGGGCTTAAAAGCCCCCTTGCTTAGAAGGGGAGTCCCCCAGAACTGATTGATGGCTCTTTCTCTCCTGTCTGCTGAGCCCAGGAGGTTTCTGGGGTTGGGGCAGGGTCAAGAGGAGGAGGACAGCTTAGCATGCAGGAAGATTGCGACTGTGTCTCATGTTCACCCCCAAGGTGGCAGAGGATCCCAGTCTGCTGGCATGAGTGGACAGACTCCCACAAGCCCCAGACTGGGGCAGCTAAGGACTGTTCGGAATCGCCACTTCCCCACCCATCACCAAATGTATAGGTGGGAAAACTGAGGCACAGAGCTGTGACGTGACATGGGAGCTTAGCAGCAGAGCTGGTAAAAGGACCAGGAGTCCTGATTTCCATCCCCATTTCCTACCTCCAGCACTGGACTGTGCCCCCAGCCGGACTGGGGTTGCTCAACTGAGCTCTGGGCAGTGAGCATGTGTTGGTCTCTGCTCAGGGTTAGATGTGGTGGGGTTAATACACCTGCCTTGGCCCTCACACCAGTGGGGGCTGGACAGACAGGAGCAGGGGGGGTCTTCATCTGCTCTTCCACTTCTCTGCAGGCCATCGAGTGCATCACGCAGGGCCGGGAGCTGGAGCGGCCCCGGGCCTGCCCCTCGGAGGTATACGACATCATGCAAGGCTGTTGGCAGCGGGAGCCCCAGCAACGGCAGAACATTAAGGAGATTCACAGCCGGCTTCAGGCCCTGGTCAAGACCCCTCCTGTCTACCTGGATGTCCTGGGCTAAGGATGGAGATGGAGAAGGAAATGGGCTCTTCCTTCAGGACAACCCCACCACACCAGGATCCTCCTCCCACCCTCTCCTCTGCCCCTCACCATGTCAATGCAGGATCCCACCCCAGTCCAGGGGAAGCAAAGGGGGATGTAGGTGATGGGACCTTTGATGGTCCCCCACCTTCAGCCTCAGCTGTACTTGTCCCTTGGCTGGGGGGCGCTGCTGCTGGCATCCTGAAGGCCCCAGAACCTCACATGGAAGTCGCTCCTTTGGGCCTCCCTCCAGCCCTCTTTTGCCCTCCAAGAGAGTGGCCTGAGGACATGCAGTTGCCCACACCTTCCATGTCATTCAGACTCTCAGCCTCATGAGGCTGGAACCCTTGTCACCTGCTAAAAACAGACAGATGGATGCAAAAAGGTGCAACAAAGGAGGCTGTCCAGATCAGCGGGCGAAGGACCCCTGCCTTGTGTCTTTTCCCGCAGCAGGAGCCAACTTTCCACCTCCTCCTAGGTGACCTGGACAGATCAGTTACCTATTGGCTGAAGGACCAATGCAAACTGTGTATATTTCAGTGGAGAGGATACTCCATGGGCCTAGACCCCCAAGGTTTTGGGGAAGGGCGGCGGGGGGGTGTGCTGTTGAATGGTACGAATTTGTTTAATACTATTTATCATTATAAGTGATACATACCTCTTTACTTATTGTAGAGGCTTACCTGGGGTGGGGTGGGGGCAGGGGGATCAAGCCCTAGGGCTAGTCGATTGTAAGTAAGCGTGATGTAGGTCCCTGCAAGGAAGGCTGTGAAATCCCTTTGCGGCTCTTGGGCCTAATGCTCCTTTGCTAAGGCTGCGCTCTCCCATCAAGTGGGTGTGAACTACATCCACCTCTGAGCCACCAGGGCAGGAGCCAGCCTCCATCTGCCCTGCAGTCCTGGGCTGTGACTGAAGTTCGCTGTGATCTAGCTGGCTCCGACTGATAGCGCAAAGATGCAGCTGCACTGCCTTGAAGGTGAGCCATAGCCGCGGGCCTGGTGCCCTGGGTGATTACACGCGGGACTAAAGCATGCTGAGCTCCATGTCTTCCCTGCTCTGGTACCTGTACTATCAGTCAGACCCCATGCTTGCAGGGTAGCCACACTCTTGAGAAGCAGGCCTGCTGTTGCCTGCATGCCCTCTTGCACATAGGAGCAGATCCTCCCCTTGAGTAAATCTGAGCTTCCGGCTTGCCCTTTGCAGGAATCCTACCATGGCCGGGGAGACACTGACTTGGGGCCATGAAGGGGTAACCAAATCACTAAGAATCTGCAAGGTCAGTCCGTGGAGGCATCGGGTTAAATTCTCTGCTGGCAAGAGTTCAGGAGAAAAGCGGATTTATAGGGCAGGGAAGGATGGGTCAGATCCCAAGAGCAAGCACAAGACTAACATCAGCTGATGCACAGCACCCGTATGGGCAGCGAGACTGTCTCTCTTGAGACATGTGCCAGCCAAACCCTCCATTCACAAGCAGAAATCCCCACTTGCATTGTGTTGAAGCCCAGACTGGGAGATCACCATGGATCTCTGACATTGATGGGCCTAATTCGCCTCACTCGTCCCCAGGGACTCTGGAGTGACTGCACTGAAGTCAATGAGCCTGATTCTTGTTTACACTGAGGCCCTTCTTTGCTGCTCTGGTAGTGTAAAGGAGCCTTGACTGTGGCAAAAATGATTATTAGTTATTATATATTTGTATTCTGATAGCACCTAAGAGCCCCCAATCAGTGTTCTCTATCACTGCTCTGAAGGCTTGTCTACATTTGAAAGCCAATTAGGATTAAGGCAGAGACTTTGAATCACTATAGCTATTCTAGAATTTCTCTGAGTGTAGCCAAGCCCATTGCAATTCTGCCCACCGTATGGCCTCTTTACATTGCCAAAGCAGTGTAAAGGGCTTACACACAAACTGATACAGGTGAATGAAACTGGTTTAGTTAAGGAGTGCAAACCATCATGTGGATGCTTATTCCTGTGTGAATGCAACTTATTCTGCTTCAGTTTAAACCTGTTCCCAAATTATTTAAACTAAACCTGGTTTAAACCAAAAAGGAGTGAGGGAGAAAGAGTGTTGCATGGGTTTAACTAAATCAGTTTAAATTCGATTTCCAAAGGGATAGCCGTGTTAGTCTAGGCCAGCAAAAAAACAACAAGGAGTCGTGTGGCACTTTGAGACTAAGAGATTTATTTTTCGCATGAGCTTTCATGGGAGAAAATCCCACTCCCTAAAAATAAATCTGTTAGTCTCAAAGTGCCACACGACTCCTTGTTGTTTTTTAGTTTAAATTCAGACATCCTGAGTCAGTCTGCACGAGGACACTCAGGCAAATTAATCCAAATTAATGTTTAATATAGATAAGTTAAATCTCATTAAATTCCTTATGTGGAGTAAAAGTTTTACTTTAATTTACTGTGGAAATAAATTAAATTAAGGCCACTTTGATTCCGAATAAGTGTGTCCACCCAAGGGCTTAATGCCATTTAATTGAGCCATTTTAAATTCACACCTGTAATCGATTCCAGTTAACTTAAGCCCCACAGGTGGCCTCACAAGGGAAATGATGGTGCTGTAAATGAGATAGGGATCCTATGAATCTAGAAGCTGCCCTCTGAATCGCTGGCTTTCTTGGTGTCGCTTTTACTGTTGTGCTGTTATTGCTCTTGACGTGGCTCTGGATAACAGATGAGTGTCTCTCTAAGCACTAAGTCAACTCTGCGAAGGAAAATAATATGTAATAAAATCTCCTGTCCATTTCACTCCAACTCCAGGGCTTGAATTGGGCAGAAGTCATTGCATGTGTTGTTTCTTTAGTGCATTGGCTAGCCTAGTGCCTGGCCTCACTGGCAAATTACCTCTTAACATGATTATCCCTCCTCCTTGCCCACTCTCTCCTTCACCCTGGGCCACAGCTTCCCAGGCAGCCAGCAAGGTGATGACAGAGCGCTCAATTCATGCTGAATCTCACTGGCCTCCATCCCTGGCCCCAGCAGATGTGTCAGGAGTGGGTCATGTCAGGCCCTATGTGGCATCCACTCAACTTGCAATGACACCCAGTGTTGTCCTGCTCCCCAGAGCCCTCAGGAGGAGACCTTCGAAAGGGGCAGCCATGTTAGTCTAGTTCAGTAAAACAGACAAGGAGTCCTGTGCAGTGGTTGAAGTACAATTTGGCAGGACCCAGAACCCTCCTAATCTCCGGGCCACTTTCCTGTATTGTCCAGGCCCCTTCATGCATGTTCGGGCCCCAGCCCAGGTAGGCATTTTGGAGCCCCATCAGCTCTTTCCTCACACATGAAGCATAGTCTCAAATCCGCAACATAACCCCAATCTTGTCCACTAGTGCCCACATCAGACTCTTCTTTCCCCATGTCCTCCTCAGCCCCATCACCACTTCCTAAGCTCCCTGCCCCCAAGACCCCACTCAAGCCCACCTAACTCTCCACCCCCAGTCTTCACTCCACCCCAACCCCTCTACACCTCCTCAGCCCCCATTCCCCCACTTCATCCACCCCTCAGCCAGGGGGGTTGCTGCCCCAAAAACATTCAGGGAACTCCCCCCCCTCCCCGCCCTGCAGTGTCTTCCGGCCAGCAGGGAGCATCCCCCAGACTGGGAGCTTTTAAAACTGTGCAGGGGGAACACACTGGAATGCTGCATTCTACCCCCTTTTTTTATTTTTAGGGGCCCCAGAACGCTGGCCCGTAAAAATGGTGGGCCCCAGAACAGTGTTCCAGTGCATTCTGGCTTATTTTAATCCTTGGTCCTGTGGCACT
>ML682058.1:1173396-1280316 GCA_007922195.1 Podocnemis expansa
CACAAAAGCTCATGCAATGACTAAATTTGTTAGTCTTTCAGTGCCACGCACAAACAAGGAGTCCTGTGGCACTGAAAGACTAACTAATTGACATTGCATGAGCTTTCGTGGGAGAAAATTTTGCATGAGAACTCATGCAATATGGAAAATACTGCACAAAAACTCATGCCAGAAATAAATTAGTTAGTCTTTAAGTGCCACAGGACTCTTTGTTTCTGAGGAGGAGAGGGGTTTAAGGAGAAATGACAAGACATTGTGACACAGGAGGAAGGGAACTCACGTCATTTTATTTGTTCCAGTCCATTTGGATGAAGGGGACATTTTATAAAGGGGAATATGTGCTGAGAGACCTCCCCCCACCCAAATAGCGCTCAGTGCATTATAACAAGGTGTCGTTATCCTGCCTGGCAGATGGAGAAACTGAGGCACAGAGTGGGGCAGTGACTTGCTCAAGGTGAGAGGCAGGCACTAGAACCTAGCAACCCCTATTTCCCCAGGATGCCTGAGGTGCCTGTCACTAGCACACCTCCCCACCGCTGCTCTGCTGTAACAGAAATCCTTGATCTAAGGCCACCATCTCAGAAACACTT
This sequence comes from Podocnemis expansa, assembly GCA_007922195.1. Taxonomy (NCBI): domain Eukaryota; kingdom Metazoa; phylum Chordata; order Testudines; family Podocnemididae; genus Podocnemis; species Podocnemis expansa. The sequence continues at coordinate 1,173,987 of ML682058.1, forward strand.
CAGTTCCCTGCAAGGAGCTAAGCTCTTTTCTACCTTGCTCACTACATGCCCAGAGCAGCCAAGTATCTCACAGTCTGTCTGCTCACACACCCTGTAAGGCAGGAATAGGCAACTAGTCCCCCTTTTACAGGTGGGGAAATGGCTACACAGACAGAATCCAGCTGTGTCCTCAGTTCAATGAAAGGCTGTGTTTTCTTTCCCCATGGCATTAGTGTTCTCACTGCAAAATCCTTGTGGTGACACGACACTGTAGCGTTTCCTGGGATGTAGCTAGCAAGGTCATGCCTGGGCTGGAGAGGTACAGTACTGGTCTTGCCCACTCACATTGCAGTTAAAATTACCTGGACCTTGGCTTCACTAAAATGTTATAGCAATATAACAGTGAAACAACCCCTCCCCCTATGGTTTTTGGCACAGGAAAGTTAGTGCCAGTAGGGTGTGAGTTTAAAATGGATTAACTATCCCTGGATACCATGTGTAGATACCCTTACTCTGAATTCCCTTCTAAAGTCTGTTAAGCTGATTCAGAGAAAGGCACGCAGCTGCTGGTGTTAACAACCATGGAGTTAACTGAGAAGAGCTGTTCTGGAATAGCACCCCATGCAGACAAGGCCAAGGTCACCCCTATGGTGATTAGAAAGTGAGCCCATGTCTCCTACATCCCAGGTGAGTGCTCTACGCTCTCTACCTGCTTGGAGGCCCAGACCTGAGAGGATTCCAGCAACAAGACAGAGCTGTTGCACACACCAGAGACCTGGCTGCAGCCCGCTTGTCTGGCCAAGCTGATCTATCATGGCTTGCTCTGCCTTTGGAAAGACAGGGGATCATGCATGCGTGTGCGTGTGCGTGTGCGTGTGCGTGTGCGTGTGCGTGTGCGTGTGCGTGTGCGTGTGTGTGTTTTTCATGGATCCCCTTGTGTGCTCAAGGCAAGCCCCAGAGGACAAATGGCTGTTACAGCCCAGCTATCAGGACCTGGATGTTTAGCTCACGCTGTTCTCTCCAACAGTCTCCGTTTTGGCCAGTGTGGTCCAGAAGGTGCATTGAACGTGTCCCTTGTGGCAACCACAGGTTGGATGTAACCATAGGGCTCTTGGCAGGGTGGTTTGCAATGTAACCTCACCTCGTGTCACCCTCCTGCGTTGATGTCAGGTGCTGCACAGGCACAGTGAGAAACAGTCCCCACCCTGAAGCATTCACTGTCCAAATAGGTAGCTCTGCCCATGACTTCTTGGGTGACCCTGGGCAAGTCACTTATTTTCTCCGGGCCTTGCTTCCCCTGGTATCTTTCTTGGCCATGGAGGCTGCAATCTCTTCAGGCTCAGGTGCCTGAGGTGTTTATACAGAGCCCAGCACCAATGGGCCCTGAGCACAGTTGTGGGGAATGCAAATAATAGAACCTGGTTGGGGTGACGCAGAAGTACCTCTGGTACATGTGATCATAAAAGCTGGTGCTGTGTTCTCTTGGCTTCCCTTTCTTGTCCGGCCCCGCACCCTTCCCTTCACTTCCAATAAAATCTCCTTTGACTTATGCCGCTGCTAATGACTTTACTTGAAATTCATGCACAGCCCCTGTTTGCAGCTTTGACCCTTTGCACCGTCCCTAATCACACTGAAGCACCCTGGCGCAGATGGGCCCTGCCAGCACATTTAAGGGGTGTGGGCTGGCAGGGTCCAGCTGTCAGAAGCATTAGGTTTTATTTTACTCTGCAACCTGAGAGAGGCCCAGCCAGCAAGAACACATGTGCACCTTCATCGAATCAAAGGTCTTATCACATCCCCGGCAGCGTCCCCATAATCACATCTGTGGGGTAATTCTGGTGCTATCGGGCTGCCTTGTTAATGGTTGGGCCCTGGCTCTGACTGTAATGGAGGTGGATGGATTTCATCTGGGCAATTAGCGACTGCAGCAGACTTGATCACTGCAGGTACTTGGTTACCCGCCGTGACCTAAGATTAAAAAATGGGGACTTCAGCCCAGAGAGCATCTTTGGGCACTCAACACAGTATGGAAATGAGAGCATCAATGTCCCATTTTACAGCTGGGGAAGCTGAGGTGCAGAGCTGGGCGCTGGGGTTTGGCCATGCTCACCCAGCAACATCAGTTCCAAAGCCATAAATGGGATCCAGGGTTCATGGGGCGCAAGCCATTTGTGCTATCATGAGTCAGTAGTGCCTGTATACAGGACAAAATTTTAACTGAGGCAGGACTAAGCCCATGGTCACCAGACACTAAACCTGGTGCCTTACCCACTAAGCCACCCCATGTTAGCCTTGTCCTGGGCCACAAGAAGAGGAAGCCATACAACGCAATTAAAAGAGGCCATTCAAATCTGATGAAAGGAAATTCATCTTCCCACAAGACATTTGACCTGCAGAACTCCCTGACACAGGAAGTTGATGAAGCTTAGCAGGATCCCAAGAGCACAAGAGTAGCAAGGTTAATGTAGTGCGTGCTAACAAAAACATCTGCAGGGATATTGCACTGCTGACTTCAGGGTTTGACCACACCCTGTCCAGTAGAGGCCAGAGGAGGCCAAGTCACAGGAGAAGACTGATTCACAGCTGAGACAGATAGGTTGTCATGGGAAGAAGTTGGTTCTGGTCACTGTCAGAGATAGGATCCTGGGCTAGTTGGGCCATGAGTTTGACCTGTGCTAGAAAGTCCTAGGAATCCCCTTGACAAACAGTAATATTTATCTGGTAACTCCCCAGCTGAGCTGGGAGGATGGTGTTCAGGCTCACAACGTGCTGGACCAGCTAGCCTGTGCAGTAAGGGAAGAGTTAATCTGCTTGCCCAGAACTTTGTCGCAGGAAGAGTCCCCTGGGTTTAATTATGCCCTCTCAGCCGCAGCTGAGACATAAAACTCAGCTCAGGCCTGGCCACTTGTGGTCAATAAAGAGTTCAAGGTGCTTTCCCTGAGAGGGGGAGTATTAATGCCAGCAGGCTGGCTAAATTCCAGTTGTGGGTAATTGCCTTCTGCCTGTCTTTATAAACATCCCCTTGAAGGTTGAGCTGGTACCTATGCACGTCCCTTTTTGACTGTTGCAGTATAGCTGGGAAAAAGCTGCTGTGCTCCACCTTAGAGATTGTTGTATGTCAGTGCCAGGTGAGTGATCCTGGTGCAGGTGTTGCAGCAAGTCATTAGACAGGTGTCATGCACTGCCCTGCAGTGGGTGCATTTCAGTGTTGGGTAACTTGTTCCTTATGCAGTGTTGCTGTGTGCTGTCAAACAGCTGCCATGCTCTACCCCAGGTGAAGCTGCATTTCAGTTGCCAATGTCATCTCTTCTGTTGCTATGATTGAGCACAGCTTGGAGGAACTGAGACAGCTTACAGCAGCCCTGGACTCCACATAGGGATGCTTTTGTCCCAGTCCCCAGAGCTACAAGTGTCCCCAACTAGTGTTGGAAACAGTTGCGATGCACTACTTCACAGTGCCTGGCTCTGATGGAGGCACTAGTTCTACTCTGTGTCTGAAGGATCAGTCATGGCATTAACACCATGTAATTCAGGCTGCCTGATGTATTGCTGCCTGACAGCTAATGTGTAAGGGGCCTGATTCTTCTCTTGGACCAGTCCAATGGCTAGTCCTGGATTGACAGGTAGAACTCCTAGGGCATATTTCCTGCCCTGCCACTGGCCTGCTGGGTGACCTGAGGTGAGCCCATGCCCTTGGTCAGGCCTCATTTTCCCCAGCAGTAAAAATGGGGCTAGTCTGTTGAGCTGGGCATTTGTAAAGAGTCCATCACCATGGTGTCTAGACACCCTCAGGCTCATTCCTCATTGCTGCATGCAGTGTGCAGAGGTGTTGTTCCTATCGAAGTGCTTTAGTCACCTGCCATCAGGCTTCCAACCTGCTTGCCAAAGGGATGGTGCCAGTACTTCTTCCCTAGCCCTTTGCTAAGGAGAGTGGCTTATGAGAAAGATGCCTGCCAGAACAGTTTTGGCTGTGTGATCCTGCTGGCATGCATGTCCCTTGCATGTATATACACACATTTTCTCTCTTTCTTATTGAGGATCTTACCTTGTGTCCTTCATTGTGGAATCTGGGGCACCCTAATATTGCCCTTGCAAATGCATCCCCCAGTGCACATCTATCTTCCCACTGCAAGTTCCTGGCATGGAGCCGTGAGCATAGGCGTGTACTTGGCATGGTTCACCCCCAACCCAGAAATTTGCCCCTTCTGCAGTAAGAGGGAGACCTTGGTGCACGCATACCTAGAATGTGCCAGGTTGCAGCCCCTCCTCTGGCTCCTCCAGAATCTCTTATTGAGGTTCTGGCTGCACTTCTCCCCACATACATTCCTCTATTCACTCCCCATCCATGGCTGCACGGTTGTGGGACCTCCTCGCCAACCTCCTCCTGGCCTACGCAAAAGAGGCCATCTACAAGACCAGGGAGAGGAGGCTGGCTGGGGGAAGGGCCTGCGACTGTGGGGCCTATTTCCGGTCCCTCGTCCATTCACGTCTCCAGGCAGAGTTTCTCTGGGCGGCATCCACTGGCTCCCTCGACACATTCTGAGAGCAGTGGGCACTGTCTGGGGTTCTCTGCTTGGTGTCCCCCTCCGATTCCCTAGTTTTGAACCTTTGACCCCCACACCCGTTCCTGTTTTTCATTAGTTGCCCTCCTGAAATCAGTTGGCCCTGGGCCTAGGGCCACCTCCCCTTAAGTTGGGGGAGGGGTGTTAGTGGTGGGTGGGCGCTCCCGGCGTCCAAATAGGCAAGTTCCTGGCCTCCCTGCCCAGCTGATCTTGGCAACAAGCATCAAGTGGAGCTGCTGTTTTGGGAGACCTGGACATGTGTCCACACTTCTTCCCCCTCACCCCAAAACTAGTTAATCCTGCTAACCTGGAGACTTATCAGAATCAGTGTCCCTGAGAGGGGAAAGATCCCATATCTCATTCCTTGAGCCAGCCAGCTAGGGTCCTTTTCCTGGGGCTGGACTGAAACCAGCACCAGCTAGAGCTGAAATGCCTCATATCCCATTCCCTAATGCCTGGGTCAGCGAATCGTTCCCACCACTCCACCCAAACCTGGGGCTGGATTGGAACCAATATCCCATTGAGGGGAAGTGTCTCCGGGTCCTTTGTACCTCCCCTCTTAAACAGCCAGACCCCACACTTTGTGCAATGGTGGCACTGAATTCAGTTGACTCATTCAGCCCGACCTATCTATATGCCCTCCTTACAGTAGTCTGTGGCACAAACACAGAGCAGCTGAGAGTGTTTACTGCATAGTGAGAACATCCAGGAAACTAGACCCTGTCCCAAGTGCCCTTCACCACGTCAGCAGCTCTTGCCTAGTTTTCCACTGGCTCGTGGCACTGAAATCAATCTTCAATCCATTAGCCTCACTACCCTGCTTGGCCAGTATTCATGGGAAGAAGTGTGGAAAAAACACATCAGCCAGGCCTGATCCTCCTTTGGAGTTAGATGTTCAAGAGCTTTTTCATGTCAGGGGAGAGAGGCTCATGAAATTGACAGATGACATGGCACGAGAAGCAACAGAGAGGATCTGGAGAGACAAGGGCTGTAGAGGAGTTAGGTGGGGAAATAAAATCTGATCAGCCCCCTTGAGAAATTGGAATTGATGTGCTGGAAGAGGTGGGCAGGATGAGATAGCACAGGGACTTGCCAAGGGGAATGAAGAGCTGGGGGATGAAACTGATTTGACACCTAGCTGGTGGACAGCTGTACTGAGCATCAGTCCTGGAGCTACAGCTGAGTGATGGACAGAAAAGAATGGGGTTGGGGGGTGGAGGCTGGAAGAGTTGACTTGCGCGCACAGTTTTCACAAGCAAGGTCAGCTCCCAGCCCACTACACTAGGTACGGGGGACTGGGGAGAAGAAGAGAGGCCCTTGGTGACAGTAGGTCAGGTTACGGACTGCTTAAAGAAACTAGATGTGCACAAGTCCATGGGGCCGGATGAACTGCATCCGAGGGTGCTGAGGGAGCTGGCTGATGAGATAGCAGTACCGTTGGCCATTATCTTTGAAAACTCGTGGCGAACGGGGGAGGTGCCAGAGGACTGGAAAAAAGCAAATATAGTACCTATCTTCAAGAAAGGCAAAAAGGACGATCCAGGGAATTACAGACCTGTCAGCCTCACCTCAATCCCTGGAAAAATCATGGAGCAGCTTCTCAAAGAATCCATCCTGAAACACTTGGAGGAAAATAGAGTAATCAGGAATAGTCAGCATGGATTTACCAAGGGTAAATCATGCCTGACCAACCTCATCGCCTTCTATGATGAGATGACTGGATTTGTGGATGCGGGAAGAGCCGTTGATGTGATATACCTTGACTTTAGCAAGGCTTTTGATACGGTTTCCCACAGCATTCTCATTGGCAAATTAAGGAAGTATGGGTTAGATGCGTGGACTGTAAGGTGGATAGAAAACTGGCTAGAACAACGGTTTCAGCGTGTAGGAATCAATGGCTCCATGTCAAGTTGGCAGGCAGTAACGAGTGGTGTGCCCCAGGGGTCGGTCCTGGGGCCAGTTCTGTTCAATGTTTTCATTAATGATCTGGATGATGGGATAGATTGCACACTTAGTAAGTTTGCAGATGATACCAAACTGGGGGGAACGGTAGACACCCTAGAGGGCAGAGACAGGATTCAGGGAGACCTAGACAAACTGGAGCAGTGGGCCAAGAGGAATCTCATGAGGTTCAACAAGGATAAGTGTAAAATCCTGCACTTGGGACGAAAAAACCCCATGTACTGCTACAGGCTGGGGAGTGATCAGCTAAATAGCAGCACTGGAGAAAAGGACCTGGGAGTCATGGTGGATGGGAAGCTGGATATGAGTCAGCAGTGTGCTCTTGCTGCCAAAAAGGCCAATGGCATACTGGGCTGCATCAGAAGAAGTGTTACCAGCAGATCGAGGGATGTGATCGTTCCCCTCTATTCTGCACTAGTGAGGCCACATCTGGAATACTGTGTCCAGTTTTGGGCTCCCCACTACAAAAAGGACATGGACAAATTAGAGAGAGTCCAGAGGAGGGCAACCAAAATGATCAAAGGGCTGGAGCACAAGCCCTATGAAGAAAGACTGAAGGAACTAGGCTTATTTAGCCTGCAGAAGAGAAGACTGAGGGGGGATTTGATAGCAACCTTCAACTACTTGAAGGGTTGCTCCAAGGAGGAGGGAGCTCGACTGTTCTCGGTGGTAACAGAGGGCAGAACGAGAACCAATGGTTTCAAGTTACAGCTGGGGCGGTCCAGGCTGGATATTAGGAAAAACTTCCTTACTAGGCGAGTGGTGAAGCATTGGAATAAGCTGCCTAGGGAGGTGGTGGAATCTCCATCTCTGGAGGTGTTCAAGTCCCAGCTAGTATGAACCCCATCAGCACTTGTGTCCCTGCACTCCCCCTTGGGCATACGGGGAAGGGCAGTGGGGACGGAGGACTCTTTTTGCTGGAGCAGTGAGACGTAGGCCCCTAAGGATCATTCCATGCTGTTTAAGGGGTCTTTCCACAGGCTCACTCCAGCAGCAATGATCCCAACAGGGTGTAGGCTGCTGCTTTCTTCCATGTTGTGAGGTGCAAGGCTTTTTGCATGCCCAGATAGCCACATGCTGCTTGTGGTTTACTGCTTAAATAACAACCCGGCTAATGTGCGGCTGGGCTGGGAGCCCAGCTCGGGAAGCAGAGGTGCTGTAATCACTGCCTGGCTTCGCAGGACCTCATCAACCTCCCCCCTCCCTATCATCATGTGATGTCAGATAGCAGCCGCCAGTTGATCCACAGCAATCCTGGGTGCAGCTCGGAGGGCTGAAGGTGGAAGTGCAGCTTCCTCAGTGAAGTGAATAATCTGCCCTGCTGAGTCTGCAGCACATCTGATTTTATGGAGTGCAGAGAGCAAACACTGTCCCAGTGGGGCAGCTGCCTCAGCAGTGGGCCATGGCAGTCTGTTTAACAGTGTGTGTTAATGCCACACAGTAATTTGGTTCTCCCAGAAATCACAAAAGAAATGTTTCTAGGATCAAACTGGTGATGTTATGTTTACTAGGGAAAATTTGTTCCATAAGCAAGCTATTGCTTTTGGAAACGTGTATGGGATGCTGGAAATTCTGGGTAATGGCAGCACCCCTTGAAGATTCTCCCCAATTTCCTTATCATCAGGCACCAGGAGGAAACACTAGATTTAAAACAGGTAAAGTTAAATGCCATTTTTTGTTTTGTTGTGGAACTGCTCGCCACCAGGTGCCAACACAGATGAGAATACGTTGGGATTCAAAGACAGGCCTGGGCATTAATCTGGGAAATCAGTCCACCCAGAACTATGCCAGGGAGGATTTAAAGATGAGCCAAGGGCCTTGAAAGGTTTAGACACTCCCATGCTTCAGGACATCAGTCAAGCTTGAACTAATGGGATCAGGAAGGAAGCTTTGCTGTGGTGAGATGGATGACTCCACTACTCTTGCCAATCAAGAAGGACAGCTCCACCCTTCCACAGCTGTGAGGTTTATCAGAGCATGGTGAGGGCCCTTCAAAGAAGAGTTGGGGAGGGATAAGTACAGCTTTTGGCTGAGTTTTGCTGGATTCTGAAGCCTGAATCACTTCTCAGAGGCCATGAGATGTGTTGCACATCTGGAAGGAGGTGGCTTTGCTAAGAGGCATAACTGGAGAGTTTTAGGGGGGTAGCTGTGTTTGTCTAGTCCATCAAAACAGAAAAGGAGGCTTATGGCACTTTTAAAGACTAACAAATTTATACATTGAATGAGCTTCTGTGGAAGAAAATTGCACTTTGTCAGCTGCTTTGAAGATACTCCATTCCCTAGGGCTAGAACCTGGGTCTGCTATTGGCCAGGGAGCAGTGTGTATGGTAAGTGAAGTATCTGTGTGCACCCCAAGGGAGGGGCTTTTGACAACAGGTTGCCCCCCAGTTGCCTTCTGTGGGGTTTCTTGCACCTTGCTCTCTGCTGCTCCCATCTGGAGCTGGGCTATTGGGCTAGGTGGGTGGCATTCAGGGCAGAGGCCTGGTGAGCACAGGACAGGGCTGTGGTAGGGGGCTGCTCCAGGCAAATGCTTTCTTCAGGAAAAGGGGGCGTTAAACACCACAATAGAGCTGTGGTGGAAAGTGCAGAGGGTTCATTGATTTGAGGGGAGGCAGACCCCAAGTGGACTGCCCAGCAGTGTTGGGACTGGGAATCAGGACTTCTGGGTGCTGTTCCACCCCAGAGGGGAATGGGGTCTGGTCTAGTGGTTAGAACACATGTGTGGGACTAGGACTGCTGTGCCCAAACTTCCTCTGGGTAAGTCATTACGGGCCACAAGGGAGGGAGAGAGAAGTCTTAATAGTTGCATGCATTTGTCCCGTTAACACTGGCAAAAAGGCTCTGTGATCTTTTATGGGGCTAATGATGATACTGACTGACTTTGTGATGCATTCTGGGATCTAGGGAAGGAAAGTGCTAGATCTTGATCTCTCTTTAGCTGACTGCATGGGACGTCCACCAGTTTCTGCCATTTGTTTCAGTCTTGAGTCAGTCTGTTCTGGCTTCCAAGTCTCATGTTGATGGACCTGGAATCTCTGTTGTTCTGTGGAATATTTCTCTAGGTTGGCTTTTCTTTCGCTGGCTGTGTGGTGTCCAAAGTGCTAGATAAGAGGCAGCATTAATTATTTTTGTGGGCCTTTTGGGGAAAAGGGTCAGAGGCTATACAGGACCAGAATTTCCACCCTGCAGGAAATTCTGGCACTTCAGCCTTTACTTTTGCTCAGGAACAAGGAACTTCTAACTTTCACACAAAATGAAATCTCGATGTTTGCCTCTGATGAAGTGGGTTGCACCCCATGAAAGCTTATGCCAGAAGAATGAACAAGGAGTCTTGTGGCACTTGTAAAGACTAACAAATTGATGCATCACATGAGCATTCGTGGGAAAAAAATCACACTTCATCAAATGCTTTGAGAAATTTGTTAGTCTTTAAGGTGCCCAGGGACTTTCAATGTCTTGATGCTTTAAAAAAAATTTCTGGCTAACTTTTAACTTCATGTTCCAACTTAAACTGAAAAAGAAACACAGTCCAAATCGTCCCTTCAGTGCTTTCTCAAGGAAATGACACTCTAATTGACACATTCCTAGACAGTCTTAATGTTGATGACATGGACTTTTTTCCACTTGAAAATGTTTGACAGGTTCTAAGAATGGGCTGCAGATTTCCAGCCCCTCATGGCCTGATCCCAGCTCCCCAGGCCATGGTGTGTGCAGCCCCCTCAAGGGTTAAGAGATGCCTGTGTTCCCTGAAGAGTGGATTGATTTCCCCTCATCCCCAGCAGTTTCTCCATTTCATTGCCTCCTCCAGAGCCCCAGAGCAAGGGGCTCCTGGGGGAGCAGTAATGGATTCTGACAATGAGGTAATTAACAACTCTGTGCTCCCTGGAAAACTCTCTCCAGTGCTGCAGCTAGGGCTGTGAGCTGAAGGCCGAGGTTTGGCCCAAGCCCTGGGCTCAGGCTGTGACTCTGTGGGAAAAGGGGTACTATGAGTTTGGGGCATGAGAGCTGCATGGGAGAAGAGTTATCAGGAGTTGGAGTGAGATGAAGATTTAACATTGCTGGACCCAAGTACTGAGCCTATATTGATCTGCATCTAATTCTCTGGCATGGCCACTCTGTCTCTCTGCACCCAGTACTTGATGCCTCCAGATGAGAATTACATTTCATACCCCCACTTTGTGTGCTTGCTTTGACTTGGTGCAAATGATATCAAATAGGAAGCACAAAAATGGTCTTGCAAAATCCAACACATTCTGTCAAATGTGTGGCCCCTTTTGAACTTCCTGACAGTAGCAGTGACAGAACTCAGCCTGCTGCCATGCTTCTGAGTTAGAGGAGAATCCTCTGTCTGAGCAGTACAGGGCATATGACACATGCCATTGAACAGTTCTTATTACATCTATTAGAGAACTGCACTGCACATACCTAGCTTGTTTCCACACGGGACAGCTGGACAGTCTGAAGTCTGACACCTTCCATTATTCCATCAAAACAAAAATACGTTCCACTCAGATAACAAACCTGGGGCAACACATTAAGTCTGAGCTGAGGTCAGTGGAAACAATTTTTTTCCATGCCAGCAATTTCCTACCCCATGTCTCAAGCCATTGCAAAATGCAGAGCAGCCCTGTTGATTGGCACAGCAGAGATTCAATGCAAATAACTTTTATCCTGCACAGGGATCAAATCAGAAATGCTGTGAGTTGAAAGGCAATGGAAAAGCCTAAGGCTGGTGGCTTCCTCCACTCCCTAAATACATAGGGCACCACAATAAAATAGTTCCAAAGGGGCAGCTGTGTTAATCTAGTTCAGCAAAAGAAGCAAGAGTCCTGTGGCACTTAAACTACCAGAAAATCCCACAAAAGCTTGTGCAATAAACAAATCTGTTAGTCTTTAAGTGCCACAGGACTCCATGCTGCTTTTGCCATAAATAGGGTATTCTGCCTTTGTGAACTTTATGTATGAGATGCCCACCTAGGTTCCTTCCCTCCCTGCATTTCTCTGGGTCTGGAATGGGAGTGACTTCCTGATTTAATTAAAAAAAAAATTCACAGGGCAGGTGACAGAAGAACAGATTCCCTAAAAGGCAAGCACTCTGTGTGTGACTCATCCTGCTGCATCACCAGATGATCAACCCTAGCTCTTCTGCTTTTAAAAAAGAGCTCAGCATCATTCTCCTCACATTACAGGAAGGGAAAGTAACTTGTGCTTAGGGCAGAGAATTGTGTTCATGTCTCTTGAATCCTAGTCTGGTGCTCTGTTAGTCCATATTCTTACCTGGGTGAGTGAAAGGGGCAGCTCTAAAAAGGCCTGCCTGCTTCTCACTGATGCTACAGCTGGTCTCAGCGGGCTGGTAGATCTGTGCTGGACTGTGACTGGTTGAAAGAGGAACATGAGGCTCATATACAGAATTGAAAATCTGCTACTACATATCTGGGCCTTTTGCCTACTTTCCCACAGGGATACAGCCTAGCTCTTGTCTGTCCCCACACCCTGTTTTGTCTCCCCACCAGGCTGCCACCTATAACTTAGTGAGATGCCCCGCCCCTCCCAAACTCAGCTGCCTCCCTGTTTTAATTTTTAAACACGTGGCCATTCTGGCTGAAGGAATTAGGCTGCCCCTGGGGAGACCATCCTAGTCTCTACCTCTGCATGGAGCCAGGCTTATACCTCACCCAGTGAATGTGTCTCAATGCTTATTAAATCAGAGTTCTGGTGACTGGCAAGGTAGTGCCTAGCTTGGCTGCACAATATTGGGCAGCCTTTCTAGGGGGACAGAGCTTAGCAGAGGGGATCAGACTGGGGTACAGCTTGCCCCCTATTCAGCACCTAACATCAGAGGGTCTTCTACAGCGATGGGGACTTCAGTGTGTTGAGAGTAGATACCACCAGCCACTGATCCCTGCAGAACTTAGTTAACCTGCCTCCAAGGAGCAATCTGTTTATGTCCCAAAGCAGCAGGATTCTAGCTTTTCTTAGACCCCTTCTCTGACATGCTGGGGCTGGGGGTCAGTAGCTAGCTCACAGGCCAGTCTTTTTTTGTAATGACCCTTGTGAAGCTCCTGCCTTCAGTGGTGTCTTGTGGCAAGGACTTCCACAGGCCACTGAGCCTAGGTATAGGGAATGGGGATCAGTCCCTTAGGGTGGAATGCCAGATGCTCCTTTTCTTATCACTCTCCAAAGATGAGATCCTGCATGGTGCCACTAGGCTATTGCAATGCTGCCCCCATTTCTTCCTTCTGCTCTGCCATTGCCTGCTCCAAAGTTCCTTCCTGAGCTTCTCTGCTTCTTGCCCTGCCTCCACCCTGGCTAGCTCCCTTCTCCCATCCCAGGATGGGGTGTAAGCCCTGCTGGGGAGAGTCAAGGGGGCATGAGAGTGAGCGGATAAAGGTCAGCCACCTTGTTGCACCCCCTGATAAGATCCAGTTTGGGAGGTGCTGGGGCCTTCTTGGTGAAGAGGAGCCAGAAGAAGAGATTGGGGAGTGGGAGGGCCTGGTGGAGGTTCTCCCTTTCTAGAGGAAGGGTCCACTGGGAATCTAACAGAAGGAAGGCTGGGGAAAGATGCAAAGGCATTGACTCCTGCACTGAATTGGAGAAGACATGCATGAGCGGTGGTGGGGACCCCCCGGGAGATGGGTGAAGGGGTCATGTGCAGGGAGGACAGAAACTGCAGCTGGAATTTGCTGGGGGGGTGGAGGCTCCAGGGAAAGCCCTGGACCTGAAAGAAGGGTGAGCCATGAGCAGAGCTGTGGGGAAAAGCTGGAGGCTCAGGAAGGGGCTGTGCTGACACACTGGGGAAGGAGGCATGGTGCTGACATTGTCCCCTCGCTATGTGGTCACTAGGCTGGACCCTAGAGGACAGGGAGGGCTGAGTTTCCAAAAACCTGTGAGAGCAAGGATGGATGGACCCTTGAGGCTAGGTGTGGGTCAAAGACTTGCAATGAGGCTGCTGCTCTCATTTGGAGGGCTTGAGGACCCTGAAAGTGGGGTGTCAGTAAGTACGGGGGGGGGGGCACATGAACTGCTGTAAGGCCTGGGTGGCTGGCAGCTGAGGAAACTAGAGGCCCTGTGTAGCTGCAAGGGGGCATGCCAGGGGTGCCTCAATACCAAAGGATTTCCTTAGGGGGCAGATCTGCCCCTCACATTTAAAGCCACCTTTCCAGGAAGCTGAAATCGGCTAATCAGATGATGCACAAAGGCACAGCTGCACAGCATGGCACCTCCTGTTCTCCTAGCAGTTGAATTTAACATGGTGTACCATCTCCCTGGACAACTCACTGGTGAACCTGCCCGTCAGTGCCTGGTCTGTTTCCCTCTCTGTCCCGGGACCCCTCACCCCATGGGATCGAGGCTGACCCTCACCAAATTCCTTTCACCTGGGAGATGAGTGTCGCCTTTGCATCTCTGCCAGGCTGCATCCAAACCCAAACTGGGCTGGTCCTGCCCCAGTGGCAGAAGGGTCAATAAGGGGCAAGCTAGGATAAGGAGCTAAAGGAAAATTGGTGTCTTTCTCCCCTCCCCCTGGAGGTTATTCCTTTCTTCTTCACTCAGCATTGCCCATAACCCGGGACCCTCCCTGGTGAGCCAGAGCCCCTTGCTGCCTCCGAGTGTTGCCGGGAATCTTCTACCTTCTACGTCGGCCTCCTTGGCTCTCTCTCCTGGTAGAAGTTCTCCCCATAAATAAAGGCCTGGCTGTAATTCATGTAATATTCATAGGTGCAATAACTGTGTCTATGGCAGATGTTCTGTAATGTGCGGTATGAGTGGCCTGTCCATTCTCATTAAATCAGCCTCACTTGCTTCTAGCAGATGGGGTGCTTGGAGGGGCTCTGTTGTTAGTGTGAATGGCAGCACCTGTGTTAAAAGGTTCCCCCAGTTGCAGCAGGCTGAAACAGCAGGGGCTGCCTGCCCTCACTCCGCTGGAGGGCATGGGCTGGGTGAGAAGATTCAGACTCGATCAGTGGTTCCCAGCATTTTCTCTGCTGTGGCACACCTTGCTGCCTTTAATTAATTCGAAGCACACCACCATATAGTTTTAAAGTGAGCTCATGAATGTTTGAGTCAATCCTGAGCTCTTTGAGGAGTAGTTCAAACATTTTTGTGGCACACCTGCTGAGACCTGATGGCACACTGGTTGGGAAACACTGGACTAGATTATAATGTGTCTCAAACATCCTCAAGCCTTGGAGCTGGCTGATCCACATGGGAAGTACAGCAGGGGAATGGCCTGGAGTGGGGAGGACCAGCCTTTCAGCCTAAGTGTTGGCAAGAGTTGTTGCTGAAGATTTCCCTCTTCAGGGAAGTTAATTGATGGAGAATGTTTTTGCATTGCTTACTTCCATACTGTGCCATGGTGGGGAAACTGAGGCTTGGAGAGGTGACATGATCAGCCAGGGTAGCATAGTGAGTCAGTGGCAGAGCTGAGACAAGAATCCAGGAGTCCTTACCCCTGGTTCTTGCCTCTGCTCTAACCCCTAGACCCCATTTCTCTTCCAGAGCTTGGCCACAAATCCTCCTCACAGTTCATAGCCCTCTTCTGCCTGTTCTTAGCCAGCTTGCTCTGCTCACACCTGGGCTGAGCTCTGGTTCCAAAGCTGGGGGAATGGAGCCAGGGTTGTGGAGGGTCTGAGCAAGTGGCTTCCTGTGAGGCTGACAAACTGGAATCGCAGGCGGCTTTCCCCTCCTGGGGGTTTGCCTTATATGCTTTGCCCTGCAGGTCAAGACCCCCGTTTCCTCTTCTGCTCCGGATGATGTCTGTCCCTTTCCTATTACAGCCTGACTTCCACAGCCCTTTGGAGTGGTCTCATCAGACAGCCCACTGGATTCGAGAGTGGGGGGTGGCTTTCAAACCCAGTGGACATGATTAATGCTTCCTTGAGCCCCTCCTGGGGGTGGGGTGGAGGGAGACATTTCCTTTTCCCTTCTCTTTAACCACTGCATTGCTAAAGGCAGGATAGAAGGGGTGAGGGGAATGAGGCAGCTGGTGTGCAGGTGAGAACTGTGGAAATCTCTCTTTAATGCTCAGTGGTGGAAGGGAGTAAAAGATGAAACCTTGCAGTGGGTTCAACATACCTCTGCTCATTACACCTGCAGATTCAAATACCACCAGTCTGACTCATTTGCCCTGTTTTGCAAAGCTAGAGCTGGGCTGCAGTTTGCTGGGGAGGGATCTGAAAGCCAAACCGGTGGAGGGGGGGTCATCTCTGGCCTTTCTAGAGCAGTGCTTTTCAATCTTTTTTAATCAGGACCCAGTTCAAAACAATCATTTATTCTCACGACCCAACTGTTACATCTTTGAGCAAGTTCCAAAGGGGTTTTCTCCCACAAAAGCTCATGTGATAAATACATTTGTTAGTTTTTAAGAGCCACAGGACTACTTGCTTATTTTATCTTTGAGCAGTGCATTCCAGTCGTTCGGCAGCAGCAGCAGGGGATGCCACGACCCAGTACTGGGGTGCAACCCTAAGTTTGAAAACCATCTCTCTAGAGGGAGACACAGAACCTAGCATGGCCCAGGTCGTGAGGGAGGAGGGAAACCCAAGCCCCAGGCCTGGCTCCAAATCATGCTTTGTGTCTTTCCCACCAAAATAGCATGGTTTTGAGAGGCTCTCATACCACCTGGACCTAGAAATCTTTCTGCTTTGTCAAAACCACAACTGGTTTTAAGGAATAAGCATTTTTCCAACCACCAAAATGAAAGCTTGGCTGGAAAGATTTCCCATTGACTGGGTGCACAATAAATATCCTGGGCTCCTTTCAATAGATGTTTAGCCTCATGTCCTGGTCAAAACTCCCACTGGTTTTGGGCAACATGATGGTTGCTGGTTTCCACCCCAGAAGGTAGTGCATTTCGATAGCAGAGGATTGGACTCTTCTCAGGCTTGCATGAGCTGGTAGCTAAGGCACCAGATGGTGCTTGAGGGATCTTGGATTGTATCCCACTTTGCCACAGTGTGTTATGAGGTTGAGCTAGTTACTGCCCAGCCCTGTGCCTCAGTTTCCCCATCTGTGATGTGGGAGGCAGTGCTATTGATCTATGGCTGCAGCATGCTAATGGACAGCTTGCAGGATCCTTCTGGCTGGAGAGCAAGATTTATTACTGTGCTTGGGCCATTTGTTCTGAGACTATTTATCCCGACTACTACTGCTTTCAACTCCTGGAGTCTCTGAGCACTTTACAAGCATTAATTAATGAGGCCTCACAGAGCCCTACTGGGAGATACCCCCTTCTCCTCTCACTTCAGAGATGGGAAACTAAGGCACAGGAGATGTGTGGGAGGAGGCTTGGTGTGGTTTTTTTAATGTTAGAAGGTCACACAAGAAGCAAGCAAGAGGCAGACTCAGGAATAGAACCCAGAAGTCCTGGCTCCTGCTTCTTGGCTTCAAGCCATGCTTTGCCTATTCACGCAGGGTCATGTTCTCTAGTGGGAAGTCTACACAGCCTTAGCCGCTGGGATGAAGGCAGCCTTGGATCAGCCTGACTTCAGGGGTTCCCCTCTTGCTGTGTTCAGAGTATTTACACTGTGGTGGGCCCTGGCCTGAATTGCTCCGCAAACCACAGTTTCAGACCAGTCAGTCAACACTCCTCTGCTCAGCGGCCACAACCTCTAGTGAGCAGCTAAAGAGGGGGAGCTGGCAGAAACTCAGCAGTCTGTGTTCATGGCTCTTTGCCACCTCACCAGGCTACTGCTGGCACCTGCTAGTCACCCAGCTGGGGATAGAGCGGGCACCCCCCCCCCCCATGGTCTATTGACCTATCTGGCCAGGCAGGCTCATTGCTGTAACATAGCTAAGGAGGAATAACTTTTGCTGGGAACTTGGCAGCACTGTGATGATCATGATGATTTGGGCTTCTCCTGAACATTACTGTGTGGGAGTGTCAGACCTGTTTTGTAGATAAGGAAACTGAGGCACAAGCTGCCGGGTTTTGTCCAAAGCTGTATAGTGTGTGTCAGGCTTACAAACAGAATGCAGGAGTCCTGATGCCCAGCCTCTGCATGCTTTAACAACTAGATTGCAGCAGTGAAAAACCAGATGTTTTGAGGTTTGTAGAGAAAGAAGAGGTTGTCACAAACCTTTGCATTTGGTTCAAAATCCAACCCCCCCCCCATACAGTTTGGGTGGAGGATTTTCAATCAGCCTTAATTTAGCCAAATACTTTGGATGAACAGATTAAAAATTAATCTTGTTTTTTTTTAATCTGGGTGGAGAATTAATTTTCAATATTTGAGATTCCCACCTTACTTCCTCTCCACTGGAAGAGGCACGGAAAGGGGGCACAAAATGGGGAGAAAATGTTCCCTACTCCCTTACTCTTTCCTACCTTTCCCAGTGGGGAAAGAAGTAGAGAAAATTTTCCAGTGGCCTGAATGAAATTGTTTTCAAAATGAAACAAAGCTGAATTTGAAAAGGGACATCCATTCTTAGTGCATTTGAAAGGTCTTTCATAAAAAAGATTTTAAATGTATATTTTCTCAATCCAACTCTTTTGAGGAAAATAATTTTCTTCCACTGAAATAAATGGAATTTTTTTTTTTTTTTTTTTGGAGCAGCTCGCACCTCAGCCTCCCCCTTTCCACTCCCCAAGCTCTGATTCTGGTTTGTGTCAAATCCAAACCACTTTTCCTTCTCCTGGCCAGATGTGATGCAGGTGCTTAGTAGGCCACGGCAGAAGGGGTTAATTCTCTCTATCTACCCAGTTGGTTCCACTTACCCATGCGTGTATGCATCAATACTCTCCATACGGCTCTTTGCAGCCATGTGCCCTGTGGTCTGAGCTAATGCACTTGGTGTGGAGGCCAAGAGAGGTATAAAATTATTAATGTCTCTGAATTTGAGGGGGAATATTGATCACCATGGCAAAGAATTCAATACAATTCACAGAGAGATGGGGCAGGGGATTAACGTTTGTTCCTCTCTATTCTTGTCAATTTCTGTTTCCATGGAAACCGCTATTCCATGATATGCCCCCCTCAAGCTACAGGGGATAATTCTGACCCCAAAGTGAACATCTGGGCTTGCATGAGAGGTGAGGCCTGTGGATTAAATGTGAATTTAGAGGGATGCTGCTCTAGGCAATCCTCAGATGCAACTACATCAGGTTGCATCTGATGGATTGTTGGTGGGAATTGAACCTTTCTCTGTACCTCTTAAAAGCAGGTGCCTCCATTAGGGGAGTGGAAGGATCAGCTCTAGAAGGAGTGCAAAGGGCCACATTGCTTTTGTATCTACTAGGCCAGTGAGCACACAAACTGACAGCCTCAGCTGAAATTTAGGATAGGATGGGTAGCAGGCCAGTGATGTATGTTTATATGGCCTCTCCTAGCTGTCATGCAGAGCAAATTGAGGGCTGCCTACAACCCACTGAGACAGTCCATCTGTTGCACACACAGAAAACTCAGGTTTTAAAAAGTAGTCACTGGAAAGTGTGTACCGGCTGAGTTGTGAGCCATCAGAGAGGTCCTGGTTTTCAGATTCCCTCCATAATGATGAGGTGCTAAAAACAAACATTTAAATGAAATTTGAGCATCTCACCTCATCACATGGCTCCAGGAGATGTGGATTTATGTGAGACTCATTATCAAGTTGCAAGAATGGGCAATGATGACCTTTTATCCTCTCTTGCTGGCCATGTCAAAACCTAGTGGTGTTTTGCAGCTAATGCTCTTTCAACTTCCATAGCAGAGGCTTGTGCCTTTAAAGCCAGGGCAGCTGGGCTCTATTTCCACAGATAACCCATCCAGGGATGGCATGTACTTGTAATACCAGTCTTAGCTGGACACATGTCTTGAAATAGCATTCATTCATAAGCTCAAACCCTAAAGATCTGCTTCAATAGTGTAGTGGTTAACAGGTCAGGTTTACATGCAGAAAGTCCTGGGTTCAAACCCCAGGGGGTTGGACTAGATGATCTTGAAGTAGGGGTTGGATAGGTGGACTATAAGGTAGATAGAAAACTGGCTAGATCAACGGTTTCAGCGTGTAGGAATCAATGGTTCCATGTCTAGCTGGCAACCAGTCACGAGTGGACTGCCCCCACGGGTCAGTCCTGGGGCTGGTTCTGTTCAACATGTACATCAATGAGCTGGATGATGGAATAGACTGCACTCTCAGTAAGTGTGTAGATGACACCAAGCTGGGGGGACCAGTAGACACGTTGGAGGGTAAGGACAGGATTCAGGGAGACCTTAGATAAATTGGAACAGTGGGCCAATAGAAATCTTATGAGCTTCAATAAGGACAAGTGCAGGATTTTACACTTGGGACAGAAAAACCCCATGCACTGCTACAGGTTGGGGAACATTCAGCTAACTAGCAGCACTATAGAAAAGGACCTGGGGGTCATGTGGCTGAGAAGCTGGATATGAGTCAGCAGTGTGCTCTTGCTGCCAAAAAGGCCAATGGCATACTGGGCTGCATCAAAAGAAGTGTTACCAGCAGATCAAGGGATGTGATCGTTCTCCTCTGTTCTGCACTGGTGAGGCCACATCTAGAATACTGTGTTCAGTTTTGGGCTCCCCACTACAAAAAGGACAGGGACATGCTAGAGAGAGTCCAGCGAAGGGCAACCAAAATGATTAAAGGGCTGGAGCACAAGCCCTATGAGGAAGGACTGAAAGCATTAGACTTATTTAGTCTGCAGAAGAGAAGATTGAGGGGGGATTTAATAGCAACCTTCAACTACTTGAAGGGATGCTCCAAGGAAGATGGAGCTCAACTGTTCTTGGTAGTAACAGAGGACAGAACGAGGAGCAATCGTCTCAAGTTGTGGTTAGGGAGGTCGAGGCAGGATATTAGAGAACTTTTTTACTAGGAGAGTGGTGAAGCCTTGGAATGAGCTGCCGAGGTAGGTGGTGAAATCTCCATCTTTGGAGGTGTTTAAGGCCCAGCTAGACAAAACCATGACTGGGATGGTTTAGTGGGAGTGGTCCTGCCTCTGGCAGGGGGTTGGACTAGATGACCTATGAGGTCCCTTCCAACCCTAAGATTCTATGTCATGAGGTCCCTTCTAACACTATGGCTGTATTCACACAGCACTTTTGTTTCGAAACAACCTCCTTGTTTCGAAACAAAAAATAAAAAACATGTTCACATGACGCACAGTTGTGTCCAGGGAGCAGCCCGGGCTGCAGGCTGAGCATGGTGCCCCCGACCTGTGGGCAGTGTCGGGGGCAGCTCTGGAGGAGGGCTGCAGCCCCCTGCCAGTGGCTGCAGCCCCCTTTCTGGGCTGCAGGGTGAGCCGCAGTCCCCTGCAGCAGGTATCGAAATAGCAAGTTTGCAGTGCAAACTTGCTATTTCGTTTCCTGCGTTTTTCCTTATTTCGAATTAACATTTTGTTAATTCGAAATAAGATATTTCGAAATAAGGCGTTATTTCGAAACAAGTTGTTTCGACACAACTTGTTTCAAAATAACCGTGCGTGTGAATACAGCCTTTGATTCTATTCTATTCTATTCTAATCCATGAACAAGGTTTATTCTCTTTAAGCAGCAAGAAGATATGCAGAATCTTCATCTAAAAGTATTAAAGTGATTGCAACATGAAATCCCAAGCCAAAGAGTAAGGATTTTTAATTAATCAGTAAATTTGGGCATTCTACCCTATGACTGAAGAATTGCAAATACAGAATTCATACTTAATAGAGGGGGAGTCGCCTGGCAAACTGCAAGCCTGTTGGTTTGATCTTAGTATGCAAGCTCTTTGCTCAAAGTATGAAAAAGAGAGTAATTAAAGACATAGAGTTAAATGGTAAATTGGGTAAAGTACAATAGGATTTCACTAAAGGTAGAGCATGCCAGACCAACCTGATCTTTCTTATGGAAAATAACTGATTTTCTAGACAAAAGAAATGCGGTTGATCTACCCTGTATAAATTCCACTAAAGCATTTGCTGCAATTCTGTATGGGGAATTGCAAGTCACACTGGAGAAGAGAGGATTAGTATGAGAATCAAAAGGTGGCTAAAGAAACACCTCAAGGGGAGACTACAGCAGTCATGTTCAATGGATCTGTCAGACCAGAGGGAAGTTACTTGTGGAGCTCCTCAGGAATAGTTAGTCTTGCGACCAGTCTTATTTAACATCTTCATTGATGGCTTTGGCACAGAAAGTGGGAGTGTGCTAACAAAAGTGGTGGATAAGACAAAGTTGGGAGGCTTTGCCAGTCCAGAAGCTGACTGGCATATGCTGCAAGATGTGGATGACTGTGAAAAAAGGAGTAATAAAAATGGGATGAAAGTGAAATGCTCAAAGCTGTGGACATAGGGCAGTGGTGTCCAACAGTATTTTCATACTCACGAAAACTGTGGCGAATGTGTTAATGTTTTTGTCACATGAGGAAAAAAAATTGACTTTGTTTTTATAGACAGCAGAGGGGTAGAAAAATACACAATAACGTTTTGAATTATTTATTGATAGAATTAATGAGAAATCTGACATTTTTTTCATTAAGTAATGCAGGGAATTCAGGCATAAAATCAGTTAGACCAGAGGTTGGCAACCAAGGAGGGGAGAAGAGCCATTCCCCCCCCCCCCCCCCCTGCATGGGCTGGAGTCAGCCCATTGGCTGCACTGTGGCCCCCTAGTGCTGACAGGGGGAGGGCGTTCGGGCAGTGCACCTTTCCTCCTTCCATCCCTCCGCTGGCTGGGCAGAGAAAAGGGGCCCTGCCTGTTAGCTGGCCGTCCTTCCCAAAAGTGACCAGGGGAGAACTGAGGCTTGCAGAGGCAGGGCCATTGAGTTCAAGCCACTTCGACCCAGCCACCCCAGGCCCTGGATCTGGCCCATTTGGCCATGGGGTGGCCGGGTCGAGGTGCCCTGCGCTCTGCACAGAGGGGTGTTCCAAGACCCCTCCTCTGCAAGCCGCAGCTCTCCTCCGGCTGTTTTTGGGAGGGACGGCTGGCTGGTAGGTGGGACCCCTCTGCTCCACCCTGCCAGCAGAGGAAGGAGGGAGGGTATGCCGCCTGCATGTCCCCCCTGCAGTGCTAGCAAGGTGCAGCACAACTGCTGGGCTGACTCTAGCTTATGCAGTTGTGCTGGGAGTGGGGGTTAGCTGGGAGTCCCCGGGCACACCTGGCTGCCTAGAAGAGACTTCCAAGGAGCCAGAAGGGGACACTCAGTGAGCCACAAGTGGCTCACCTGAGCCTGTGTTGCCAATCCCCAAGTTAGACTATATCTCAACTCCACCTCCAAATTTTCATCCAATATCTGTGTAACCTATATTTTGATTTCACCATTTTTACTGCAGAAAAAGTTGATTCACAGAGCCATGTTGAACCAAAAATTGAAAACAGTTGTGGAATAACTGTGTTTAGAACTGCAAACTCATTTTGATTTAAAATACAAGCCCACATCGTAACAAGTGAATCATCTTTCAGATGTTGAGTGCTTTGAAGTAAATCACATCCATCTTGAAAAAGTGCCTCTCCAAAGAAGAAGCTGCCCAAGCTCTTGAGATAGTTGAGAATTGCAGATATCAAAATGAAATGGATGTTGCATGAATTCAAAAACAATTTTGTACTTTCCAAAATTGGAAAGGCTTGTGTGGCTGCGTGGATTTTGCCCATAGTGCAGGTGCATTTTGCAGTGTATGCCTATACTATATGCTGTATAGGACCCAAGGGCAAATCTCTGATTGTTAAGGGTGGAGAGGTGATAAGTTAAAGCAATGTCATTATTTTGTATTGTGGAAAAAACACTTATACAAATACACTGAAGTCACAAAGTGGATGCTTTTTTAAATTGGTACATGTATAAATGAACTTTGTTTTAAATAAAATTTTTAATAATAGGTGGCAGAAGTAAAGCACCAATTCACCACAGGTCAATAGCCATTTTGCCACATGTGGTGAGTGCCGACCGTGTCGGATGCCGTGGACATAGGGACTAATACATCAGTTTATAGCAAAAACTGGTGGTATCAGTTGGAAAGGATGGAAGAGAAAAGGCCTGGCTGTACTGGTTGATTACAGGGTGACGATGAGATGACAATGTGATGCAGCTGGGGGTTAATGCAACTCTTGAAGCATCAGGGGGTGAGGATGGGGGGGCTAGAGGGGGGAGCAGATATGCCTCCCTGGGCTGTGGAGTAGGAGGTGGAAAGAGTGAGTGATCTGTAGCCAGGAGAGGTGGCAATGAGTGCTGAATGTCCCTCTTCAAAAAAGGTCAAATTTTAATTTATGCACACACCCTGAGTGGTGTATTTCCTGTGGAGATGGAGAGGTGTTCTCATGAGTGCCTTGTACAACGGTGAGACCTCACCTGGAATGCAGGGTGCAGTTGTAGTTCCCCATGTTTAAGAAAGATGAATTCAAACTGGAACAGGTGCAGGAAAAGGCTACTAGGATGATCAGAGGAACAGAAAACATGACGTGCAGAAGAGGAAATTTTAAGGCACTTGGCTTGTTTAGCCTAACCAGATAAAGGCTGAGGGGAGATACGACAGCTAAATATATTTGAGGGATAAATACCAGGGAGGAAGAGAAGTCATTGAAATTAAGGGACAGTGCTGGTACAGGAACAAATGGATACAAACTGGTCATCAACAGGTTTAGGTTTGAAAGCAGATGAAGATTTCTGAACATCAGAGCGTGAAATTCTGGAACAGCTTTACATGGGGATGAGTAGGGGGGAACCCCCCCCCCCCAGCCCTAACTGATTTCATGATAGTTTCTTTGGGGTGGGGAGGTATGATGATATTAGCTACAGTGACAAATCACCCATTGGCATTGGCTGTTAGCAAATATTTCCAGTGGCCACTAGCTGGGGAGGAGGACTCTCTCTCTACAGAGAATTCTTTCCAGTGGGTCGGGCTGCTGGGTATTGCCCCCATGCTCTGATCTCCCTGATCAACACATTTAGGGTCAAGAAGCAACTTCTCCACAGCTCAGATAGGTGGAGAGACCCTGGGGCTCCTCTGCACTGAGGGGCCCGGATCACTTACTGGATTGTAAATAATGGATTCTCCATCACTTGATGTCTTTAAACCATGACTCGAGGACTTCATCCAAAGAGGTGGCTGTGTTAGTGTAGTTCAGAAAAACAAACAAGGAGTCCTGGTGTACTTAAAGATGAACAAATTGATTTATTGCATGAGCTTCATTGGGAGGAAATCCCCTTCATCATATACTTTGAAGATGGGGGAACTTACAGAATGGGAGGCAAATAAATGCAGGGAAATGTAAGTCATAGGATCAGGTCACACTGTAACAGCAAATCAAAGCAGTTGTTCAGATTCAAACACGGGAAGAGCATATAGAGGAAAGTGGTGTCATATCACCTGTTCTAATGAGAAGAAAAAAATCTGAAGCCCCTATTTAACCCTGAGGCAACTGTGTCAAATCTGCATATAAATTCCAGTTCTGCAGTTTCTCTCTGAAGCTTCTGTTTGTTATCCATTTGTTTGAGCACAGCTATTAACAAATCATCAATATAGTGAGCAGGGAGAATCAAGTGTTCCTCTATTGATTATTGTAATTTCTGATGTCAGATTTATGTCCATTTATTTTTTTCACAGACACTGTCCTGTTAGTTCAATGTGTAAGGTAGAGGGGTGTTCCTGGAAGGGGTTAAAGTATAATTTGGTGGGCCCCAGAACCCTCTGGCACAGGTGGGCCCCCTCTGGCATGGGTGGGCCCCCAATACACATCCCAGAACCCACACCTTGCACTAATACCCACAGACAGACACACACCCACAGCTACCCTCCCCCCCTGCACCCACTCCCAGACAGGCGTGCGCGCGCACACGTACACACACACAACTACATCCACACAGACCCCCCCCTCAAGCCCTTAGCCTGCAAACAGCCGAAGTGGCTGACAGGCTGGAAGCAGCTTCTAGCCAGAAGCTGCTCCACCCTGCAGTGGGGAGGTTCACAAACTCCCAGCCTGCGGCAGCTCTCTGCCGGCTGGGCTTAAGGTGTAGCAGGGTTTAAGGTGGAGCCAATGGAATGATGCATTCCTGCTGCTCTTGCTATTTTTAGAGGGGCCCTGGAATATAGCGTTCCGGTGCCCTCCTCTATTTTTAGGGGCCCTGAAATGCTGCCAGCCTAAAAAGAGGGGGTCCCAGAACTGTGTTCTAGTGCTTTCCCCCTTTAACCCTTGGTTTCTGGCATGTGATGGCATAAATCGTTGGTGGATGAGCAGGTGAACAACCCTTTGATGGAGTAGCTGGCTTGATTAGGTCCTGTGGTGGAGTCTTTTGTGTAGATATGTGGGGCAGCATTGGCAACGTGATTTGTTACAGGGATATGTGCCTGCTTTAATGGTTCTATTGTTTGTAGTTGCTGGTAAGTGTCTGCTTAAGGTTCAAGGGCTGTCTATAAGCGAGGAGAGGTCTGTCTCCCAAGACTTGAGAGTGAGGGATCATCTTATAGAATAGGCTGTAGATTCCCTGATAATGTGCTGTAGAGGTCTGAGTTGGGGGTTGTAGTTGATGACTAGTGGCTCGGTTCTTTTCTTTCTTTGACTTCTCCTGTAGTAGTTGACTTTGGGGTACCTGCCTGGCTCTGTCAATCTGTTTCTTCACTTTTGCAGGTGGGAACTATAGTTTTAAGAATGCTTGATAGAGATCCTGAAGGTGTCTGTCTCTATCTCAGGGATGAAAGCAAATGTGGTTATATCTTAGGGCTTGGCTGTAGCCAGGGGATTGTGTGGTATGTCTTGGATGAAATCTTGAGGGCTGTAGGTAATTATAGTGATCAGCAGGTTTTTGATATAGGGTGGTGATTATGTGTCCATCACTAATTTGCACTGCAGTGTCCAGAAAGTGGATATCCTGTGTAGAGTGTTCCAGGCTAAGTCCAATTGTGGAGTGGAAATTGTTGAAATCCATGTGGAAGCTCAGCCAGAGGTGAGGGCTCTGTCACACAATGAGGCAGAGAAGGCTGTGGCCTGTGATGTATGGGAGGTCAGAGATGGTCATGATGGCACCTGCTGACCTGAAAGTCTGCATCTCACCTGCTGTTGCATTATCCATATTTAATGGTAACACCCAGCAGCCTCAGAGCGAGGATGAGGGTCCCACTGTGCATGCAGTGGGCCTGACCTTTGAGAACTCTGTACTTGGGCAGATACCTAAACTGTGGATTTTACAGATGGGTTGTGCTTCTGGTTGGCTATCATACCTGAAACAATGAGGGTCCTGTGGCACCTTAAGGACTAATAGACTTCTTCAGGCATAAGCTTTCATGGGCTCCAACCCACACAAAAGCTTATGCTGGAAGAAATCTGCTAGTCTTTAAGGTGCCACAGGACTCTCATTGTTTTTGCTGTACACAGACTAATACAGCTATCTGTCACTCTGGAAATTGTCATAGCTGGGCCATATTGAGTCACTGTCCTAGTCAGTTCTGCTATTCCTGAGCTAAGCCAAACAAGTTGAAGTGGGAGATTTTAGTAACTGGGGCAGGCCTTTTAATTGGCTAAAATGTTAAGCCTCATTTTACCCTGGTGGCTTGACAAGGACTGGTTGAAACTCTTATTTCAAAGCTGCACTCCCAGAAAAGGGGCTTCCAACTGAATGAGCCCTTCCAGAGAATCTTGCATTTTTGGGGTGCAAGCATGAACATTTTCCACTGAATACTCAAAATCCACACACAAATAACTTTTTGTCAGTTTCTTGGGGGGAGCCCCAAATTATTTGGTTTCTGATTGGGAGGACCAAACATTTTTGGTTATGATCCTCCCTGTGCCCCAAATTTCCACTGGGGTGAGGAGAAAAAGAACCCCAAACCTCCCCCTGGTTTGTGGAGTCAGCTCTGGGAACAGTCCCGGGTGTAAATGCTGCGCCTGGAAGCTGGTCCGATGCTACAAATGCACTTGACCAATTATCTCCCTCCCTGCTTCCCCACAAGGTTCGTCTTGTGCTAAGTAGCTCAGGGGGCCCAGAGAGGCCTCTCTGCTCTAATGAGATGCAACTTAAGTGGTGCTTAACTGTCCCTGAACCATATTTCACTCCTGGCTGTGGGGGATGGGGAGGGTGCAAGATAGGCTTCTCCAAGACCTCTCAGCCGGGCTCTGGGGCAAACCACATGGCACGAGGAGACCAATCTCAGAGACCAAGGGACTCCAGCTGTTTCTGCTAGGCTCTTTCCTCAGTTCTGGTCTTTGATGGGAATGAGGGTAAGAAGTTGTCTGTCCCTTTCCTGTTGCCAAATTCCAAAGGGGTAGCCAGGTCAGTCTAGTTCAACAAAACAAGGACTCCTCACTTGTTTTGTCCCTTTCCTGGGGTCCTGCTGCTGACAGGCTGGGCCCCAGCCTTCCTTATCCCACCCCACTGAGATGGCCTTGGCTGGCTGTTTGGACTGGGAGCTTTTTGGGGCAGGGTCTCTGTCTAGGCAAGGCCCAGCTCTTGGTCGCAGCCTCTTGGTGCTCCCGAGCAGAGCCATAATGTGCTATTTCAGTGCCTGGGGCACGTTCTGATCAGAACGTGCCCTTTGCAATTAGCAGCGTTTGGGGCCGGGGCTGCAAAACATGCCTTTTAATAAAGCGGCTCAGTTGAGCCGCTCTGGCACGCCTGGGGCAAAGCCCCATTGGCCTCGCCATAATTACAGCCCTGCTCTTGATTTCCAGAGGGGCAGCCATGTTAATCTAGTTCAGAAAAACAAACAAGGAGTTCCGTAGCACTTTTAAAGACTAACAAATTTATTTATTAGATGAGCTTTCGTGGGAGAAAATCCCACTTTGTCAGACACTTTGAAAATGGGGGAACTTCGCTACAAGGCAGCATCACAGGAGGGTATTTCCATGACCAGAGCCTCCACTTGCCTCCCCCTCCTTGGTGTTATTGTGGCTGAATTTGGCTCTTGGCTGTGTGGGGGCAGGAAGCTGAGGGCTCCTCTGCCTGAGGTCCCTGTTGTCATGGTGGAGCCCTGCAAATCCGCGGGTATCTGCAGATGTCTGCCTTATATCTGCATCCATGGATACAACATGGATATCCGCAGACCATTTCTTGCAGATGCAGGTCGGAGATGGATCCACTTATTTGTATCCATGCAGGGCTCTATGTCATGGTCCTCTTGGCATGGTGCAGCCTTCTGCAGGTATGAGGCTGAGAATAAAACCAGCCTGAGAAACATCTCCCTGTCCCACTGTGCCAACCCAAGATTGACTCTTGCTGGGCTTCTCCAAATCTTCTTGGGGGGAGCAGTTACGAGAGGAGTAATTTGCTGGCCTGGATGGTGCTGTTCGGGCAGCTGGGTCAGCATGTCCTGCTGCAGTCCTGGAGTAGGGAGAAAGGGCTGGGACACGGGTACGGAGGTTGCTGCAGGACTGGCTTCCATTGCTCCTGTCTAGCAAAGGCTGCATGTTATGATCTATCGAGAAGTGAAAAGGCCCTGGAGAGACTTGGGACCACAGTGACTGGAGATTGGCAGTAGCTGCCACTTCAGAATCTGGAGGCACCACCGCTGGTGTATTCCTAGAAAGAGGCAACTTTTGGATTTGGACCCTCCCTAGACACCTTGAGACCATACAGCTCACAGGTTCTGCTTGCAGTCCGCAGGGGAGCCACATGAAGAATGCTGGGGACCTCGGGGCTGGGCACAGCCTGGCCTCTGACCTTGCTTTTGCTTGCTGCTCCTGCATGATGGGGTGCAACCTGCTGTCTGAGAGGTGGAAGCTTGAAGGGGCTGCATTGAACACAGCCTTTCTTCCCTGCCCCACCCCCAAGGAGAAGCAGCTCCACTTTCCAGCCTTCTCGCAGCCCCTCAGGCTCCTCGCGCCCAGGAAGGAGCTTGGCAAAGCACCGGCCACCTTCTCTGGAGCCACCATTTGGCTAATGCAATTATTGGCAAGCATGGAGGAGACACAGAGCTGGAGCCACGTGGTACCTTCTCCTGCAGCTTAGTGGGGGTTTGGTTTGTTTGCTCCGCTGGGTCCTCCAGCTGTTGCAGCAAATGTCCTGGGAAGCTGGAAATGGGTCCAGCTTCAGCCACGCCCTTTCCTTTCCTCCAGCAGGAAAAATGGGCCTTCAAGCCAGTGGAAACAACCCCTGAGAATGGCGCCCTCCTCCCCCAGCCTGTGAAGGGGTCTCTTCAGCCTCAGGGGCAGATTGGGTGCAGTGTCAGCACAATGCATCCAAGATGCAGCCCCAACGCTGCTATTACAGTGGGACATGGTGTGGCCCCAGAGTAGCAGGAGTAGAGGTGGCCTCCAGTTTCTTTAAACATGTCCTATGTCAGGAGAGACTGAGAACAGCCCCCCAGGAACAGGGGACTGGGGCTCTGGCTTTCAAGACCCAGCCGAGCCTTAGGGAAGAAGCTGTTGGAGAGCAAGGCTGGGGAACAGAGTCAAATGGGCACCCTGGAACAGGGAATTGGGGGTAGGGAGCATGGCCTGGGGACTGCCTCCGATCTTTACCCTGGAAGGGAAGATGGGACCAGGACATGCCAGGAGTTCACTGCTCCCCTCGCAACAGGCACCTGGCTTGATGTAGAGATTGGCACTGTGACAGGAGCCCTTTAGCTATTTCCTGTGACAGGGTGGGAAGCCACTGAAGCTCACCTCCTGTCGAATGGCTGCTTGAGGGCATGGCAAATTTATTAGACTCCTGCCCGTTTCCCAGTCCTCAAGTCACTGTGGCACTGCACCCATTCCATGCAGACTAGTGTGAGCCAGGAGGGCTAACCCAGGCCCTTCTTTGAAGTGACTCAGCCAGGGCAGGGGTCATGGCAATAGGGGCGACTTGCCCTGGCTGGGCCACAAGCAGGACTTCAGGGCTGGCGTCTTACCCGTTTGATGGAGCAGCCTTCGGCCATGGGAGGAAACAGTCCGGAAATGGACTGAGAGGCAGCACGTGTGCATGTTCCTGTCTCTTTAAACTGCTCCCCAAAGATCCTAGGACTCCACTCCCCTGTTAATTTCCATCATTTAATAAAGGCCAAAGGATGATGAGCCAAAGTGATCAAACCAAGCCTTTGCTGCGCCCAGGCACCCCTGGGGGCTTTGCCGGAACACTCCCCTCCAGGCCAGGGCCAGGAAGCCCCGAGCAGGAGCCCATTCATCAACTGGACTCTCAGAAGAGCTATTTAGCTGCACTGGCGGGTAATTGGGGTTGATTTAAGACACACTGGGGTCTAGGGGGGGTGGATGCTTTTCTGATGGCACTCAGGTCGGGGGCAGGAGGGAGGTGTGCCAGCCTGGAATGTGAAAATCATTATGAGTGATTGGAGTTCTTAGTGTAAAGAGGAGAGGCAATTAACAGTGGCTTGACATCAATTGAGGCCGACTAATGTACTTACTAGCTATGAATAGCTGAGAGCTTTGCAGGGAGGGCTGCTTTCTCCTCCATCATAAGCAGGATCCCTTGCAGCTGGCTAGGAGAGTCACCCCAACCCACAGGCTTCGCTGGCATGATGCCTGTTGGTACTGGCTGGTGCTTCACAGCCCTATGGTTCCTGCTGGTGGGAGCAAGAGGAGAATCAGGTCCTGCGGTTTTGATGCCTGTTTTCGTTGCTCCTTGGGTACCAGGCACAGTTAGAAAGGTGGCGCAAATACCATCAGGCCCAGTCAAAGCAAGATCCAGCAGCTTCTCTCCATCAATGCATATGACTTCATGACCAGGGGTTGAAGGTCCAGTCAGCCTGCCCCTTGTGGCCATTTACACCTGCAGCTGGTGTATGGAAACTTACAGTTCTGGCAGCCTTTTGCACAGGTGTCAGTAAAAGTGCCAGATGCAGGGAGATGTGGGCATTGGATCAACAGCAAGGGGCATGAGTGAGAGGTGAAGTCTGCCTGGGTAGTAGTTGCACCCTCCTCAGCCTTTGCAGAACCACAGGTTCAGCTCCTTCATTTCATTCAAAGCCCAAGAATTTGGAGGACCAAGTGGCCTTTGGGCTCAGCAGGACAGGAACCAACAGACTGAAGCTTGGCTCAAAATCTCTCCAAACTGTGCTGAAACACAGCTCAGATCAAGTCCATCTGCTGGAGTCCATGTCTACGTGCTGGGTGGGGAGTGTTGAGAACTGCTTCTTGGTCTGGGGTCTCGGTGCTAGAGTGGCTGAGCCCAGTTCCATCACTTTGCATTGGGTGTTGCCTCTCAGGTCTGCGTAACCACGTCTCCACCCGCTCAGCCCAGGGACAATATGGCATACCCACTTTGTTCCAGGGAAACCAACCGCAAAGATGGGAAGAACTTAGGCGTGCACCGCAGCTGAGATCAAATCCTTCACCAAGGGAAGATGTCATAGCTGTACTGAATTCATGGGCCAGTTCGTGCTATTTACAGAAATATCCTCCCTTCTAATGCACACAGTCCTCCTTTCTCCAAACCAGCTTGCAGAGCAGGAGACACGAACATAGTCCACCAGCCCCCTCTGGCAGGCCAGTCGGCAAACAACAGGTTCACGTTATCTGGATAAGTTCCAAAGAAGTAGCTGCATTAGTGTAGTTCAGCAAAACAAACAAGGAGTGTGGTGGTGCTTTTAAAAAGACTGACACATTATTTGTCGAGTGAGCTTTCAGGGGCAGAATACTCCTTCATCAAACGCTTCCACAGACTGTGTTCTCTGTGCCGCTGGGTTGGAAGATGGCACAAGCATCACTTGGCAGGGACTAGCCCCACAATCATCATACACTGGACCACAAACCCATGTACCCTGCCCTGGCCTGGGACAGACTCTTCTTGTTCACTAAATCTTAGAAGAAGGCCAGAGGCCTGCACTGGGAGGCAAAGGAGTCCTAGGTATTCCTACAGAGCCCCCTAGTATAGGAGAGTTGGAGCTAGAGGAATGCTCTGATCCCAGCATACAGAGCCCACCTGCTTTTGGAGTACCAGAAGCAGACTGTGAATGTGACATGAAGGAGCGAAAGGTTGGTACAGATGCTGTGGTGTGTCATTGCTGGACCTTGGTTTTCTCTGCCCCATGTCTTGCAATCTTCAAGGGCCACAGGGGTGTAAAATGGGACCCCATCATCATTTTTCTGCTCTTGCCCCTCAGTCTTGTTTCCCTTGGCGCATTGCTCAGTAGGGGAGGAGCAACCTCTGTGAATTTCTGAGCCAGTCTGAGGGGGCAGAGCCAGTCCTTCCATAGAGGCAACCTAGGTGGTCACCTAGAGCACCAACAATTAAGGGACACCAGGTGCTGGGCTGGAGGGCCAGCAAGCCTATCCCACCTGGCTCTGCTCCCCACCCGCACCTGGACCCCCACCTGCAACACTGCTACCCAGCTAGGGCCAGACCCCCTGTCCGCAGCCAGACCCTGGTGCCACTGCTGCTCCCTGCCTGTGGCCGGATCCCTGCCAATTTCTAGAGGTGGGGGGGGGGTCATCAAAACCAGTGTTGGCCTAGGGTGCTAAAAAACTTTGGGCCAGCCCTGTGAGAGGGGTTGCTTGACCAGAATAAATCCGGGGGGGGGGGCCTCCACTCATTGCAAGGGAGACTGCTTGGTCCTGAGGGTCACTTACATTAAAGCCCCTTGCCGTGGCTTTGGCCACGTGAAAGGTGCCTTAGAATGGGTGGGTGTAGGAGTTGCACCTGCTTTTAGGGACCCTTTGTGCAGCTGGAACTATCTCAAGGGGTCTGAGGGCACGTGAGGATCAGGCTGCCTGAATCACAGTGTCACATCGGGGATGGGCATCTGAACCTCCATTTAGCAGTTAGTTGACTGAAGCCAATTCTGTACCTAGGCTAACCCCAGCTATGAGCCTCTTCCATCTGGAGCTGAGAGATATGGGCCCTCTTCCCAGTGCACAATGTCTAGCCAAAGTTGGGGCCCCATTGCACGAGGCTCTGCATGTTCCAGAGCGATCAGCAGCCTCTGTCTTGACCCCTAAATTGGCAAGGCTGGGAAAGAGGATTATTGTACAGAGAGGGGAAAGTGAATCATGAGGGAGGGAAGTGACTTCCCCGAGTCCCCCAGGAATCTGTGGTAGAGCCCTAGTCCTATACCCTGGTCACAAAAACAAACCTCCCTTTCTGAGGTACCTGGGGAGGCATAGACAGAGGAAATGGAGAGTCATTGCTGGGTCTCTGTCCATCATAGGTTCTCACGTGGCCCTGTCCCTGTAGTATGTGAATGCCTCACAATCTCTAATATGCTTCAAATGCCCAGCCTGCTGGCGACTGAGCTTGGAGCTAGTTGATCTGATTTACAAGAGATTTCTTAAGCTTTTCCCCAGAGTCGTCTTCCTCTTGAGGCTTTCTCCTCAGGGGATTGGCTGAACTAGTCAGCTGTAATACAAACACACAAGGGGTCCTGTGGCACTTAAAGACTAACAAATATATTTTTATTATCTATATTTAATATAAATAAATATATTTGTTAGGTCTTTAAGTGCCACAGGACCCCTTGTTTGTTTTACTGACCTAGACTAACACAGCTGCTTAATACAAAGAGGTTGAGAGCTCAGCATCATCACTGCTGCTTTATGGGTGGGGAAACTGAGGCATGGGGTGAGAGGAGTAAATTTGCCCTGGATCACATAGCTTGACAGCACTGGATCCTAGGGAGTAGGAGCCTGCATCCCTCTCACTGCTTTGCAGTTTGCTGTCTGCGGCCACCAGATGTTGCTGTTAAGTGGAGAGAAATCTCTGCTGGGAAAGTTGTCTATCACAGCTCACCCTGCTCCACATTTGCTCAAAGCACATTACATTCCTGTTTGACACCACTTCAGCAGAGCTGCTCCTAGTTTACACCAGACTAAGAGGAGAATGAGAGCCAAGAGACCAAGAACCTTGGGGATTTAGGTGCCTGTCTTCCATGGACAGAAACTTCTGAGGACATGTTTCCCTGACCCTCACAGAGTGGAGGAAAAGCCCTTGGCCTGTTCTCCCCCATATCTTCTACCTTGCCCAGTTATTTTACATTGGTGCACAGGGTGTGCGCGCAGCTGCACTCTTCTGGCTTGGGAGCATGTCACACCCACTGCATGAGGGCCTGATGCTCATCATCACCTGCTCTGTGTCCCTGTGATGCTGCCCCTGAGTGAAAAGGGGCCTCACTGTGCATACAAACCAGGCCCAAGGTACAGAGCAATGGAGAATCAGGCCCACTTTGCCCTGGCGTACATGCTTTTACCAGGTGTGTTGGGGCGGGGATGGTTTTTGGTGTCTTCGACTTGGAACTCTGCTGGACTGGAGAACAAAGGGATCAAAATGCTTCTGTCCCTGCGTAAAAAACATCTCTTTGAGCAATTTCTTCTGCGCTTTCGTCAGTCATCTGGACGTAAGCAGGATGGTGCTGCTGCGTTGGTGGAGTGGTAAATGACGATGAGGGCAGGAGTCAGTCAGTCAGAGCAATCTTCAAATGTAGTAAAACAAACAAGGAAGTGGCTGGGAGCGGGATTGGGCTCTGAGCCCCCCGCTGCCTGCGGCACGCTTGCAGCAAGGGGCCCAGGGCTGGATCCAACTCCGTTCTGCTTGCTGGCAGCAGCAGGAGCCAGATCAGGTCCCCAGGGCTGGATTAGGGCCCCGGAGCTGGATCGCTCCCTGGGGTGGGGCAGGGGCGGGGCCTGAGCCCAGCCCAGGCGCTGCCTGCTAGTGTAGATATACCCCTAGGTTGATTTTAAATCAACTTAATGGAGCCCCCCCAGTGTAGACATAGCCTATGAAAGCGGCCATCTGAACAAAGGCGTGGGGAAGAGGAAAAGGTCATGATTTTACTTCTGTAATGGCAGTGGGGAGACCTATCCTGGAATATTGAGTCTGGTTCTGAGGTCCACAGAGTAAAAAGGATATTGAAAAATTGCTGAGGGTGCAGAGAAGGGAAACAAAAGGGATCCAGGAGCTTTGTCCTTCACTCCTTGGGTGGCTTTGGGCTTAATTCTGAAGGTCCAGACTCTCAAAGGCATCTCAGCACCTAACTTCCATTGATTTCAGTGGGGAGCAAGATGGCTAAATACCTTTGTGCTGAATTTTCCAGGAACTCAATGTGTGTAACCCAGCCAGCACCTGGAAGAGCTGTGCCTTAAAAAACAAAAAAAAACCCAAACCACCCCAAAATAACTAGTGCTTCATTACGGTAGCACCTGAACCTTCTCCCCACCCCCTTGCTTTGGGTTTGGACACTCCAAGCCAGTGTGTAGTTCATGGGTTTGGAGAACATCAGAATTTTTATAGCAAAGGTGGGGCAGGAGGAGGGTGTAGGTCTTAGCCCTTGGACTATCCCCAGGTCTAGTGGTCTTTCCTGTGTTTTCTTAACCCCAGGGGAAAGCCTAGTGAAGACAGGAGACACAACAAGCAGAGGAATTATATTTTATTGGACCAATTTCTGGGAGAAGGAAATGCTTTAAGCCGCACGGCCCTTCTTCAGGGGTCCAAGAGGTACCATCAGCTTCCTAACACCCTGCCTGGAGCAGGGGTCTCAAACTCAAATCATCATGAGGGCCACATGAGGACAAGTACATTAGCCTGAGGGCTGCACTACTGAAACATTTTCATATACCAATATTGCAAATATCAGTAATGATAGTGTCATTGTGGGCCACAGGAAATAGCTTTAGGGGTCGCATGTGGCCTGTGGGCCACATATTTGAGACCCCTGGCCTGGAGCTTGGCATAAAGAGTGAGCACCTGTGGTAAAGGACCATTCAAGGTGAAGTGGCCCATTAACACCTCTGTTATCCTAGGACACAAAAAGAGGGTTAGGGAGCTAGCAATTTAATTTATGGCTTTATTATCACATAAACTTTGAGGTCAGAAGGGGTCACTGAGGTCAGATAGTCCAGTAGTTTCAAACTTTTTTTTTTTTTCATTTGCAAACCCCAAACATTTTGAATGACAATGCAGATCCCTTTGGAAATCTTAGACATAGTCTGCAGACCTGTAAGTGGTCACCAACCTTTGCTGACCACTGTGCCAATTCCTCCTCCCCAACTTTCAGCCCATGCCAGGAGTCACCTTGGCTGAAAAAAAAAAAAAAGGCTGCCACCTGATAATTCAGCAGATAATTCTGCTGAAAGCTGCTCTGGGCTAGGGTTACCAGATGTCAGGCAAAAGAACATGTCCTCCTTTTTACCTTCATGTCTTCCATCCGGCAGGCATTCTAAAAATGGGTGATTTTGTCCCCCTTTTTACTTCTGATGAGTAGAATGTTAAAGGAAAAAAAGCACCAAACATGATCTGACGGTAAGTTTCTGCTGAACAGATGCACACACTGGGAACAAAGAGCAGCCTGCAGAAAAATCAAGAGGGAGTGGAATGCAGAGTTTCTTTTATTCCTAGAGGTTTTTGTGGTAGCAGCCTCCTTAGCTCGGTAGCGAAGCAAACTCTTAATTTCAGGGTCATAGGTTAGAGCGATGTGTTGGGTGATTTGATTCCTGGTCTGTTGCTCCCCACAAAAGGGCTAAATTGGGAAAAATAATATAGTGAACACTAATAAAATGAAGGAAAAGAAAGTATACCATGAATAAAATTACTTACAGTGATTAATTAAGTCAATCAAATAAAGGGGTACATTTGAACTGGCTAGAAACAATTAAGGACAATTTTTTTAAATTGTAAAATGGGCTGCTGTGGAAAATGAAAAATGAGAGGCAAGTTAACTGCTTTTTTTAACCTTCTTAGGTGCTTTGCAAGTTTATATTTGCAAATCTAGTTTTTTAAAACTTTTTTTAGTCTCATGAACATTAATGAAAGTGTTATGAATATCTTGCATTTATTGAAAAAAAATCCAGTTTTCAGTAAAATAAATCATTCTGGTAATTTTTTTTATTTAAAAATAATTTTAAAAACACATCACTTTGTGCAGTTTTAGTGCTGCATTCATTAATCATTACCCTTTTTCCATGACATAATATGGTAATGACAGTTATATTAATACTACATTTTCTCCATGTGTCCTCTGATGGCCTCCTTTTTGTACTTCCCTGGCCTCCTTTCTGTGCTTTGGTATCTGGTAACCCTACCTTGGGCAGCTTCTTTTTGTGGCTGGGGGGTAGGGGGCAACTGCACTGCTAAATGCTGCTCTGGATGGCTTCTTTCCATGGCGTACCTGGAATCCAGCCCCCTCCGCCAAGCTACTCCTGAAAGAAGCTGTCCAGAGAGGTGTGCAATTGTGTACCTGGGGACCCACCTCAGCTGCTGCTCAAGGTGGCATTCAGTGGCAGGAGCAGCAGTTTCGGTGACACCACAGAGGGCAATGCGTGCTGTGACAAATGGACTCTTGCCAGGGGTTGCTGACCGCTGCCATAGCTAGAAAATCACAGATCTGACCTGGTGTATGTTGCAAGCCACAGACCCTCAAGACCGTGATTTTTAGTGTCTAGGAGATTCTGTCTTTAAACTCCTAGTCTTGTCCTTTGAAGGCATTGCACAAGTTCCCTTTTGAGGGTGAGGCCTGAGAGGTCAGACACAAGGTGATCACTATGTGAAAAGTGTTCACCCCAAAAGACGGGGGGAGTGCGTCTTTTATCATGTTCCTGAATCAGTTTCTTTGAGAGGTCTATGCTGTGCCATGCTCATGCACCTGATCAGAGCTGTTGGGCACTGAGTGCCTCAGATGATGGAGCCCTCAGCCCAGCTGTTAGGACATGTGTGCAGGACCCGTGAATCCGCAAAGGTGGGTTATGTGGGTATTGATCTCTGTACAAGTGCAGTGGAGATACATCTGCTGGTTCTGCAGTAGGGAAGATAGGACCTCACCCACCTTGTCTCTCTAATGCCCTGGGACCAGGGACTTTCCTAACATCCCCTCCTCCCCAATTTCCCAAGACCTCCCAGTTATCAGCTAAAAACAGTTATACCAATTTAGTGAGCACCCCAACATCCCCCCTTCACTTCCCTCTACACTCTTCCTCCCTAATTTCAAGTCCTGGGTAAGCTGCTGCCTGGGACCGACATGGCTATGACATCATTGCCTAGTGCAGACCCAGTGGCTTCAGCTGTAGCTTTAACGTGAGTGAGGTCGGAGGAAACTTGAACCCGCTTCCTGGTCTGTGGCAAAAGGTGCAAACTTGCTCAGTGGTTGAAGTATAATTTGAGGGGCTCCAGAACCTTCCTAATCTCTGGGCTCCCTTCCGATGTTGTCTGAGTTCCCTTCCTGCATGTGTGGGCCCAATTTTCCCAGATTCGGGAATCGGGGCCCCAGAACCCTGGCCCGTCAGATTTGTGGGCCCCAGAACTGTGTTCCAGCACATTCTAGCTTACTTTAACCCCTGAATGTCCTTGTCTGCATTTGGTTTTGCCATGTGGCAACTGAGCTACCTTGTTCCCTAGAACAGTGGTTTTCAAACAGTATTTCTCTAGACCTAGCTCCCAACCCCTCAGCTGTGCACAGCAATCCAAAAAGTGACCACCACTTGAAAATTCGGCAACAAACGTGACTGGGGGCGGGGTCCCCAGGCACAAGGCTGAAAAGAAGCCTGGAGTGTCTCTTTCCATGGTGTCCCTGCCATGCAAACTGCCATGGAAAGGAGCTCCTCCAGGGAGCTTCTTTGGGCTGGGGCAGGTGTCCCCCAAGCGTTGCATGGAAAGAAGCTGCCGGGAGCAGCCGCTGTCTGCGGTGTGCCTGGAACCTGGGGTAGCAGCAGCTGGAAATTTGAAAGGATACTGGCTGCCACTACTAGTACCCAGTGGCTGGTGCCCTTTTAAGTCTCCCGCCACTGCTTCCTTCCCCTGTTGTGAGCGGTAGCATGAGTGGGAGAGTAAAAGGATGCCATCTTTCAGTGGTGGCTGCTGCGACAGCTGGGAGCGCAGTGCCACAACCCAGTGCTGGGTTGCGACCCATGGTTTGATGATCACTTCCCTAGAGAAGACGCAGCCCCAAAGGGCTGGGTCCTGGCCGTGGAGCTCTGGGTGAGTAGGTGCTGGTTTAATGCTTGGACTGCAACTTCCATTCCAGACAGGCTGGTTTCTTGCCCAAGAAAAAAAAAAGAGCAAGTGTGTGTGTGCGTGCATTTTTTCCTCCAAAGCCAGAGCCTTTAGTAGTTTCCTTGTCAAAACTTCCTGAGCTGGTTCCCAGCCCCCTTCCTGCTCCCTCCCTTCCAATGTTTCACATCTCACACTTAACGGCACCTCCCTACCACAGCCTCCCCTCACCCGCACACCCAGCACACCCATCCTGCTCTGAGCAGGGGACAAAACCCAAACCCCCTGAAAAGGATCCTTAGTTCTTTTTTCTCCCAGGAGAGAGAGATACTTTACCCCGTCCCCTTTTTTAATTTTGTTTTTTCCTTTCCCCCTCCTCCCCTCCAAATTCTTTCCATTGCTTCCCACGGGGCTTTTCCCAAGCCTGTCTGCTCTCTTCTAGAAGATTTCTTGGGAGACTGCCGGATCGTGCCTGGGACAGAAGACAAGGTGAGTACTGTGGCGTTTGGTTGCTGCTGGTTGTTGGGTGGGTACCATCTGGCCTCTGTCAGGGCATTGATCACTGTGAAAGCCATGACTAAAAGAGCCAGGTGACCAGGTTACAGAGGCTGTTTAGAGGAATTTCAAGGGGTATCCTGGAGCACCCTGCTTTCTACAGCTGGGATGGAGGGGCTCTATCATCTGCTGTTGACTGATAACACCCCACCCAACTCTTTTGAGCATGCATAAACAGTTTAGGTGGCTATATTTTCCACAAGGATTCTGGTCTTCCTGATGCTGATGTAAATCTGGAATAACTCAGTGAGAGTCTGGGCCAGTCTCTGCTCTCAGTTAAACAGATGTGAACCCAAAGTAACTCAAGGAGGAAGGGACTGGGCTATGGCATTTAGTCCCCATGCTTCTGTCCATCATCCTGGTGTACAGGCAAAATCTCTCTGGATTGACACCATGCCAGGAAAAGAAGGACTGGCCCTGTGTGGCTGGCACTGGGACCAGGGCCGGCGCAACGCGGTAAGCCCTGCAAGCGTTGTAGGGGGGTGTCGACGTTTGAGGGATGCCAAAATGGGCAGTGCGGCATTGTGCCACGCTCTGACTGTCACTCGTCTGCGCCGGCGTCTGTTGCGCTTGCAGAGGGGTACCAGAAACACTAGCATCGTTTCTGACTGGGACCCTGCTGGCAATGACTTGGGAAGGTTGGCTTCTGTTTTTATGGAGCCAGGGCAGGGGCCTGATGCTGGGGCAGTGGCTGGTCTTACACCCAGGCACGCTGCTGTGTGGGGAAGGGGGGTGTCAGGCAAAGCCAAAAAGGGGATCAAAGAGAGAGACAGTCTCACCCATTTCTGTTCCCTCAACCTCCATGCCCGGCTCAGCTCTCCCCACTCCCCCATCCCACCCTGGCTAGCTGCAAGAAGGTTTCCCCCTCTGTGACGCTAGTCCTGAGACAGCCAGTGCAGCTGGACTGGCCCCTACCCTGGCCAGGATACTGGTTCCTGTGAGCAGCCATTGACCCGCCCTGCCTGGAGGCAGAAAGGCCAATGTGGGGAGGGTTGGGGCAAAATGGAAGTGGGATGGCAGAGTGGGATGGCTCTTGACAAGGGTCAGTGGCCAGGGCTGATGTGGAGCAGGGCTTGGGGG
Organism: Podocnemis expansa; assembly: GCA_007922195.1. NCBI lineage: Eukaryota > Metazoa > Chordata > Testudines > Podocnemididae > Podocnemis > Podocnemis expansa. The sequence goes on from ML682058.1 coordinate 1,214,867, forward strand.
CTGGCCTGGATAGGTCTGGGGTGGATATAGAGCCTGTGGATTTGGGGGTAGGGACTGGGCTGGGTGGGTGGGTACGATCTCATCTAACCCTACCACATCATGGTCACGGGCTCCACTTTTACTACCATCAACTGTTTGGTTCCAGCATTGGTCAGCCCGCAAGAGGGCTGTGGGACCAGAAATAGCTTTGTAAGTCCTTGCTGGAACAGTGGTTGCTGGGCCAGCTTGCCATCAGCTCAGCCAGGCAGGAAGCACGTCGGTGTCTGTATGACAGTGCAGCGGAAGCTGAAGGGCCAGAGATAGTGGCTCCTCTTGGGGCAGATAGCCCTTAAAGGGGTATCATGTAGGGCTGAAGTGAAGCATCAGGTCTCTGGGCAGCCCCATCCCCACCAAACCAGACAGCTAGGACCCTGGGAGTACCACAAAGCCTTTCCTAGCCATTGGTCAGTGAAGTCCACAGACCTCCCCCACCCCTCTCCAGGCTCCTCGGTATCACTTTAACAGAGGAGGAAACTGAGGCATGCAAAGAAGACAGGATTTGCACAAGAGAGTCAGCATGAGACATGGGAACAGAGCCCTGGAGTCCTGGTTCCCAGCCCCTTCCCCTTGTACTTTGATCACTAGCCCCCACTCCCCTCTGAGAGCTGGGAATGGGACCCCAGTTCCTTTCCCTGATCACATCCCTGCCTGTGCAATAAGTGACATTGAACTTTGCAGGTGAGGGCAGCAGGCTGGGCTTGTTGCAGTTCATCCTGGCCAAGGCAATGAGATACCCATGCGGAGGCCCCCTTGCTGCTGTGAACTGTGACATGTGTGGCTCACACTGCGGGAAAGGTCACTGGTGCCGTCAGTCTGTCCTCTCCCTGGAACATACTGTGTCACAGAGGCTCAACCGACTTGTCACCTTGACAGGCTCTATCCTGCACCATATGGTGCTTCATACACACAACATCTGCCCCTTGGTGTTCAGGGTCCAGACAGAGCTGGCATTGCTTTTAGGCTTCCCTGCCCAGGATCTCAAAGCTTTTTATAAATCAGCTAATCTGTAAAATCTGCTCAGGAAGAGCAGGGCTTACCTTTACTCCCATTTTACAGATGGGGAAGCTGAGGCATGGAGCAGGGCTGTTGTTGGCCCATGGTCCCCCATTGAGCCCGTGGCTGAGGAGAACTGAGGCAGACATCGTGATGCTCATCCTTGTGCTCTCCATACTTGATTAAACATCTTCCAGAGCCAGAAATGGTATCTGGGAATCTGTTGCCTGGTCACCCACTCTCACCATTAGCCTACACTTCCTCCAAGAGCTGGAAATAGGACTCAGGATCTCTTGCTCTGAGATGGGCTAGTGGGTAGAGCAGATGACTGTGAGACAAGCAGCCTGGGTTCTAGTAAATGGCTTAGGGAAGGGAGTGGGGTCTAAGGGTTAGAGAAGGCGAGTACTAGTCAGGACTCCTCGGTTCTGTTCCCAGCCCTGCCCCTTCCCCATGCTGAGACCATTAGACACCACTTCTCATCCAAAGCTAATAACACAACCCAAGTGTCCTGCCTCTCAAGCCTCTGCTCTGAGTCTGCTTTTACAAGCTATTTTGCCTGCCAAGACACTGCTGGGGGTGTCCATCTCCCAGCTCCTTGATCTCACCAGTGGGTCTGTTCTGCTCCATGACTTGGTTTGCCAGGATGCAGGGAAAAAGGAACTAGGGCCAGGGATGGTGCCCCCCCCCCATGTGACTGCTCAGCTGACTGAAGCCTGGCTTAAAATAGCTCTGGAGGCTTTAACTCCCTCTGTGTGCTGTCCAGCCCCACGTCATCCCTGCCCTGGGGCTGGAGAAGCCTCCTTCTCCCAGCTTTGGGTCAGGCAGTTCTGGGCCTGATTCAAAAACCTGCTGCAGCCAAGGGAAAGACACCCCAAAGCCTGAGTTGTCAGAGCATTGGTATCTGTGACGTTGGGGAGCCCCCGACTTCCATGGGCATTGGAAATAAACGTGCAGGCCCTTAACCTTGCCTTCCTCAGTCCTGTTTGGGATGGCTGTATTTAAAGGGAAGTCACAGACTCACCAACTTACACCCATGTAACCTGTAGAAGCCAATCCAGGCTATGGTTGGAGAAGGGGCTGGGAGTCTGGACACCTGCGTTCAATGGCCAGCGGGGAAGCAGGACCTGAGTTCTGCTCCCAGGAAGGAACGTGGGGCTGGGGCAATGGACTGTGAGCAGGGTGACTGGCTTCTGTGGTTATCTGCAAGGTGCAAAGTGGGCAAGTGTGGAGGCTTTAGAGGGAGGATGCCCTGAGGGGAAGGTAAACACAGTCCAGATGGGCATGGCCACCTGGAGTCCTGCAATATGCTCTTTGCCCTATGGTTGACCACATGTGACTTCAGCAATGTCTCTTCCCCATATGTGCTGGCCCAGATAGCACCTGACCACCCTCCCAACCCACCCCTGTCCTCAGGCAGGTTCTCTTCCACACTTTCCATGCTATGCACAAAGCAGGGGCAAGCGGCGGGTGGCAAGGCCATGTGGGGGAAACGTGCGAGAGGGGCGTGGCAGGGGTGACTCACCAGGATGTCCGCTGCATGTGGAGAGACATCACCCTAGCGTCATACCGCAGGAATGTGGAGCATTGTTCACCCCTCTACTAGGGTCTCCCCTCCTGAGAGCTCAGCCTAGTGCCTGCGACATACACAGTTCTGCTTCTCCAGCAGGGCTTTTCCTTCATGATGCAGCATTCTTGCTGGCCCATGGTATTGGTGAACGAATGCTTGCAGAGTTTGGGCACACAAGGGCCTGGTTAGTGACTCAGATCTGGTTTCTGTCCTGCCTCCTATTTGACCTGGGACAAATCACTCTGTGTCTTCACTCCTGTTCCTCAACTGGACAATGGAGCTGAGACCGTTACTCTGCTTTTTCCCTCCACAGTTTGTTTGCACTGTGAGCACTCTGGGCAGAGATCGTCTTGCTGTGTGTCTTTGGTGCAACACCTAACGCAACAGGGCCCTTCTCTCAACTACATAGAGGCTGCATTGACTGGAAATTAGAAAGGATTCTGAGACTTTCCTCTCAGCAACTCTTTGACTTTGTCAATGCTAATGAAATATGTTCCAGGGATGCTTTTACAGGGGAATAGAAATCTATTCATCATGCTAGTGAACGCAGAGGAGATAACATTCATCTAGTGCTCTATGAACACAGCACACAATCAATAGATGCTTTTTTAATGTGAATTTAGTGCTGGCGTAAAAAGACGGATGTTGCAGCATCCATGAGACAGGGAACCAGTGGCTAGGCATGCCCCTTGGCCATTTCCACCTTGTTCTGGGGATGGAAATCCTTCTTGAACAGTTATATCCCTTAGTCTAGCCCTGAGCCACCTACTACTGCATCCCAAGCCACAGCCTCACTTCCAGTTTTACGCTGCCCCCCGTCCCCCCAGTCTTCTATCAGCCTCCAGCCACAACCCTCAGATCACAGTTAAACACCCCCGGATCTCCCCTTCCCAGACAGCTTTGCCAGTGCCCTTCAGTCCTGCTCTGCAGCCCCGCTGGACTTCCCCCCAGACTCAGCTGTTCCAAGAGATCTCAGCCCTGATCCCCAGCCTCTGCTATTCCAGACCCAGCACTAGCCACCTGCAACTCCGAGCTCATCAGCCACAGATGGAGCAGGAGCAGCAGCCTCTGTGCAGAACCGGCTGGGTTTAGGTGTCCGTTTCCTTCAGATTGCTTAATGTTCTGTTTTTCACATGACTAGATTTCAAATGCAACTTTCTGGCTCTGGGGAAGGGTGAGACAGGCCATTCTCCAGTTACTTGTCTGGGGAGTGGATTTCCCAGGAGGGCTGTCGCGCCTGGTGGTTTTAAAGTGTCACCATGGAAAGTGAAGCCAGACGGGGCCTGTCGGCACATTCAGAGGAGGGGGTGGCAATGGGACCCGGATTTTCAGCACTAAGCTGATTTAAGAACCTCTCTTGCGGTTGCCATTTGCCTTTAACGAAGGCAGAATGTTTTTTCCTGGCTCCTCTTGGTGGTTACCAGTCTGTCTGCCTGTCTTTCTATCTCATGCCCGTGTTGATCCTGGCCTGGGATGTTAGAGAGACAAGAGGGGTAAGATAATATCTTTTTCTGGACCAACAGCTGCGCATGGAAGGGAGAAGAATTTGGGTTCTACAGAGCTCTTCTTCAGACCTGAAGAAAGTCACCAGCGGGCCTTGAGTTAAATACAAGGTTTCACACATGCTATAGGAGAACAGTTAAAACAAAGATGGCAAATTAAGAAAGAGCCTATAATAGAGTGGGCTGTAAATTGTTCTAATGTGCTATGAAAACAGTCTCTTTGACGACCATGGCTTTTAGTGTCCAGTAGAGTTACAAATTTAATCTCTCTCACTCCTCTTGTGACAGGGTCTAGCTAGTTGCCTTTGAGGACAAGGCCTGATGGTACATCTACTCTGCAAAAATAAATAAAAAAAAAAAAAGCATGCCTGCAGCAGAGTCTTAGAGCCAACTGACTCGGGCTCACCGGACAGGTCCAAAAATAGCAGTGTGGATGTTCCTGCTTGGCAGGGTTCAGCGCCAGGGTTCAGAGCCAGGCTCCAGCCTGAACCCAGATGTCTATGTTCCTATTTTTAGCCGTGTAGTGCAAGACCCAATCAGTTGACCCAGCTTCTGAGACACATGGCTGCAGGGTTTGTTTTGGTTTCTTTCAGTGTAGATGTTTACTGAGAAGTCAGATTCCAAGAGACTGCTTTATCTGTCTCTCTTATCTACCTAATTTTCTTGCAATATCTGCCTGCCTGGGGATTTAAACCTTGCACTCATTGTTTCTGGGCGCCTCATGTTTCCTCTCCAATATATAGATCAGGACCATTAATCTCTGTCCCTGTTGGAGCTTAGCTGCCTTTTCCACAGAGAGGTGGAAGGGGACAATATATGATTGTTACATCTTAGTTGTTCTCCTTTCCTTAGGCAATGAGTTCCACAAGTGCTGGCCTGTTTCTGGGTGAGATCTGATACCCAGCTCCTTGGGTGGGATGGATCTGTAGGGGCCATCATTTTGGGAGTGTTGTTTTAATTGGGATCAGGACCAATAGCTGTCTGCTCTTCTCAGCTCCCTGAGACCCTGTGTTTGGTGTGTATCTGTTAGTGTGGTGTGTGATGTACTTGGTGGGGTATGTTTCAAGGATTGTGTGATATGTTTGGTGTACATGTGATGTACAAGAGCCTAGTTTTGGTGTGGTTGTGATAGTTTAGGAGGCATGTGTGTGAGGAATTGTCTAGGGGTTTTGGGTGATAGTAAGGATTTGATGTGCTGAATGAGTGAGATGAGGAAGGGTGTTGTGTGTTTGTTGGGTGCTTCTGTTACGTGATGTCTGGTCGGTGTGTGACACAGGTGTGGATGTTTGGTGATGGCAGAGTGTATTGTGATATGGCTGATGTGTGTGCATGCGCCTACTTTCTCCACGGCCCTTCTCCTGCCATGGGCCCCCCTCTCTGTTCAAGTAGGGCTAACTCTGCCTGTCTTTTTAAAGTTGACAGGTCTCTGTGTGCATCCTGAACGCAGGAAACAACACCACTTGCTTCCCCAGTGGTCGGAAGTGCGGCTAGGTGTGTGGGCATGTGCCTTTTGGCTGCGTGCCTGGCTGTGCTCTGTTGGTAGGGGGTCTGCAATTTGCTGGCCATGCCTCTGTCTGAGTCTTGTCCCAGTGTGGCTCTCCGCACAGTGAGGTCCACCAGGTGTGCGTGGGTGTTTTGTAAGGGTTGCACGCCTCTGCTTGTCTGTTGGGTGTGTGTCTGCTACAGGGATGTGGGCTATTGTCTTTCTGCTGAGTGTGAGTGGCTGAGCCTCCGCTGTGTTGTGTTTGGAACATGTGGTGCATCTAGAGTGTGTGTGTGTGTGTGTGTGTGTGTGTGTGTAGTGTGCCTGGTATGGTGGGAGGGAGAAGGCCCTGCCCTCTTGCCACGAGGATGCGTGTGTTTCCCCACTCATCCTGACTCTTTTCCTGTCCCTCGCTGAGAGGAAACTCCTAGTTAGTGGCCAAACCCCGTCCCTGTCAGTGTGATACAACAGCCTGGCTGGTTTGTTTTTGGAATGCTGGAATCCAGCAGGATGCTGATAGCGCCAGGGAAGGTCTTGGGCAGAGGGTGTTATATGTCAATGGCCAGCTGGCTGGTATCGGTCACTTTAGTGGGCCAGTGCTGGATCAGGCACCTGAGATGCACCTCAGAAAACAAAGCTTCTTCTCTTTATTAGGAGTGTTATAGAGTGCTGGAACTCGAGGCACCAACTGAGATCCCGTCTCCACGCTGCTGCAGGCTAGGTGGACAGACATTGTCCCCAGACAGACATGGTCCCAAAGAGCTCTCCACTGGGATAGGCCAGCTACACAAATGAGTGTTTAATACCCCCATCCATAACTCCATAAAGTGGGGATAACAGCCGCTTAGATGCTCAGTGCCTCAGTTTCCCTATTCATGCAATGGGTGTAATGGCACTGCCCTACTTCACAGGCATGGTGTTAGAGCATGTCCCCACTTTTGGGCATGGCCTGTCTTTTTATTCTGTGTTTGTACAGTCCCCTAACATAACAGGCTCTTGGGCCATGACAGGGAATCCTCACACTACTTCAGTGAAAATCAGAAAAGGAGGGAATCTTCGCCATTGCTTTTCCTCGTGGGGCACGACTAGCACCGTTTTTATTATTAACATATGGATTGCTCGCCTGACACATTTTGATGACTCTTCAGATTTCTCTGCCAACAATTCCAGATGAGATTTTGTTTCCTATCATTCCTCTTGGCTCCAAAATTTCAACATTCTCCCATTAATCCCGACTGTGCTTTTTGGAGGGGGTGGAATTTGACGAGACTTTGGTTGGTTTTCTCCATCATGTTACAAGGAAAGAAAAGAATTTTGTGTGTCTCGTCCAGTTGTTTCTGGAAGAATAATGCAATGTTGACTTTTCCTAAAGAAAAATATAACAAAGGAAGAGCTGATATAACTGATGGACTTGTATGCAGGGACTTTCTTCCCTCTGAGACTGACAGTTTATAGGTGACAGGCTACATTTATGGCTGGTGTTAGCAAGTGCAATGCTGTTCTCAGCGCCAACAGTTTTGTCTGCTAGCCCCAGCTATGAAAATGGCCATATGATATATCTGCATATATTCATCTCCCTGTCCTGATGTTTACACTCAGGTATGGTATTCAACAGTTTTTCCGGGGGGAGATTAGTGAACTGCTTCCAATGCTGGGGGCATTTAGGCAGGTAGAAAGCAATTAACCACACAGCAAATAGACATTGGGATGAATATAGAACTGCTCAAAAGATTTCTGACAAAACATTTTCCCATCAGCAGGTTCTGTTTTGTTGAAAATCAAAACATTGTGAAATTGATTTGATTTCATATTCTGAACATTGCAATTTAACCAAAAGGGGATATTTCAACTGACCCAAACTCCCCCTTCCCCCAAATATTTTGCTGAAAACTTTTCTCTGGGCTTTTGTTTAACTGAAAGATGCAAAAATTTGTTGCATCGAACTAGCCACTAGCAGGGGACAATGTGTTGGGAATGAAATATCAGTCTAAGCAGGAGGAAACGACCGTAAGTCCAGCTGCATGGGCCAGGAAATCTCTGTTTCCTCCTACCTAGCACATATATTTATCTGAGGGCCATAAAACACACAACCCTGTAAACACAAAGCTTCAGTTAATCTGGGATTGCAGTAGGCAAAGAGCATCAGCATAACTCATCAGCCTTATGGTCCACATTGGGATTGCAATAGGGAAGAGTTGAACCCAGTGGCCTAGATTTTCAGGTGGTGTAAATTGACATAGATCTTTCGATTGAGAGCTGGGAATAGAACTTGAGTGAGTCCCTCTTGCTCTATCCATGCTATTATACCCTCCTACTAAGAGCTGGGAATCAAATCTATATCTCCTGACTTGCAGTCCCATCTACTCGCTAGACCACATCCTTCCCAAATCCAGGAACAGAACCCATGAGTCCTGATTCCCAGACTCTCCATTTGTGAGTATGAAATATTTTAATATCAGATCTCAGTGGTAGTCCAGCTGACAGCAAGGAACATGTTGTGCATCACTTACCCAAACAGGAAAATGGCAGATCCAAGACACAAAGCTACAGTAAATATTAAAACTGTAGAAATTCAGTCCCGTGAAGAATCTGCCAGACACTTCGGAAGAGACTGGGATCTTTTCTTAACTCCTTCTCTCCCGGTTGTGCTACTGTTGCACAAAGTAATGTACCGTGGAAGTTATGTTAGGATACGCCTGTGCGTGACATCCAGCAGAACAGTATGTGTGTTCTTTCTGCTACCTGAAAAGTTCAAGATCCCAGTAGGCATGCTCAGCCTGGGCACAGATCACATTTTAAGAAGCTCCATAGGTGCTTTCTACTGGCTGTATCTAGAACATCCACCTCCAGCGGTGCTTTCTACCAGGGCTACCTAGAACATCCAGGTCTGCTGTGCCTTCAGCCTGGATGTCCCTAGAACATTAAGCTCCACCAGCGCTTTCTGCCCGGATGAGCTTAGAACATCCCGCTCCACCAGTGCCTTCTACCTAGATCAGCATTTCTCAAACACTTTTCCTGTATTACCCCATTTTCAGATGTGTTATTTCTCACTACCCCAGACAATGTGGAAGTTTCAGTTTAAAAATGGCATCCTCCATGCAGTGTGACCTCACACTTACAGTATGTGCAAGGTCACAGTGCAAGGAGGATGATGTTTTGCTTTACAGAATAATGGCATCCTCTGAAGTGAATAAGCTCGGGCACCTATGGTGTGTGTGAAGTCACGCTGCATACAGGGAACTGTTTTGTAGAGCAAAATTGCGTGCTTTATGCAGTGTGACCTTGTGCATTTGGTGCATGTACCATCATGATGTTGAGGAGAAGGCCATTTTGGAAAATGTCATCTTCTGCATGCTCGGGATTGCTGTGACCTCATCTTCTGATGAAGTGACCCCACTAGGGGTCATGACCCAGAGTCTGGGAACTGCTGCCCTAGATGTACCTAAAACATCCAGCTCTATGGGTGCATTCTACTGGATGCACCTAGAACATCCAGCTCCGCAGGTGCCTTCTATTGGATGTACCTACAATATTAAAAGGTGGATTGTGGGTGAATCCTGGCCTCCATGATAGTCAGTGAGTCTGCTGTTTACTAGACTGGGGTCAGAATTGTACCAAGGCTCTCAGTTTGGGTTGCAGTGTATCAAGCTCTCATGGTGAAAATTTCCAGAGGGGTAGCCGTCTTAGTCTGTGTTGTACAGCAAAAACAATGAAAATCCTGTGGCATCTTAAAAGAGTAACAGATTTCTTCAGGCATCAGCTTTCATGGGCTCCAGCCCACTTTGTCAGATGCAAGGCTCCAACTCACTTCATCAGATGCATGCATGTGAAGTGGGTTGGAGCCCAAGAAGCTTATGCCTGTTGTTTAAGCTTATGTCTCGTTCATTAAGCTCTCATGAACTCCTAGCTGCTGATGAATTTTGACTGCGTGGATATTCCAAGAAAGACCCATGTCCTAGGTAGTGCCACAGTCCATCCCCACAAGTGCACTTGACATACCTGTTGATCTCTGCGTCACACCACCTCGTTTTCCTGGCTGTCTCTTCAGTTATGAAAGAGATGTTTTCCTGCAGTTAAACCACAGTGACAAAGATCTGAATGTGCTGGCAATGGAAAGCAAAGAACACAACAATTTTATGCAGCTCACAGGTTAGTTGTCTATTGCAGGAGTCAGTGGGAGGTTCTGTGGCCTGCGTTGTGCAGGAGGTCAGACTAGATGATCATATCAATCCCTTCCAACCATGAAATCTATGAATTTGTGAGCTGGGGGTGTGGCTTGTTTGGGACACAACCACAGTTCTGCTTCAGAGCAGCATGTGTTCCATCCTCTCCCCACCTCTCATCCTTTGTTCTTTAGCATCACAATCTAGGGAAAACCAATCACTTTAAATAAATTAAAGGAAGGTAATGCTGTCTAATGACTAGAGCAGATGCCTGGGGAGCCAGGACTCCTCGGTTCTTCAGGACTGCTGACTCAGTTTGTCTCCCTGTGGAAATGGACTGGTAATAAAAGTGAGTCACGAGACTTAGCCAATTAACAGGCAACTGCTTGGGGAAGAAGGTGCTAGCACTGCAAAATGCTGCAAAGCAGAAGAAATTAATAGCCTTATTTAGATGAATGTTCAATGTGTGCCAGTTAATATCCACCACGTTTGTGCTGTTTCAGTCGGGGGCGGCTTCTGCTCTCAGTTACATCAGTGTGAATCCAGGCTAACGGAATGCTTTCACTTGGGTGGAGACAAGAATCCGGCCCTGAGAGTCTATAAAAGTCTAATTGGCTTTCTCATAACCTAAGGCTTTGGCTGAGTGGAGGCTAATGAAAACCATCTTCACACTCAGACTTAAGTCTAGGGGTTCTTCCTGTGGTTCGGCGCTTGTCGCTTGATGCTAACAGCCTGAATTATCAAAGCTGATGTGAGAGGCAGAGTGCAGACGCTGATCTAGTGAAGCCTGGAAACCTGGCCCGGCCTCTGACCTAGGCCCTGATTTGGGTAAGCACTCAAACTCTTTGGGGTGGAGCGTTTTTTCAGGTTCTGCGTTTGCATAGCACCTAGCACCATGGTATCCATTCACCATAGTGTAGGCATTTAACTATCATATATTACTTCAGCCCTGCTAAAGTCAATAGGCCTGGCTTGCATTTATGCCGCATCTTTACACCCTTCTGGCAGCATAAAGGGGTCGTAAAGTTGGTGCGGCTGTAGTTCATTTAATTTAAAAGGGATCTTAGTATAAATGGAAAGTCAAACCCAATGGGACTTAAGCATGTGCTTAGAGTTAAACCTGTGCTTAAATGGTTTCCTATATTATTAGTGTTATTCAGTGTTTCCTAACAGCGCTGTAACTAGGCATCTTGGCACCCGGGGTGCTTTCCGCTTGGAACGGGCCCCTTACAATGAGCAGTGCCTGGAGCAAGTGGTGTGGAACACGCCCTTTGATAGAGTGGTGAAATGGAGCCACTCCGCGGCTCTTGGGGCAAAGCCCCATTTGCCCCGCCCTAGTTACGGCTCTGGCTTTATCCTGTGGCCTGAGAGGGCCATGGGGGCTTTCAAAGTGGCCCACAGTTCCCCCCCAGCTAGCTGCAGAAGGGCACCACTGCCTAAGGACCCAGGTAGAGCATGTTTCCATGGGGCTAAAAGATCAGTGCAAGCTCCTCGCTGCTGTCAAGGGGATGGGAAATCAGTGCTCCTGTCCCTCTGACAGTAGCTTGGAGCATGGCAAAGTACTCCACCTAGGTGCTGGGGACCCTGCTGGAGCCGGAAGGAGGGGAGCTCAGTACTCCTTTGCCCTGGTGCCAGCAGAGCACAAAGCACTCTGCTAGGGTCCCTAGGTGCTGTGGAGGTGGTCCTTCAAGGTTGTAAAAATGATGTCTGTGGACCTTGAGCCAAAAAGATTGAGAACCACCGGTATTATTTATTTATATTGTTGGAGGGCCTAGCAAGCACATACACGAGCCCAGAAAAAAGAGACAGGGCAAATTCAGGTCTTCTCTGCAGAAACAACCTTTTCTACCTCTCCCTTGTTTTTAGCTCAGGTCCGCCTTACTGTATTTCCACTTGCTGCTTTTCTATCCATGAAACTGGTGCCTCAAGGAAGCCAGCAGCTAGGGTGACCAGACAGCAAATGTGAAAAACTGGGGCATGAGTGAGGAGTAATAAGCACCTATATGAGAACAAGCCAGAACAGTGGGGCTCTCCCTAAGAAATCAGGACTTCTGGTCACCAATCAGCAGCTGACAGGACCATGGGATTGTCTTTCTGCTGTCAGGATTCAGGAGAGGTTTTCAAATTCAGGGCAGCTGTGCTGTATCCAGAGTGGGTTAATCCGCTTGGGGGGAGCAGTGAATTTGGGCTGTGAATTCTGCCCTTGAATAGGTTTGTTTTTATGTAAAGTGAGTTGCCAAATTATTCCGTGTTCAAAAATCATGAATCCGAACCTCACAAGCAAGAAATTTTAAACGTGATAGCTGGAGGATTATCTTTTATCTTTCTGGTTTCTGAGGCTGAAGGCAGCTCCTTGAGCCCCATTCCCTGAGTGATTGTGTTGGACTCGTGGCTAGAGCAGGGTACTTGAGTTCGCCCAGCACTGTTCCCTCTAAGCTGTGCACGTGTGCGCATGCATATAGGTCATGAAACCTGCACACATGACAAAATAAAGTGCGCACAAAAAAATTCAATAGTGCTAATCTTGGTGCTCACAAAGAAATGTTTTTGCACACACAAAGAAATTGTTTGTGCAAACAGTTTACGAGTAATTAGAGGGAACATTGTTGCCCACTCCTCACTAAAAGGGGAGTGGTGTGTAGTGGTTACAGCAGCAAACTGAGAGTCCAGACTCCAGCGGTCTGTCACTAGAGCTGAGAGGGGAATGTGGTTTTAGGGTGTGTCCTCACTGCAGAACTAACCCTGATAATTAGCACCTGACCTTCTGAGAGCAGTTACGGTGGTGTCCTACCTGATTCTGCCTGGCATTCCCCCAGTGTGCATGGCTAGTGACTTCCAGGAATGTGCCCCACAGCTCTGTGTGCTGCAGCCCCCCCTCACCTGTTCTCTCTGGTTCCCCTCCACCACAGTGACCTGGGGGAGAATGTCTGTCCTTCCCGGAAGGCATTTAGAACGGTGGTTTTCAAACTTTTTTCTTGGGACCCTGTTGGAAAAAAATTATTTATGCCTACGACTCAATAATCACATCTTTGAGCAATGCATTCCAGTCTTTCAGTGCTGGCAGCAGGGGATACCACGACCCAGTGCCTGAGAGTCTGTGACTCAGTACTGTGACCCAGTCCCAATCCTAAGTCTGAGGTGTGATATGGTGTTGCTTCCAGCAACACAACTGGAAGCTGGTAGGTGACCAGTGAAAGCAGCTGCCAAGCTCCAGCCTCTCCAGCTAGCAAAGGGTGAATGAATGTACCACAGGTGCAAGTGAGAGGGTTTGTGGGGTCAGCAGGGAGCCTAGGGGGATGCCCCAGCAAGCGCCTTGTGTAACTCTGCAGTAAAAACCTTTGCAAAACGTGAAAAGCAGGGTGCTCAGTGTCAGGACTTCTACGTTCTGGTCCTAGCTCTGGGAGGGGAGTGTGATTTAGTGCTCGAGGCAGGGATTTGGATGCTTGTGTTCTACCCTGGGCTGTCTGCCATCCTTTATGGAGAGAGAGCTCCCCTAATTCCTAAGTGCTCCCTGTTTCCCTCCCAGGCCACAGGCAATGTGGTAGCATCAGTCCCCCGGTATCCCTTTGCCGGGCCAATTATGCATCCACTAAACACCGACTGATTCTCCTTCAGCCCAGGCAGCATTTGGGTGCATTCAGAAAAAAACAAACCCCAGCTCCTAACCCTTCCCCAGGGATGCCAAGCTCTGATCCTGGGATCTGTCACTGGGAGTTCCAGCCCAGGTTCTGGTTCCTGATTAGAACTGGGACTTGTGCTCTTCTCAAATGGGTGTCAAGCTGGCAGACAGGTGTCCTGCAACAGAGGTCTCATAACCTTTATTTTGGGGCCTCTTACATAGAACACCCCAAATTCAGGATGAAGAAGCGCTTTTGCAAACCACGGCCAATAGCAGTCTTGCTTATAAAGCAGTTATTCTGTCCTATGTCCCCAAGGGCTTAACTCATGTGGGTCAATGCTATGAATACCCTCCTCTGCCACCCTGCCTTTATGGGTAGGAAAACAGGTGCAGAATGGAGGCAAAGACTTGTCACCCAGGAAGTCAGTGCTGAACTGGGCGCAGAACTCAGGCATCCTGTGCTGTGAGCCATTTGCGAACATTGCCCACTTGCCCACGTTCCCTTGAGTGAGCCTACCTTTTCTCCACCAGATGGAATCTGCTACGCTGGGGCATCAGTGCCCTGATTGCTGAGTTGCCACCACGTCTGTCCCTGACCACTTGTTTAGTGCCTCTCCCTGACGCGTGCCTGGATGAAAAGTGCTGCAGGCGAAACCCAGTCCTGGCATCTTGCCGAGGAGGAGAGACGCCGCCTGGTGCCAAGAACGTTGGAGGGGAGGGGGGTAAGCAGCAGCCACTCGCTGTTGCTCTGTGCTGGAGCCAGCAGGGATTATGGTTCAGTTTTCCCCCTGGCAGGAGGTTTTGGCAGAGCAAGGCATGGAAGTTTCCAAAGGCATGGAAGCCTGGGAAAATGCACTCAGTTCCCGATAGGCCCTAGAGGTTCATACCAGCTCAAATTCCCTCTCCTGTCTTAAACAGAGAGCTAGGGAGGGAGGAAAAAGTGTAGAGAGACAGATGGCTGAAGAGAGAGATATATAGATAGGAAGGTAGGTAGGTATGTGTGCAGGAGGATAGATTCATGACTGTGTATGCAAATAGCTGCAAGATAAGAAAGGCGTTTTCTGGTACATCCGCTAATTCATGTTTTCATGTTCCTTGTTTCTTCTTTCACTAGAAAGGTTAGACAGATAAACAGATGTACCAAAACACAGATAGATAGGTAAAGGAGAAAGGTTCTTCTCTGCTGTATAGACAAATTCACACTCATTCTTATTCTCAGTCAGAGAGCAGCACTGAGATGGAAAACAGATAAATAGACAGATAAATGGGAGGGTGTCGTCCCCCCCCCCCGGTGTGCATATTTATTCATTCTTAAATAGAGATCCAGACAGGGAGAGAAAGAAGAGATGGATGGACAAACAGATTAGTTCTAAGAGTATTGTGACTAAACACCAGCGTGAGGTCGCTCTTTCTCCTTGAAAAGAGGAGAAGGGGTGGATGGACAAGACCAGGAGAAATGTTTTCTACCCTCTTAAGAGGTTTCTGCTTGTGGCACCCTTGTGTGCTTTGCACCAGTCAGAGGCCCTGGCTTCTCCGGTGTAGAGCAAAGGTAGCAAGTTTGCTCAACCCCGAGTCCAGAAGCAGCCTGCCACAGAGAGGGTCTCCCCTAAACCCAGTGTTGATTGGGACAGTCACTGGGCTGGAATCAGGGGTGTGAAAGACCCATGAGACTGAGATGTTTGCCAGGCATGGGAAGGTCTCCATCCCCTCCAATAACAGTCTCTTGGATATTATAACATACTCCTGGCCCAGGCAACTCACTCTGGAAAAACCACTTCTCTGAACACACCTAGAAGCTTGTTAGGAGCCCATAGGAAAGTGCTCACTTCTTCCCCAGCCAGCAGCAGTGGGACATGTCCAATCTGCGGCGGGAAGGTTATGTAAATGCCAAGTTAAGTGGATGTCTCCACTCTAGCCTGAGGAGACATCCCCAAAGCTTCCAAGCCTTGCATGAGGTCAATGATCTGGTGGGGTTGGTCTAACAGGAAGTAGATTGAGCAGCCTCCTCAGATGAATGGTTGAGAAGCCTCCTATTCCATGACAGCTCTTGTCTAGACTCAGCTGATGCAGTGGGGATTGAACGAAGGCTTTCCAGAGCAACTGCAGCCAAGCTGGAGAGCCAAGGGCTGTAGGGAGCTGTCACAGCCTTGTTCTCTGTGGACCAGGCCAAGCAGGGACTGGGACACATGCTCACCAGTGGGGTATGCTAGCAAAAGAGGGAGGCAGGCCGTGTGCTTAAGAGGCAATCTCAGTTCAAGTCCTATCTCTGCTATATGTACTATGTGTCACCGTGGGCTAGTCACTCCTCTGCCTGTATATAATGATTAGGGCAGAGAAAATCCTTCCTCTGTTTGTCTAGACAGGAAAGTCTTTGGAAGCAAGGATGGTCTCTTGGTGTTTGTAGGTGCAGCACCCAGGCAGCGATTTGGGAGGGGACCTCTGGATGCTAACATCAAGTAAAATCACAACCAAAGCAACCCATATGGGGTCAGGAAAGGGTCCTTTCTGGGTGTGGGGAGGGTGTCGTGCCCATTATAGGGCCTATGATCACAAACTGGCTCCACAGTGAACTGAGTTATTGTCCTACCACCCTGGTGACTCAGACTTCCTGGTGCCCACCCCCTGTGAGCCTCATCCAACACCCCACAGAAACCAGGGGACCCTTCCAGTGGGCTTTGTATCAGGCCTATGCAAGCCAGGCCATGCCCCAGAATGTGGTGCAGCCATTCCCAAGGAGCATGGCTAAGCAGCTTGGCAGCCAGCTTTTGAGACTATACAACTGCGTCCATTTGCACATGCTGGGTCTGCATAAGAAATGGTGTGTGCTTGGATGTGCAATGTGGGGGGTTAGTGCTGCATGCACAGGGCTGTGCCTGTAGGGTGGTAGGGGTGGGAAGTATGTGTGTGGGGGGGTATGTGTATGGTCAAGTGAATGTGTTTTTTTGAGCGTTGCAGGAGCCTGTACAAGCATCATTTGGCCAGTGGCATGGGGCAAGGGAGGGTAGGGTGAGTTGCGTGGCACACTGGGCTGGAAAAAGCCAACATTTCCACCCAGAAGATGAATCGAGCTGCAGGTAAAACAGCTCCCACTGACATATCAATGTTGGATACAGAATGGTGACTTCTGCCACTGAGTGGGCCTGGGATCTGAGTGCGAGTCCTTTCTGGTGAAGGTGTCTCTGAACTAGGTCACTGTTCTGAAATCCTCTCTGCCTTGAAGCTACTTTGTGCTGCCAGGACAGAGGTGGCACCATTCACATTTGTAGACATTAGGGGAGCACCAAGAGGCCACAGTCTTGTACTGGATCTCCCTCATGCTAGTGCTGTCCAGATCCAGGGCAAAAAGACAGGCTCTGGCCCACAGGCTGCATGAAGGAGCTGTCCATGTAAATGAGAACAAGGCTACAGTGTTGTATTCCCAGCTGTCCCACCCGGCGTTGGGTCCATTCTCGCCACCCTGATGTGCTGGGTGCTGTGCATCAGGAGCGCAGGGCAGTTTTTGCAGGGATGGCTTCCTTGGATCAAAATGTGGCTTGTTTGAAGCGAAGAGCATTAGAGAGAAGAAAGGAGACAGACTGGCTGACTAGTTCAGCTCACGGCATCCCTGCTGGAGTGGGGGACTGGAGATCATCCTTGTTAGTAAGTAACAGTTCCTTGACCTCAGCCAGCTGTTCCCACGCTTTGCTCACGTCCTTGCAGCCTCTGACAGTTCCCGTTCACTCTGCACCTCGCTCAGATCCTTCCCCTTGTCCATTCCTATCCCCAGTAGGAAAATTTCCCCCAGGCTAGAGAATTAGCAGGAGGCAGAGTTGTAGGAATTTCCTGGCTGGATCAGACTTAAGTCCCACCTAGTGTCCCGTCTCTGACAGCACTGGCCCCTGATGCCTCAGAAGGAGCGTTGTTCCTAGGCTGTGACTAGGGAGGAAGGATGGTTCAGTGGTTAGTGCACCCAGCAAGGTAGTCTGAGCAGGCATGTCTACAGGGACATTTCCATCCCTACAGCATGAGTCCCAGTCAGTAAACGTCTGCTCTGGGACTTGCTGCCACATCCAGCTTCTCTGGCCTCTTCTTCATCCCAGGGGCTATATGAGTGCCCTGGTTTGACCATGTCTCGCACTTGCTGTGCTTGGAGTATGGCCTATTTTACCCAATAACAATCAGTCCACAAGGACACTCTTATCCCAAGAACTGCTGCAACCCACATGGTGCCAGCTTAGGGCCAGGTACACCCTGGGGAGGTAAACATTAACTCTCTGCTTAATTCTTTTAAAAAAAGAGCCTGCCATCCCCTCCCCTCCCAGTGTGCCCTCAACTCACTGGCCATTGCCTGTTGTGTCTGCTGGCTGCTGGCCTGGAATAAATACAGCTGGCTAAGGAGGGCAGCAGATTCCCAGGAGTTCCCTGGGAGTATGGAGTGGGTTTAGAGCTATTACAGGTACCAGAAAGGAGATAGTTGGACAGTTTGAGTGGAGTGCATCTCAGCTAGAATCAGACCATGCAGCACCCACAAGAATAGAAGGCAACAGCTGAGAAAAGTGATGTTTGATCAGGGAAATTAAAATCTCATTATGCAAAGGGCTGATATCCTCAACTGCTAGTGCAGGAGATGGCAGCTCCCAGCATGCATGCCAAACCTGGCACGTGGGCCAATGCACAGTGGTACGCAAAGGTCCTCATCCTGTGTTGCCATGACTGTTTCCACCGTGGCCCTGCCATGCAGCTCCTGTCCGTTGCTGGCTCCACTCAGCTCCTGCTGAGTTTTTGGGGGATGTGCCTGGCACAGGGGTCAGCAAACATTACTGAATCCTGCCTGGTGATTAGTAGGATGGGGCTTTTGCAGTGGGAATCTATCCATCTATCTCTCTAATCTCAAACATCTGTCTTTCCATCCGCAGCTTGATGTCTGTATATTGTTGTAGTGACCTTGGCTATGGGAATCCCATCCACGCCAGCTTGGCTGAGTGCCACTTGGTTAGCATCATAATCATTAATGATTTTCCATCCCTTGCGAAGAGCTGCCAAAGAAGTGAACAAGATGACAAACTGAGAGCACCAGTCCTCCTTCTGGAACTTGGCTCCCACCCGGTGTGCCGTCCAGCGGATTCTGTCTGCCATTATCTGGTCTCCTTGGGGATGTCTCCACTCATTGTCTGTGACCTATCTTTTTAAGCAGGCTCCTGGTTATTTTTGACTGCTTTTTATTTTTCCATAGCTGAGGACTGGGTCCAGGATGGCCAAGATACTTTCCCAGGGTCCCATAAAAACTCTGTTCAAATGCAGTGAATCCTTTGCTGGAACCACTGGATCACACAGAATTATACTGAAATTCATGTGTTAACTAGGTTTCCTTTGGAAGGAATTAAGCTTTCTGGTGCAGCGGCTGTCTTTGTTCTGTGTTTGTACAGCACCAAACTCCAAGGGGTCATGGTCCAGGCAGCGCTGGGTGCATCTCTAGCCAGTGGTGTGCACAGTTCTACTTAATGTGGATAATGAAAGATAATAATAGTTTCAAACAGGCCTGAGGAAATTATCTTGCAGCCCTCATTGAAATCCAATGAATTTAGCTGTTACTGACATTCACTTTCAGGCCCTTATATGCAGCCAGAATGCTGGAGCCTCAGGGGCAATGAGAACTGAGTCACTAGAAGTCAGTTTCCAAATGAGTGGAGGTGTAGCTCCCTGCTGCCTGGGAATGGGAGCTGGGCCTGTAGCTTCCTTTGGAAATATCAGCCTTAGACAAGGTAGGCAGCTAGAGGTGGTCTCTAACTGGGAGACTGGAGTAAATTGGAGGGTCTTTAATAAGGGGTCTCTAGCAATGGGACCTCAGGGGAATGTGGGAGTTGGGGGTCTCTAGTGGAGGGAGCAGGAAGATCAAGGTGAGCTGAGGGGCTGGTCTGTGAGTATGGGCCTTGTTTTAGGACTGGTCTGCTTGGAAATGCTGATCCCCTGGGAGTAGGAACACAGCATGCTGGTGAATGAGAAGATTGGCCCGTGACAGTATATTGGGTGGAGGAGCTGCAAACAGCAGGCAGGACAGGTGCATGGTACCAAAGAGTCTGGAAACATGGGCAGGACATGGCTGAATGAGACCCAGTTGGGGGCTGAGGTGATGCAGTTAATTCAGCTTGGGGAAAGAGACTTTTAGGGCCAGATCCTCACTTGGCTGGTGTCCGTCAGTGGAGCTGCATTGCAATTAATGGAGCTGTGCCAGTTTATACCAGATCCTCTCCTCTCACATGCTTCCTTCCCAGGACTCGAGCCAAGTGGCCGGGTGAATCGTCACCCTGCTGGGCCAGAGTCACTGCCTTGCCACTGACCGGCTATAACCTCTGGCATCCCCAGGGGACAGAATGTTCCTTGGGCTGCCTGGAAACTCTGCGTAACTCTAGGACAAACCTACCCCCAGGGGTCACACACATCAGCCGGGTTGACACCAGGTTCTCATTCACGGCGACTCAAGTGGATGTGGTTTCCACATTGAAGCCATGCGCTTCGGTGTCCCTCTGCAGAGTGAATCCCAGCCCCCCCCCTTGGCCTGCCCTCATTGATGCTAAGGGTCCTTCGGGTCAGCATGGTAATGTGTAGAGGCCTCAAAGTGTGTGGGAGCAGTCCTCTAACAATCTCACCCCCATGCAGGGGTGTGAGACCAGCATGAAGCTGGCAGAAGATCTCTGCCCCTGCCCTGCTCCCCTCCCCCCCATGCTCCAGCTGTGGAGGTAGGAGATGGATCAAGGCTATGGCTGGAGGAGAACACCACATTTCAGCTATGTGCTGCTTCCCAGAGTCTAAGCTAGAGCAGCCCAAAGGCTGCTCTGACTGACTCTAGAGCCTGCATTGCCCCAGAATTCAGAGATTGTAAAGGTGGCTTAAAACAATCCCCCATCCCAAACACAGGGAGGCAGTCATTGAGAAATCAGGCCCTTGATGAACCTCAGCTTGGGGAGATCTGCTCCTTTTCCTCTGGGGTGGATAATGTCAAGGCTCAAGGGAACCAAGGCCGCGTGTGGAGGGGTGCACAGGCATCGCTTTTCCACAATACCTCCAACTGGTCCCAGGAGCACTCCAGGGGTCATCTCCTGTCTCCAGCCATTTGAAATAAACCCCACACACTGGCAAGACCTTTCCTAGCCAAGATTAATGGGGAGGCCCGTTCCTGTTCAGTTACCTGAACCTGCCTGGCTTGTGCCTGGCTGGAGCATGGATCTCACTAGCCCTTGTAGCCTGCCTCCTGTTGCTCTGGTTTTAGAAACTATTAGTCCAGCCCTAGCAGATCAATGGCCTGTCTGGAGCACATGGTTCCCCCACCTGCCACCCTGAATTAGACCATCCTGCTCTTGGTGATAGCATTGGCTCTGACCATTGGGTCCATTCCATACGGTGTCCCCACCCAGTGCTAGGAGCCACAGAAATAAGTGTGACTGCCCAGCCATCATGGCCAGGCTCTCAGAATAAGCCACATGGACAGCAAGGCAGACTAGACACAGTGGAAGTAGGAATAGATGGATGGATACTGTGGATGGAAGAGGTGGTCGGGTGGATAGTAAGATAGGTGCATGGATACAGGCTGGGAATGAAAGGGTTGACAAAAGGTGCATAGGGGGATGAATGGACAGAGAGAGGATGCATATGGGGTAGACGGCTAGAGGGAGTGTATGGGGTTAGCTAGGTAGGTAGGCAGATGCATATGGAGCAGGACTAGATAGAAAATTGTTTCCTTACGTGCTTTTTGGGGGCAGACTGTAGTGGTAGAGATGGGAGTGACCTACATAAGTGTTTAGGAACTCCAAAAATGGTCCTTTTTTGTCTTCATTAGCAGGAGGTCTTGCAGACACTGCAGCATACATGCAGGTGGGGATGTCGCAAACAGCTGTGCCCCCTCAATGAGACCCTTTGGCTGTGTTCACACACAGGGTGTTATTTCGATACGGTTGTTCCGAAACAACTTGTATCAAAATAACGCCTTATTTCGAAGTGACTTATTTTGAATTAGCAAAAAAGTCACTTCGAAATAAGGAGAAAAGCTGGAATCAAAATAGCAATTCCGGACAACAGTTATCCTGAAATGACTCACCGTTGTTTTGAAACAACATGTTCAGACGACTGTTGTTTCGAAACAAGTCGTTTCGAAACCACCGTTGTTTCGAAACAACACGTTCGCACGGCGTTGTTTCGAAACAACCGTTGCAAAACAACGTTGTTTCGCCCACAGACTAGGTTTAACTTGTTTTGAAACAACCATGCGTCGTGTGAACAGCCGAAACCTGATTTCGAAACAACCTCCGTTGTTTCGGAATAAGGAGGCTGTGTGAACACAGCCTTTGGGGCTAGCTAAACAAGCTTCTCCTTTGCTCGAGTCCTTCCCAGGTAAGCACCAAGTGGCATCTGTGTTTTGGACAAGCACATGGACAATCTAGTCTGGTATCCCCTTCTCTGGTGCCCAGATGCCAGATGCCAATTGGTGATGGGAATCTGCTTTGTTGCTATTCAAACTGTGGCTGTGGCCTGTTAAGAACAATTGATGAGAAGGTAAGAATGTTTAAGGAGGGAAAATGGCCTGTTTTAGTGAGCTGGCCATTCCCAGTCCCTGTTCACACCCAGTTGGATGGTGTCAAGTTTGCATATGAATTCCAGCTCTGCAGTTTCACGCTGAAGTCTGTATCTGACTTATTTTGCTGAAGTACTGTAACTTTGACGTCTGTTGTACACTGTGCAGGGATGTCAAACATGTGGACCACAGACTGAATGTGGCCTGTGAACCTCTTCCATCCAGCCTGTGACTGCTCTCCATGGCAGAGGTTCTTAACCACTCTGCTGGGATGCATCACTGTGTCACCACACAGCCATAAGTGTGTTGTGGAGAGCCAAGGAGATGGCTGGATTTGACTTGGAGGCTGTGTTCACACACAGGCATTATTTCGATACAAGTTGTGTCAAAACAACTTGTATTAAAATAATGCCTGATTTCGAAATAACTTAATTCGAATTAACAGTTTGTTAATTCGAATTAAGGAAAAAAGCTCAAAGCGAAATAGCAGTTTCAGGCAACAGTTATTTCGAAACAAGTCACTGTTGTTTCGAAACAACATGTTTGGACAGCATTGTTTCAAAACAGTCGTTTCAAAACAACATTGTTTCATCCCCACATGGGGTTTAAGTTGTTTTGAAACAACACCATTGTTTCGAAACAACGGGTGCCGTTGTTTTGAAACAACCATGCGTCATGTGAACCAGGTATTTCTTATTTCAAAACAACCTCTGTTGTTTCGAAATAAGAGTGCTGTGTGAACACAGCCGGAGAGAGTGGGCTGGTGTGTTCTATAGGGTCAAAATATGCTGCCATGTGTGTTGCAACCCACAAAAGGTTGAAAACCACTGCTGCGTGGGACCACATTATTCTTAAGAGAGAGACAGAGAGAGTGTGGTCTTGCATACCCAGTGCTTTGCAATGCAGTGAGAGTGTCAGGTCTTGTGATGTCGCAAAGTGCTGGGTATGCGAGACTGCATCCTGTGAGGCCCCACTCTCTCCCTAACAGAGAGAAAGGGAGGTATCGTGGAGCTCAGTTTCGCACACACAGTACTCTGTGATACTGTGAGAGTGCCATAGTATTTTGATTTATGGTATATATGGCCCACTTGAAGTACCTTTAAGTCATATCTGACCTGCCATAGCAAATGAGTTTGACACACCTGGTCTAGGGAGATCGAAGTGCTCCCATATTGGTTTCTGACCATTCTTGATGTCTGATTGTGTCCGTTCTTTCTCATTAAGGTAGTAGTTCTCAACCACTGTGTCGGGACACATTACTGTGTCACCGCAGAGTGGTAAGTATGCCACAGAGAGCTGGGGAGATGGCTAGATTTGGTTTGGGCAAGGTGGGCTGGTGTGTCCTGTAAGGTCACAATATGCAACCAAGCGTGTCGTGACCTGCATGAGGTTGAGAACTACTGCATGAAGGCAGTACATCTTGGCCAATGTGTATAGAAGAGGGGCATTGTTGGCACATGATGTCACATTGGTGGACGTGCAGTTGCATGAGCCCCTGATGGAATGGTTGGTTTGGTTAGTTCCTACGATGGAGTCATTTGAGCAGATGTACGGTTGGAGCTGGCAATGGGGTTTGTTGCAGGAATAGGTGCCTTAGTTAATGTTCCTGTTCTATAGTGTGTACCTGCTGGTGAGTATTTGCTTCAGGCTGGGGAGAGGACTGTCTGTAAGTGAGGACTGGCCTACCTTCCAAGGCTTGAGGGAGTGAGAGATCGTCTTCCAGGATAGATTGTAGATCCTTGATGGTGTGCTGGAGAGGTCTGACTTGGGGGCCGTAGCTGCTGACCAGTGGCATTCTGTTGCTTTCCTTGTTGGGCTTGTCCGGTAACTTCTGGGTACCTGTCTGGCTGGTTTTGTCAATCAGTTTCTTCACTCCCCAGAAGGGTACTGTAGTTTTAAGAATGCTTGATAGAGATCCTGAACATGTCTGTCTCTGTCTGAGGCATTGGAGCAAATGTGGTTGTACCTTAGAGCTTGGTTGTAGACAGTGGATCGTGTGGTGTGTTACAGATAAAAACTAGAGGCACATAGAGAAGTCGTGTGGCACTTAAAGACTAACAGATTTATTTTTTGCATGAGCTTTCATGGGAGAAAATCCCACTTTGTCAGATGCTTCGAAGATGGGTGAACTTACAGAATGCATTCTGTAAGTTCACCCATCTTCGAAGCATCTGACGAAGTGGGATTTTCTCCCACGTAAGCTCAAGCGAAAAATAAATCTGTAGTCTTTAAGTGCCACATGATTCCTTGTTTTTTTTGCTGGACTAGACTGACATGGCTATCCCTTTGGAAATTGACATAGAGAGGTGTAGTGGTCAGTAGGTTTACAGTATAGGATGATGTTTATGTGACCATCACTTATTTGCACAGAAGAGTCCAGGAAGTGGGTTATAATCCATGATTTTATGCTTTAATAAATTTCTCAGTCCTTATAAGTGCCACAGGACTCCTTTGTTTTTCTGAAATAGACTATCATGGCTACCCCTTCAGACATGACTTTTCCAGCCTCCCCACTCTGGTTGACACCTGGACGTGTCAGGAGAGATGGATGGCCAGGATGTTGCAAGTCGTTGGGCTCCTGCCCCATTCTTCAATGGAAGAGAGATGGAGGTGGGGGTGGAGGGCGGGTGGGAGGTTTGGGCTGTGTTGTTCCAACCTCTCACTTTCCAAGATCCTTGACCAGTCACAGCTCTGTCAAGGAACCTGGAGGCGGCAGACCATAGGGCCAGCCTTTGGCCCAGTTCCCAGCCTTTGCTCTGTTCCAGGCAGCCGGCCCTTCCCTTAACAGCCATTGAACTCCCACGTTGGTCCTCTCCCTGAGCTGTCTGCTAATTGCATGGGGGCAGAGGAGCTGTGGTACAGCTGGTTCCAAACCTGAGCCTCTCAGCTGAATAAAACTGCATTGCTGGATGGAAAAAGAAGGGAGTGCCCAGGTCTGAGCCTTGCAAATGGCAAGTGGACAGTGAGGGCCTGGAGTGGGGGTGAGTCACAATATCTGCAGCAAGCTGTGCTTGCTGTGTGTCCCCTCATTAAGCCGCACTGGGCCAGGAGGAGAAGATGGTGAGGCATTGAAAGAGACCCCTGGTAGTACAGGAAGTGGGGCTCTTCCTCCTGTGTTGATCCTGAGCCTGAATTTAAGGTAGTAGCTGGGGGTCCGTTTTGTCGATGAGCTGTAGATCTGTGCAGAAGCCCTATTCTCTTTTTGTAAGCAGGGATGGGAGACATAATGTTCTGGCCAAATGCCAACTCGGGTAATTGTCACCTGGTGTTTTTGGCTGGATCCAGGATTCTTCTTCACGTCCTGCCCAAAACTGTTGTGCAGCATTGCTATGAACTGCTAGGTAGCAATAGCGTTCCATCCCAGGGGTGGCTGCATTTCAGTGCTGAGTGTGTGACCTTGTCCAGCGTTTCTGGGTGACTGATAACAGTGGCCACATTCTGTCCTTCAGTGCCAGGTGGGTGATAACTGTAGTGTGTGCATGGTAAAAATGTTTTGGGATGCAGGGTGCCTTAATATATTGCTTGTGTTCCAGGGGAATCTGTTACACTGATTGGGAAGGGCGGGGATCTACCAGCTGGTGCTGTGGTCAGAGCTGGTACCACACAGTACCATTGCTCAAGCCTCCTCTAGTTTCAGATGAACTAAAACATTCCAGGCTCGGCTGAGAAAGGGGGGAAGGAGTTTTAAATGACACAGATCTGGTAGTGATTATTAAGACATGACGGGGGCTGCAGATCGAGATGCTGTGCACTCAGCGGGCTGGCCTGTGAAGCCAGCAAGAGTGGGTTCTGATCCAAGCCATCCGGCAGCTAGCCAGCCTGAGGGGTCAGCATTCAGGCAGGGGTGGTTCATCCTCACTCCTGGGGCTGGCGCTCCCCTTTGCCCCACCTTTCCTGGAGCCTCTGGATGTCCAGGAGGGAGGGAATTGGCTCACTCCAAGCAGCTCTTCTTTTGAGGGGGTCCTGCGACAGGGGTGGCCTGTGTAGATGGGGCGTGGGTGGGAGACTGAGTTATGTGCAGAGGGGAGCAAGCAGGAAGCGGTATCCTCTGGCCTTAATCAATTGCAGGTGCTGCCGGGGGCTGCTTCTTTCCTTGCTGGGAATGGTTACTGGCCCCGTTGTAGGGCTGGAGAAGATGGGGCTAGTCCTGCCTCACTGTCCCTAAGCAGTGCCTATATCTGCAAGTAGAGCAATGGGAGGCAGTGGCATCTAGCAGTTAGGCTGCTGAGATCTGTGGTTTTTTTGCTCAGTCATGGACCTGCTGGGTGACTTTGGGCAAATCATCGTCCTGCTGTGTGGCTCAGTTTCCCCTCTCACCTTTTTTCTGCCTGGTATTTTATGCATGCTCTTTAGGGCCAGGATGGTGTCCATGCAGCATCTGGCACAATGTATCTTGATTTCAAGGCACTGCTGTAATGCAAATAGCAACAGATGGCCTACGGCTGGTGGAATCTGGTTTGGAGGATTTCCTTTGCTGGCCTTGACTCTGGGAGGGAATACTGCATGGAAGGGACTCTGCCCTGTCCTGCACTTGTGTGGTTAGCTCTGACCTGGCTTTGCTCCCCAGCGTCAGCTTTGTCACTGAATTGCAGGTATCATTTGGATGTGTGGTGTGAGAATGGGAACATGTCCTCAGAACCCCTGGATCCAAGCACCCATCCCACTTTGAAAGAGCAGGGGTCTGGATCCACTCCCGTCCCCTCCGGATTTCAGGAGTGTTAGCAACTGGGATCTGAATTTCTCAGCTGGCCCTTGCTGTCTCCAGCCAAAGTCTCAGATTTAACCTCCTCTCCCACCAAAGCTTTGAGGCAATTTGGCTCTAGATCTCAGCTTGCTGTGTGGCTCCCCACAATCAAGACACCTCTTAATTTTGGGGGTGTCTAAAATCTGAGCCCTAGCTTGGACACTTCCCTGCATTTATTTCCTACCCTTCTGTCAGATCTCCCATCTTCAAAGCATCTGATGAAGTGGGATTTTCTCCCACAAAAGGTCACGCAAAAATATAAATTTGTTAGTCTTCAAGTGCCACAGGACTCCTTGTTTGTTCATTTTGCCACTGTGTCCAATCAGAGCTCTAGCCCCCAGCAGCCAGGCCAAGAGCATTTCACAGATCATGCCCTTTCAGGTCTCCTTCATCATGGTGGTGCCACTGAAAAACTTCTGCACTGTCCTTGTTTTCCCACTTGCTTCTTCCCAATAACCCTAAACAGGACGGATGCCCCCTGCTCCCCACTCACTCTCCCTCCTCTCCAGGGGCTGATTGAGGAACAAAACCTGAACACCACTGTCGCAAGGTGAGTTGGTGAGGCTACGACGAGTGGGATGAGTGAGGCCAGTGGGTGCTGGCTGTTCCCTGGGCCCGGCAGGTATAGGCAAACCCACTTCGACTCCCCGTGTCCTCCAGGTACAGTTCAGGAGAGCTGGTGGCTCCGGCTTGTGTTGTGGGCTGAGGATTGTGGCAGAGATCAGTCAAGTGTGGAAAGCGACAGCAGGGTGAGTGCAAGAGGAGTGCAGGTAAAGTGCAGCTGTTGGCTGTGCATGGGGAGCCGTGGAAGGATGGGAGAGGCTGGGAGGCCCAAAAATGCCTGTTTCAGCAAAGAGCTGAACCTCCCAGTGGCTGATCTCCCTGCTCCAGCCAAAGGGAAGCACAGGGAGGGCGTAGGCAGAGGCCAGGGGTGCAAGTGGTCAGGGAGGGTGAACCCTCGCTGCGTCCACAGTGGTTCCTGCTTTGGGGAATCTTCTGACCCGTCCTCCCCTTGAGGGATGAGTGTGGCTGCTGGCTGGTGGGGTGGTCCTGTTCCCTCTCATCATGTAATAGGAAATACCAAACTTGGCCTCTGTGCCTTCCAGCAGCTACTCCAGGGAAGGGAAGGGAGAGATGAGGGCTTCCTTTTAAAGGGAAACACACAGCAGCTCCCAGTGCCTGGGATCCACACAGCCATTAATTGATAGTGATACCGTCAGCATGTTGTGCCCCTGGTCGAGGAGCTGGCCACCTCCATGCTGGCATTGTATATGCACAGGCCT
The DNA here is from genome assembly GCA_007922195.1 of Podocnemis expansa. Classification (NCBI taxonomy): domain Eukaryota; kingdom Metazoa; phylum Chordata; order Testudines; family Podocnemididae; genus Podocnemis; species Podocnemis expansa. The sequence continues at coordinate 1,242,805 of ML682058.1, forward strand.
GGCTGTGCACATGGGTTACCCCACTTTATCCAAACCAGTGAAGTCAAAGCAGTGCAGCCCCCTGGTGTGGGTCACTGCTACAAAGATGTTTCTACTGGGGTAGTTACTGCTGTACAGAAAAGGAAGTCAGTGCTACTCAGCCGGTTATACTGGTCCAAGGTTCCTTTATACTGGCCCAGACTGGGTGTTGTGACAGAGATGGGGGCACAACGTCTGCAGCACGTAGTCTTAGCTTCTGAGTCAGCTAATCCAGAACTCAGCCTGGCACTATAACAATGCCACTTGGGTATGGTAATAAACCAGAGGGAGGTGGGAACAGACCCAGGGTTTATCCAAGGTGCCTCTGTGGCCTCCCACATCACTATATTATGTGGGAAACTCGGACTCTTTAATGTATTTATCTTCATGATACTCCTGTGGGGCAGAACAATGCTGTTAGTTCCATTGTCCAGATAGGGAAACTGAGGCCCAGAGAATCTAAGTGACTCACCCAAGGTTATACAAGGAGTCTGCTGCAGAGTAGAGAATTAATCCCAGGACTCCTAAATCCTAAAATGGCACTCCAAACCCTTGTCAATACTTCCTTTGCCTGGGTCATCTAATCCAGGATTCTCTCTCTGACGTTGACCAGGGCCAGCTGCTTCAGAGGAAACCCTGCAGGAGACAGCTAGAGGATAATTTACCCCCCCTGGGAAAGTTCCTTCCTGACCCCATCAGTGAGATATTGGCTCAGGCCCTGGAGCACGTGGGTTTACAGCCCTTCCTGTCCAGTTTGGCCTCTGGTAGAGAAGAAATGGTTCCAAGCTCGCCCAAGCCCCTTGCTCCAGATTAGCTTTTCTTCTTTGAGCCATGTTTTCCCCAGGCCTGCCAAGACCAGCTCAGAGAGGAAGGGGTTGGGTTTCTGTCAGATCTTGCAACTTCAAGCCTGAGCTTGGCCTGTTGGAGCCGGATGGCTTCTTGATTTAAACTCCAAGCAAATCACTTTCTAATTATAGATTCCAGCCAGGGGTGGGGCTGCCCCTGGGGGGCTCTGGATGGGCCAGGAGATGCCTGTTGTTTTATGGAGTAGCCAAGCGCTTGTCAGGGGATCTGAAAGTCCACCCACACTCTGACTTTTGTTTTTTCTTTTTATAAATCTTTATTTTCTAGGCTAGTCACACACCCTGCAGCCAGCCAAAGAATAGCTCATCCTGTGCAGGAACATAACTGTGTATTCCATGCTCAGAGACTGTTTTGCTAGGCAGAAGCAGTGGTCACCAGCGGTAGCTTTTGGGGTAGGCAAAGCAGGTGGCTTGAGGGCCCTGAGCAGCAAGGGATCCTGTAGCGTAGCCTGCTTTGTCTCAATTAAAAAATGAGGCAGCTGGCTCAAAGTGTTGCAGTGCACAGTGTGTGTGCCCTGAGCTGGCTTTTGTGCTTCGGGGTGGACGGGGGGGCAGGAGACTGGTGCCCAGCCTCTGGGCTGGCCCTCCCCATCCCCAGGGAGAAACTGCTGGCCCAGGGGTGGAGCAGGCTGGCCCAGAGGCCAGGCTCAGCTCTCCCACCCTCCCCTGGGCCAGCTGTTCTGCCCTGGGGGTGGGGACGGCCAGCTGAGAGATGCTGGGGGGGGAGTCACAGAACAGGAATGGGTGTGGGCAGGTGGGAGAGATGCTGGCGGGGGGGGGGGGGGTTTCATAGAACCGCCAAGGGGCAGGGCTGGGGTGGCCAACAGTGGGCCTTTGCCTAGGGCCCCAGATAGCCTAAGGCCGCTTCTGGTGGTCACAGTGGTGCAAGGAAGGTACTGGAAGCCCAGATGCCTGGGTTCTCCCACATCACCAAATGACGATGCCCCTCCCGTGCCTCAGTTTCCCCACCTTTAAAAATCTGTGTGATGATCCTGACCCCCTCTTGTGCAGCTCAGTTGGTTGAGAATTACAAAATCCTTTGAGTTCCTAAGGCAAACAGAGCTGATTAATATAACACACTGCAAAGGCATTGAATGTTGTTACCTTTGTTTTCTGATTTAGCTCACAATAGCGTTGAGGTTGATTGATCCCTCTTAACGTCTGGGTATAACAGTATGTGTGTGTTCATGTCCTTCTGAGTAATGGGTGGCTGAAGGGATGAATCAGGGTTGGTAGTGGACAAAGGAATGTGATTTTTTAAATTTGTGTATGGCACCTAAATATTACAGAGCAGGAGAACAGAAAGAGAGGTAATCTGTCTGTTTAGTTCCAAAGGGCAGCTGTGTTAGTCTAGTTCAGTAAAACAAACAAGGTGGACCCATCTTCAAAGCATCTGATGAAGTGGGATTATCTCCCATGAAAGCTCATGCAAAAAATAAATTCGTTAGTCTTTAAGTGCCACAGGACTCCTTTACTTAGCTGTCTCTCATTCATTACCCTGTGGATCATTCTTTCAGTTTCTTGTTACTTTATATTTAGATGTTGGCCTGTCTGTCTGTCCCCTGCAGTAAATTCATTTTTCTTTGCTATTTAACCTTGGATTCTCAGTCCAGTGCCCTTCTTTCCCCTCGACGCCACCACCCTAGAGCCCTTAGTGCTGATGTGTGGAACTGGATTTCCACAGCGTGTTGTACCCCATCGGGATCGCTTTGCTAGTCAAGTAGGAGGGGTGAATCTGCCTGTTGGCTGGCTGGCTCTGTTCTCCAGGCCAGGACACTAGAGGAAATGCTGCTCAGTTGTGTTCCTATGGGGACACTGCAGTTTTGAGCAGAGCCCACCCGCTGGCCAAGGAATAGGGAGGGGAGCCTGAACAGAATATGCTTTTGCCCTTCCCTGAAGCCTTCCATGCAAGGCTGTTCAAGTGCTAGCCAAGCAATATGCTGCTGTACAAGTGGGGAAACTGAGCCACAGAGCAGGGGTGTGACTTGCTGGTGTCCGAAGAGTATCAGGAACAGAACTCAAGAGTCCTGATTCACTGGTTACGATGTAACCTGCCTGTCTGCTTGTAGAGCTTCTGCTTAGACCCCATCTCTGGCCCAGTTCCTATGGGTATGTCTACACTTAAAGCTGAATTCGAATGGATTGTCATCAATTCGAATTCTATTAAGTGCATGGACATACTGGCTTTCCTCAGTTGGAACTGAGGAACTCCTCAGTTCAGATTGATGAAAGCTGACTTCTAATTGATCAAAAATCGTTTGCTTTGAAGTCAGGGTCAATTCGAACTGACCTAGTGTGGCCATGTCAATTCTAACTCACTGTTAGTTCGACTGAGCCACAGCTTGATTTTCCCTATACAATAGTGCCCCCTACCTAATTTGAACTAGCAAGTCCTGTTCATGGACATGCAAATTCGAATTGTATTTTCTAGTGTGGCCATGTCAATTCGAATTGACTGAATTCAAATTAATAATTATTAGGTTGAATTGACTAATTCGAATTCAGTAATTCGAATTGAAACACTAAGTGTAGACGTAGCCTATATGCTTGAAAAATCCCATTACATGGACTAGGTATGTAGCCCAATGTCCTATGAGCTGGTTGAAGAGATGGGGAGAGAGAATTGTTTTGTTCTAAACCTTGATTTGTGATTGACACTAGTGCAACGAGGATAGGTCAGACTCACTTGTGCACAGGTGTAAATGATTTCCTGAAGGAAATGAAGTCAAGCAGGACTAAAACACATGCTGTTCAGTTGGGACCTGTGTCCTGTTGGAAACAGCTATTACAGAAGTGCATGGAGGTTTCAGTCAGGACCTGAGCCAGGCAAATTTGTTGAAACTCTTTTTCCACTGAAAAACACAAATTTGGTGACACCAAAACCTTCTGTGAATTCATCTCTGTTTCATCAATAGGGGAGGACAAGCTAAACCCAAACCTTTCATTTTGGCATTTTTGCAATGAAACAGTTTAATTTTTTTTTGATTCAAGGCCCCTGAACATTTAGAAACCTCCTTTTATGTTTAAAAATGACAAAATCAGCTAGGAAAAAATGCTCTGAAGTGAGACAAAACCTTTTGTTTGCCACAGAGTGATTTTTCTTTTCTTTTCTTTTTTTTTTTTTTGGCTTTATGATTGCCTGAAAATTTCAAACAAATTTCAGCCCAACTGGAAACAATTGAAAAAAGAAATTCAGGACAGCCAGGGAGCCCCCAAAATCCAGTGTTTGCTCAGTATTAATTAGGAGCTGGTGCAGCATGTGCATATAATTAATCACCAGTTCCTGCCCCAAAGAGTTTGGCATCTACATATAACGAGATATCTATATAGCAGCTGGAGTAGTAGTTTTCAGGTCCACACTAGCTCTGACTGAGAGATCATGCTAAAATAGACTCATCTAAGATCTGAGATGACACACACTTGGGTGACTATCCCAGGCTGCCAAGGCTACAGGGCTATTTTTTACAGGCCATTGTGAATGGAGCAAGTGCACGTATTTCTACCCAAGCTTAGGGTTACCAGATACCAAAGCATGGAAACGAGGACAGGGAAGTATGAAAAGGAGGACATTGGAGGCCACATGGAGAAAATGTAGTATTAATGTAATAGTCTTCTGCTTTTAGGGGGCCTGGAACGCTTCCCCCTAAAAATAGGGTGTTCTGGGGCATTCCAGCATCCTTTAACCCCTGTAAGTAAAAAGCCAGAAAAAATCATGTATTTTTAAAATGCCTGCCAGGAGGAGGACATGAAGGTAAAAAGAAGGACATGTCCTCCTTTTGCCTGACATCTGTTAACCCTACCCAAGCTAGGAATCACACTCACAACTGCTGTGTGAATGTACTCAGTGATATGAGGCAAATAGCGCATACAACAGCGTGTGTTGTAGGGCGGCAATGAGTCTGGGTCCGGTGAGACAGTCTGGCTTCGTTTCCAGTTAGGCCGTAGCATTCTTAGAAGCCTTGGCCGACGTGCCTCTTGCCATCCGCCCACATGGAGGTGCCATCAGCCAGGGTAGGAGGGAAGCATCATCAACACAACCTGCTTCCTGTTTTCATGCCACGTTTCCTGTGCCTCACTCCCAGCTGGCTGGCAGCAGGCGAGGAAGAGACTGCGCTGTGGCTGGTGTCACACACAAAATCTCCAGGCAGAAACCAGCGAAGAAGAGAGCATGTCTCACTGAGGAGGCTGGTTTACTGTGAGCTTTCACAGCTCCAGCAGCTTCCCCGTCCTGATATGGTGACTGTCAGCCCAGGATGGAGGGCTGATGAGAGGGAGGGTCTAAGAACTACCTGGAGTGAATGCAAGTGAATTGGGATGAGGATAGTTCAGCAGGAGGGAGACTGGAGCAGAGCTGTTCCCAGCTCAGGCAAGGATTCCTCCTGCAAGACCTTGGGACAGTCAGATAGGAAAGATGTTTCAAGGTTGGTAGGTGCCCCACTGCAGGGAGGGTGGGCCAGCTATGAGTACTTCGGAGGGAGCCAGGCCAGCAGAGGCTGTCGTGGCAGGGGACTGCATGCACAGGTCGGTAGAATAGTCTGGCGACGTTCAGTCCTGGGTTTGGTTTCACTCTCAGGACAGACCCAGGAGCTGACCACAAAGGTGTGACCCAGGTCTGAACTCAAAACAGAGGGGGTGGGATTAGAGGACATTGTATGTAGCCCAGCCAGTTGAGGTTGTCATTAAAGGAGTTCTGACTAGTGGGGGGTCCTGTTAACTTCAACAATCTGCTACTGCAGCCCAGCTGGGGGAGTCGCTCCTGTACTATAAGTGGTTGTGGCTTGCGCTTTTGGTGCTCCAGGTTTGATCCTTGCTATTGACCATGGTGTTTGGGTGGACCTGGCTACAGCTTGTTCTGTTATGACTGGCAAGGTTGGTTTGGGTTCTTCTCTGGCTCTCTCTAGGGCCTCAATAAAACAAGGGACTCCTCTTTTCCAGGAACACAGAGCCACCTGGCATGATTCCCCAAGCTTCTGGTAGCAGGTCTAACACAAAGTGGGTTTCACATCTCTCTCTAGTGGTTGGGTTGCAAAGAGGACGACAACCTACAACTGCTACCAGCTCACAAAGTTCCTCCTTTAGCTCAGGTAGCTGAGTTCTGGGCTTTGGCCTCAGTACAAACACAGCAGTGTGTCCTGCCAGGCAGGACTAGGTTACTTCCCAGCCAATGTGGCAGTGACATCTGTGGCTAGGAGCCATTTCTACACATTCATCTCGGTGACCTCCTTGAGGGTGAGCAGTTACGAGTCGCTGGCAGCTGCAACAGTCTTCACGTGCTTGTAAACTTGCTTGTAAACATGGGGCTCCATCGCCTGCCATTGACCCCGTCGGTGCTACAACTTGATCTGGCTTGGCAGCAGTCCCCATCAGCCCTGTGCACAGCCCTCAGTTGTCCTTCCTCACCATCAACTCCTCTTCCTCTCTCTCTCTTCACACCAGGATGAAGCTGTGCCTGGTCCTTCTGCTGGGGCTGCAGATGTGCCTGGTCACTTCTCTCAACCCCAGTGACCCCAACGTTTGCAGCTACTGGGAAAGGTAAGTGTGTGTGGGGGGGTGTATGGAGGGGAGACAGGGCAGGATGTCTTGTGGCGAAATGGGCATGTGGCTAATATGATGTTGCCTTCTGTTCTGCAACTCTGAGATTTCAGGGACACAGACCCTCATGACCAAGGGTCTGCAACCTGTGACTCTGGAGCCACACGCAGCTCTTTGGCTGTCCTTTTGTGGCTCCAGACTCTGGGTTCTCCCCTGCCACCGGATGACTTGGTGGGTGGACTGTTCTTGGCTCCAGGGCTGCCCCCCTCCACCACCAGGGGACCCTGTGGAGGGCCTGCTCCTGTTTCTGAGCTCCTTTGCCCTTCCAGAGGACCCTGTGACAGGTCCCTTGACCCAGTTTCCCCCACCCTGAGGCTATACCCGTTGCAGCTCTCAAAACACTTGGTTTTTGAAGGAATTTTTAAAAAATGGCTCTTCTTATCTTTTGTGTTGCCAACCCCTGCTCTGCATTGCTTTCTCTGTTGTTCTGTCTTGCTTGCCCTTTTCTTTTTAGTCTTCCCCTCTCTCTTTCTCTCCTCCCTTTTCTTGTTATTATGGTGGCACTTGGGACCCCCCAGTCGCAGATCGGGACCCCCCCTCCAGTGCTTGGGGTGTACAGATGCAGTACACAAGGAATCACTGCCCTGAGGAGTGTAGAATAAGACAAGAGACAATCACTGGAGGCAGACGGGGCAGTGCAAGGAACCAGTTAACATGATAACAGCTTATGCTTGTGAGCCCCTGGGCTTTGATTACGGTTGTGTTTCTAGCCAGCCCGCCCTGTTCAGGTCCATGTCAGTGAAGAGCTCAGTACACTCTGCATGATAATACAGGGTAATATCTGGAGCCCGGCAGCATTGTCCTAGTCAGTGTTTACCATGTCTCCTCTAGGGGAACTGTTGGTTCCAGTGGTGTAGCTATTAACCTGAGGCTGCCTCTGGAGCTTCTTGGAAAACAGCTCTTTGCTAGGGGCTGAGAAGCTGTAATGATCCCTCCTTGGCTCTAGAGGTACCAGGATGTTGCTAGCCCCCAGCATGCAAACATCAGGAGTCAGGAACTGAAAAGAATCACGAGACTGGCATAAAAGTCATGAGATTTTTAAAAATAATAAGCTTCTAATTCTTCTTTTGGTGTCTCAGCCATTAGGGGTCACAGTTTTGAGCTGTGCTTTATGAAGATGAGGGCTAGAAATATCTTTAAAAAAAAAAAGAAAGACAGCTGAGCTTCCCCCATTATATCACAGCTGTGGGAGCTGGAGCTTTCTGAAAAGTACCAGGAGTTGACAACACTGCAATACAGTGCAGTACTTGCTTCATCCCAGTCTGTACCCAGGAATAAGGCAAGTACCTTGTGTCTCTGCTCCAAAGGCACCAGCTGGATGCTACTAGAGGGGCTGGAACGTCCATGGGAGGCACAGAAGCTCTGTCCCCACCACCACGGGGAGAGCTGAATAAGTCATTTCCCTCAGCCGATTGTGTGCTGCCACCAAAACATCTCTGTCTTTTCCCTGGCAGCTTCACTACAGCAATGAAAGAGTCGTATGCTCATCCCTACGCCCAGGCATCCAAAGAGTCGTGTGATGGGAGCTGGAGTTTCTTCAAGCCATGCATCCAGCACAAGTAAGGCATGCCCTTCTGCCTCAAGCATATGGCAAATGTCCTCTGACCTACCACTTGTGGTCCCTGAGAGCAATCTGGGAGTTCCAAGGGCTCACCTTTTCATAGCCCTTTCATAGCAAAGTCCCATGAGCTGACCCCACTCTTAATAGGCAGCAATGAGTTCCTCTGTTTGACCCTGCTATGAACAAGCAGCAGTGAGTTACAGAGGTTAATGTTAGTCTGTTTCCCATTTCACTAAAAATACCTGTAAGTGATCTGAAGCAGGGAGTCTCACAACTTCACGTCAGCTAATACCATGGCAATTTGCTCTGCTGGTTAGGAGCATGCAGCAGTGAGTTCTAAAGGTTAACATCCATATTATAGGATAGTATGCAACCCCACAGATTAGCCCCTTTTCTACCCTGGTAACTGGGTAACCCAAACCCTGTTCATGTCAGTCAGTTCCACTGGCTAATTCTGATATCTCCTTGTAGCAGTGAGTTTCACTGGTTTACCCTGACATGACCTCATCACAGCAAGTTCTCTGGGTGAGCCCTAGCAATCTCTTGTGGTGATGAGTTCCCCGAGTGTGATTTATTCTCTATAAACGTTCCGCACATGGGCTATGTCCACACACACATCATTATTTTGAAATAACCCATTTCAAAATGAGTTATTTCAAAATAAAGTCCTTATTTCGAAATAAGTTAATTCGAATTAATAGTTTGTTAATTCGAATTAAGGGAAAGTCTGCTTTTGAAATAGCCGTTGTTTCAAAATGGTTATTTCGAAACAAGGCCGTTCGGACATGTTGTTTCGAAACAGTTGTTTCGAAACAATGGTGTTGTTTTGAAACAACGTGTCCGAATGCCATTGTTTCGAAACGAGTGTTTCGAAACAACAGTTATTTTGATTAGATGTGAGGTTTAATGGTTTCGAAATAATAGTGCATCGTGTGGACATGCCACGTCTTATTTCAAAACGACCTCTGTTGTTTCGAAATAAGAAGCCTGTGCGGACATACCCATGGAGTTCACTCTGTTTTTTGTTGCCCAGGATCGTATACAAGACAGCGTATCGGCAGGCAGTGAAAGTTGACTACCGGAAGAGGTACCGCTGCTGCCAGGGCTACTATGAGAGTGCAGGCATTTGTGTCCGTAAGTCCATCCTTTCCAGTCACTACTGAGCCACAGGGGCATTTGTGTCCCTTCGTCCAGTGTGAGATGATGCGCTTTCTGTAGAAATTGTGAGGGTGTAGCAGCGTTATTCTGCTATGGGGCTTGGGGTCAGAGTGGGGTGCAGGATTTCTGGTTTCCATTTCCAGCTCTGAGCCTCAGTTTCTGGTTGATGATATTTCCTCCCACCTTGGCTCTGTGCCTCAGTTTCCCCATCTCTAAAGTGGGGTTTGTGGCACGTTTTCCTATCTGCTTAGCCAAATCATCCATTGGTCTCCACTGTGTGCTCTAAAATGCATGCCGGCTCCTCTGTGCTCTGAGAAATTACTCCAGGGCACCTCTGTAACTGTGATGAGAGACTCAGCATCCACCAGTTCATCCAGTGAGCACGGCCTCTGACAGGACCCACCCCAGAGTGGACGCATGTTCTTTACAGCCCTTTGTCCACCCTTTCACTCTCTGATCCTGCCCCATCCTTTCTGACCTGTCCAATTTCTTTCCATGCCACTGCTGGGTTTCTAGCCCCTCCTGCACAGCTTAGTTGCCAATTCTCCTACAGACACACGGCTCAAGGCCACCTGGCAAGCATAGGACCTTTCTTGCCTTCTTGACCACATCCAGCAGGCTCCATGCTGGAAAGCCAGAGTGCTCTGGGCCTAACTGAGGCCATGTTGCCTGTCTTTTGCAGAGGACCCCTCATCCCACTGCCTGACATCTGACTCGGGCAAGGGGTTGGCAGCAGCCATTTATTTTCTTTCCATTCTGTAAGTTCACCCATCTTCGAAGCATCTGACAAAGTGGGATTTTCTCCCACGGAAGCTCATGTGAAAAATAAATCTGTTAGTCTTAAAGTGCCACACGACTCCTTGGTTTTTTTTGCTGGACTAGACTAACACGCCTATCCCTTTGAAAATTCAAAAGATAAGAGCCATTTTAAAAAATTCCTTCAATAACCACGTGTTTTGAGAGCTGCAGTGGGTGTAGTCTCCTGGTGAGGGGTAGTGGGAGCTGGCCAGGATGCTGACTACAGTGTCGCTTGGAAGAAGGGGAACACAGAATCAGGAGTGGGCCCCCCTCAGAGTCTCCTGGTGGTGATGGGTAGACCAGAGCCTGGCACGGGCTGTTCACATGGTTCCCCAATGGCAGGAGGGGCCTGGGACCATGCACAGGCTGCCCACAGGGTCCCCGAGTGGTGGTGGGGGGCCTGGAGTCCAGTGCTGCAAGGGGGCAGCCAAAGAGCCGCATGCAGCTCCGGAGCTGTAGGTTGCAGATCCCTGGACTAGGCCATAAGTCACAGCTGTTCTTTACCTTTGCATCTCTTGGTTGGAACATGACAGAGCCTGTGAGGGCTGAATGGGAGGCAGGGGGGAAGTTTGACACTAGGGTGAGCAGAAGTGACCACACAAGCCTCTGTTCTTGGTGTTGACTGGCTAATTCTTGGCATGCAAAGGCAGCAGTGGAAGACTTTGTATGGACTAGTCTCTAGAGGAGACACCATACTGTACTGCAGTGGGTTACATGATTCAACTCACTGGTGTGGTCTCTGCTCAAGGTCAGGATGACTAATCTCTGGTGCCAACTGGCTATTAATCAGTTGCTGTGTTATGCCAGACCTGGAGGTGTCTGCATTTCACTGCTGAGCATCTCATAGGAGACTGAATTTCAGTGCTGGCTGAGTGATCTCTATGCAGTGTTGCTGAGTGCTGTGAAATAGCTGCCGTGCTGTGCCCCAGAGGTGGCTGCATTTCTGTGCTGGATGATACCAGTGTATAGTGTTTGGGGGGTGAAATGTGCCATGGGAAGGCCACATTAGTCATTAATGACACAGGAGATTGGAGGACCCCAAATGAATCTTTCTGCTTGCCACCCTCCCTGCAGCTAGCTGTACCAAGGAGTGCGTTCATGGGCGGTGTGTGGCTCCCAACCAGTGCCAGTGTGAGCAGGGATGGAAAGGCACAGACTGCTCCAGCAGTGAGTATTACAGGCCCAGCCCTTTCACTGGGTGCTTGGGGCTGCGCACCGGGGACATTTCCTTCAGGCCACAGCGGGGGGTCTCTGCCTGCAGGAACCAGGTTATGCTCATATTTTGCAGGGCTCCAAAGCAAGTGGGCAGGGCAGGGTTGTCTTACCCCTACTTTCAGCAAAATTGTTCTGAGTCATCTCCCTTATGAAGATTTCCTGAGACTCAGCAACTGTCACTATTTAAATTCCCTCCCCTTCATTCAAGTTACTGCCCTTGTCCCAGGCTGAACTTGGCCACCACTTAAAGCAATCGAGTGAGTTTTTCCATGTGGCATCCTCTGGACGAACCCTTAGGAAGTGGTTTGAAAGAAGCAATAATGATCAAGTTGCTGTTAACCAAGCAGTGAGTTTGAGGGAGAGCAGGAGGATCTAGCGGCTGAGAGTAGGCAGGCCTGGGAGTCAGGATGCCTGGGTTCTGTTCCCAGCTCTGGGAGTGGGGTGGAGGTTAGAGGTGAGAGCAGAGGAGACTGGGAATCTGGATTTCTGGCTTCTATTCTCGGCTCTGGAGGGGGTAGAGTGGGAGCCAGATGACTGGGTTCTACTTCTGCCTCTGCTCTGTGAATCTCTGGATGGCATTTCCGAGTTTGGTGTCTCAGTTTTCCTAGCTATAATATGGGACTAGCCTCTGACACTCCTTGTGGGGTTATTGCAGGGTTTCATTCAGCAGTGTGTAGGACCTGCTTAGAGATCCTTAAGAGAAATGCAAAGGGGCTGTCATTGCTACACCAGTTACTTCCTTCTTTCAGTGTGTGAGGGCCAAGCCTGGGGTCCCGAATGCAAGAACCCCTGCCAGTGCAGCCCAGGGGGAGTTTGTGACCCCCTGACTGGAGCCTGCATCTGCTCACCTGGGTACAAGGCCCCTGTTTGCAAAGACCCTTGTAACCCAGGCAAATACGGCCAGGGCTGCCAGCTGGATTGCCACTGTGAGAATGGGGCCAAGTGCGACCCGGAGACTGGGGCGTGTCTGTGCCAGCCAGGATTCACAGGAGCACAGTAAGTACAGGGAGTGGCTAGATGACTTGAAGAATGGGACACAGGGTCTTTCCCTTCTGAGGGATGCTGGGTCTGATCCAGCCGCTGGGTGGAGAACTGGCTGGCCTGGGAAGAAGGGGAATGGGGTTGTCTTTCTCCTCGGGGGGATGCTGGTTCTGATCCAGCCTATAGGCAGGATTTCTTTAGTCTCTAGCAAGAGCTGCCCAAAGTGCTGAGAGAGGATTCTGCTCCCTGTTTCCATCTCCCTCATCCCCATCTCCCTGTCCTTCCAGCTGCGAGCTGCCCTGTCTCAATGTCTCCAATGAGCTCCGATGCCCAGCTCACTGCCCCTGCCAGAATGGGGGCATCTGCCACCCCCAGGATACCACCCAGTGTGTTTGCCCTCCAGGATGGATGGTATGTATCGGGAGTTGAGGGCATTCAAACCGAGGCCCAGATCACCTTTGCAGAGCAAGGGCTTAGGTTTGGACAAGTAGCAGACAGTGGAATCCTGCCTTTTTTGGTTTTGACTCCTCCCCAATCACTGTGCTGTCCATGCCCCATGGGACCTGTTAGCCTTGACCGAGTCCTGTGCATTGGCAGGGGGTCCGCCCCCTGAGGATCCTGCCCTCATGGCTTGCTGGTCCCCCTTGGAGGTAGGGGGTGCACCCAGCAGTAATTAGTGCTGGAAACAGGCCTGGATCCTTTCCTGGGGATGGAGGCTCCCACTCACAGGCTGCTGTGGCCTCATTCAGGCTGGGGGTGGGGGGTGGATTGTCATTGGACTGGGAGGCACTCAGCAGGGTCAATCCCATTCCCATCAAATCCTGGGGGTATCCAGGATGTCGGGCCCCCTTTCCCTGCCCCCTGACTTTTCCAGGGAGAGCATTCCCCTGACACTGCTGTTCCATTGTCTGCAGGGTGCTATCTGCTCCATCCCGTGCCCGCAGGGGAGGTACGGCTCGGGTTGTATGGGGGAGTGCCTCTGTCACAACAATGGGCTGTGTGACCCAACCACCGGGCGTTGTCAGTGCGCTCTCGGCTACACCGGGGAGTGGTGAGTGGGGGTTGGTCAAGTGATTCTCTGCACCGTCAGCGCAGGGTGGGGTACAGGCCGGTGCCGTGAGATCGCTGGGCCAGAAGCATGTCAAGGCCATGGAAAGAATTGCATTGGAGTCAGTGAATGGGATGGCTCCTGTGGAGATTCCTCTATCAATAAGAACTAACTAGGCACCTAAATCACATGGTCTTCCTCTGATTCTCTCACTGGCCTCAAGCCACACATGTTCTCTGTATTTGTCTACAAGAGAGTTAATCTGGATTAAATTAGGGTGGGAATTTAGAGTGCTATAACTATTCTGGAGTGACTCCCTGTGTGCTGTGTGGAAACTTATTCTGGATTAAGAGTAGGGCTACTTGGAAAACTGATTTTTTTATCTGCCATAAACATTACAAGGTGTTTTGTTTTTTGTTTTTTAAGGAAAAAATAAAAGCATCTGAAACTAGGACAAAAAGGGGACCTTTTGAAGATTTTCACAAAACAAAATTCAATACCAAAATGTTGATAATTTTTATATTTTGTATCAAAGAATGAGTATAAAATAAAATATCTTTTAAAATGAACGGCATCTTCAGAATAAAATATTGAAACTTTCCATTGTGGAATTGCCAAAAGGGAACGTTTCAATCTTTCCAAAGTAATTTAATAATTCCAACTTTTTTTCCTAATTAAAAATTGTTTTTTGAAATTGACATGATTTTGTGAAAAGCTTTGGTATTGTTGAACAGGCGTTTTGTGACAGACTGCTGGAAAGAGAAAAGTTTTTCAACCAAAAACAACGAGAGTACTATGGGACCTTCTAACAGATTTATTTGGGCATAAGCTTTCTGACAAAGTGGGTTGGAGCCCACGAAAGCTTATTCCTGAAGAAATCTGTTAGTTTATAAGGTGCCACAGGACTCTTGTTTTTGCTGTATGCAGACTAACACAACTACCCCTCTGGTTTTTCAACCAGATACACATGAGATCATGAGTACTCTATAGACATACATCTGCCAAGAGACTATGGTGCTGCTGCGCCACTGTAGCACTGAAGTGTAGACCCTTGGCAATGGAAAGGGTTTTCCCATCACTGTCAGGGCCATCCCTAGGGTAGGGTGAGCAGGGCAGCTGCCCAGGGCCCCACATGGCCGCATCGCAGCCCCCCACCCCAATGCCAGGGACTGGGCCAACTGGCCAAAAGGGCGGCCAGGTTCAGCGCTGCCGGTCTGGTCACCCCCATTCCCCGCCATGTGCACTACTCTGTGCTTTGTGCAGGAGCAGCGGGGAGGGGGCGGGAGGCAGAGTGGAGCTGGTATCACTACCCTCCACCCTGGCTACACTGCCTCCCGCCCCCTCCCTGCTGCTCCAGCACAGAGCCCAGAGCAGCGCATGTGGCTGGGGGTGGGGAGCTGGGGTGGGGTGGACCTGCAGCACTGCACCGGGCCACCCGTTTGGCTGCTCGCCCAGTCCCTCGCATGGGGGTGGCAGCACAGGGGTCTGCCCCCTCCCCTGGGCTGGCCAGCCCAACTCCCCAGTGCTGGGGTTGGGGGGGCCCCACAAAGAGTGATTTGCCCGGGGTCTGGCACCCCCCGAGGGATGGTCCTGATCACTGTACTTAAACCACCTCTCCATGCAGCAGTACCTCTGACAACAGATGAATTCTTCTATTGACCTAGCACTAGGGATTAAGTCATTTTAACTATAGCGCTCAGGGTGTGAATTTTGCACACCTCTGTGTTTGTTAGCTAGTTTGACCTAATTTTTAAGTCCAGACCAGGTGTAAGAGTGACTTTTTCCCCCCCATTTGAGCCTAATCCATTTTCAAAGTGGATCAAACTAACAGGTAAAAGGTAAAAGGAGCCTAAGGTAAAGGTAAGGTAAAAGGAGCTGTCCTGAGGGAAACAGAGTACATCAGTTAGAAAAGCAACCCATCCAGGCTGCTTTAGCAACAGCCAGGAATGGAGAGTCTCTGTGCAACTCTTGGTAAATTCAACGTGTACAAATGTGAAGTGAAGGTCAGCCGTGAGAGGAAGGCAGGAGTGTGGGTGAGGGTTTGTCTACACAGGGAAATTGACAGGAGCTATTCTGGAATATCTCCCTGTTTGGACACTCTGGTCTGGACTAAGAATTCTCTGGCTTATGGTATGCAGAATATTGTACTAGATTGGTAGAGCCCTGCACGGATGCAAATATGTGGCTCCGTATCCAATCTGCATTTGCAAGAAATGGTCCCTGTTGTATCTGCAGATGCGGATGTAATGCAGATATCTGCAGATATCCACATATTTGCAGGGCTCTAGCTCTGTGCAGGTAAAACTATGTGGACCTGTATCCGATCTGCATCCACAAGAAATGGTCTGCAGATATTCGTATTGTATCCACGAATGCAGATATCCGTGGATATAATGCAGATAGCCATGGATTTGCAGGGCTCTATAGATCAGGGTGTCTAATTCATTTGCTGTGGCGGGTCAGATTTGACTTAAATGTACTTCAAGGGGGCCATACATACCATAAATCAAAATACTACGGCACTCTTGTGGCACTCTTCTAGGGAGAGAATGTGGTCTTGCAGAGTGCAGCCTCACATCCCCAGCGCTTCATGATGTCATGAGACCTGACACTCTCACAACATTGCAGAGCGCTGGGTATGCAAGACACCCCCCCCAGGAGAAAGTGTGGTCCACAGAGTGAGGTCAAAGGCCAGATGGAAGAGGTCCAAGGCCTGCGGGCTGCATGTCTGTTACCCCTGGATCATTATATGATCACAGTGACCTCTTTTCCACAGTCTATGAAGCTTGTTAGCAAGTTGGGGTTTGCTTTTTTCGTGTGCCACAATAGTGATTCCACTATGGACTCAGTTATACCGGTTTCCATCTACCTTATGCCAGTTTAGTTTATTTTAATTCCTGAAGCAATATAAATACATTGCTGCATGGTTGTAACTGCACTCATATTGGGAGTGCTGTAGAAAATGAAATATGCTAGTCTTGTTAAAGCAGCAAAGATTTTAAATGTAGACAAGCCCCCCCCCCATGCTCTGGGCTCAAATTAAAGGCCAGCTTGTGGGAGACAACAGATCCCTTATTACTCATCTGCACCAATGTCGTATGTACTGCACACCCTTCTGTACCAACTCACACATGCAACATTTCATAGGCTTCCCACACTCTTGTGTTAACATGTGAGGAGGGGGTACTAGCCAGAGTGCATGCAGTCATCGCACGTTGTACTAATGGAAGCAATGTGGATTGATGTGTCTAGTACTGCACTGGGATGAAGGACACTTGGACCTCCTTCTCGGTTACACCAATGTCCCTTTGTGTGACTCTGCCAATATAAAGGGGTCTTGAAATGCATGTCACTGAAAGTTTCCCCATTTTAAGGCTGTTTTGGGTGATCAGAGTGGTACAAAGGGCCTTAACGAGACTGAGGCTTCTGGCTTTTATCCCCAGCTCTGCCACATCTTGACCCTACTCTGTCCCTCAGTTTCCCCTCCCACCTTGCCCTGTCTATTTAGATGGGGAGCTCTTTAGAGCAGGGACTATCTCCTCCTATGCATCCATACTGTGCTTGTGGCAACAGTAATTATACATAATTGCACCATAAATCATTGTATAAATGCCTGTTACTGCTGTAATACAGGCAGCAAATAATCTGGTTGAAGCACTCAATGCTTGGTGGTGCCCATTTCTGGTTGGCTTATGGCACAGGCAGTGCCCTGCTGGTAGGGGGAGCCCCAGTGAAACATGGAATCAGGGATGATCTCACCAGCTGTGCTGTGGGGAAGTAAATAGCAGCTGGGCCAGGATGAGGCGGGAAATTGGTTGGAGTTTTCCAAATGGAAAAGGACGCAGCCAGCAGAAGAAGGAAATGAAAGCTTTCCCCAGCTTCTGGGAGGGTGTCGCAAACAATGGAGAGGAAAAAATAAGCCCTGACTCCAGCATGAGGAACAGGCACTAAATGGATCCCTAGTGAAGTGTTTTGTTGTTGTTTTAAATGAAAAAAGTCATGTGGTCTAGGGACTAAATGAGGGGCATGGGAATGGGGGTGGTCTGTTCCCGTGGTGGAGTCGATTAGTTAGAGTTGGGGGAAGTGGAGTAAGTACCCTTAGGTTTGAGTCTCACTTTTGGAAGGGACGGTGGGCTAGTGGTTAGCTTAGGGGAATGGGCTTCAGGACTGGTAGCTTCTAGTCCCTGCTCAGAAAAAGAATGGAGCCTGGTGGTCAGTGCTAGGATTCTGCCACAGATTTAAAGGATGGATCACTCGGAGCCCCATGCCGCAGCTCCTGCATTTCTAAAATGGGGGCGATAGCCTTTGGCGAAGGCTCTGAGCTCCAGTGAGCAGCATTCTAGGAAGGTCGGGTCATTTTTGCCCAACCAGCCCCTCCCAGACTCCTTGCCACAGGCTTGCAGTGAATGTTTCATTCAGAGTCTTTAGGCCAAGGGATTTTTGCCCCCATGTAAGCCCCCTGCATGGATGCATGGCCCACATACGACTCAGGGTTTGCATGGATACAACTCGCGAACATAGCAACCTTGATGCATGCGCCTCTGGGTGGCCCCTGAGAGGTTAAATCCAGGCTTTGAGCCATGTCCCTGCTGACTAGCTCATGACCTCCACAGCTGTTTCCCACCTGCAGTGACCTTCCTTCTTTTGTGCCTGCTGCAAACCACCTCCCCCACTCTCTGCCTGACCCCAGAGCTTCTCTGTCTCCTTCCCCAACATCATCCTCTTCCCTGCTCTCTGGGGCTTCTGCACTTGGCCACCTGAAAAACTACGCAGGGATGACATCCCCTAGTGTTCCCCCTGGAGGCTGATAGGAGAATAGCACCCTTGGGCAGCATATCCTGTGCTGGGAGTACCCTACTGAGCAACAGATGAAGAGTCCTCAGCATTCCCCAAGTCATGCATGTAATGAGTTTGTTGGCCTCAGGTCACAGGGGACACCTGGACTGAGCTGTAGCTGTCACAGGTGAAAGTTACCGGCCTCCAAAGTTTCAGCTACTCCTGTCCACCCTCCATGCACTTCCTATGGGATTGGGATTGCTCTTGGACTGACCAGAGGGTATGTTACCCTTCCCTGTCCCAGCTTGTCTTTCTTCCCCTCTAACCCTCTGCCTCTTCTCGGTCCTAACAGGTGCCGGGAGGAGTGTCCAATCGGCACTTACGGTCAAGACTGTGGCCAGGCCTGCGACTGCACCAATGGAGGCCGCTGCTTCCACATCAATGGGGCCTGTCTCTGTGAGGCTGGCTTCCTCGGCAGTCGCTGTGAGGAACGCAAGTGTCTGGATGGCTTCTACGGCCTGTCCTGCAACCAGCATTGCCTCTGCAGCCCCCTGCACAGCCAGAGGTAGGGGCAAGAGGGACTCAGCTGCCACAGGCCATTGGACAGGGGGCCCCCATCCCCAGCGGAGGCAGGAGCCTGAAACACACCAGCATGTTAGGGGTTAATGGGTTACAAGTGGAGGGGTTGGTGGATACCTCCCCTATATGCAGCTCTTTGGGTTTGCTGCCCTCTAGAGCATAAGGGACATACCGGGCAACCCCTGTTTTCTATCCTGCCCAGGTGAGGAGCCTGCCCTGGGTGCAGGACTCCTGTTTGCAGGAGCAGCTAGCCAGGGAATCACTTCTCGTATCAAGGCTCCGGGAGCAAAGGCCCATATCCAGGACAAGCATGCGCTACCCGGAGCCACTGAGTGGGGCCTGCGGCCCTGTGGGGCAGGGGTTGTCCTGCTGCTCTCAGATCATGGGCTGTGGTCACACACAGGGGGTTATTTTGATACAAGTTGTTTTGATACAAGTTGTATCGAAATAACGCCTTATTTCAAAATAAGTTAATTCGAATTAACAGTTTGTTAATTCGAATTAAGGAAAAAAGTGGGAATCGAAATAGCATGTTCAGACAAAAGTTATTTCGAAACGAGTCACCGTTGTTTCGAAACAATATGCTCGGACGGCATTGTTTCGAAACAATCGTTTCGAAACAACGTTGTTTCGTCCCCACATGGGGTTTAAGGTGTTTTGAAACAACGGTGCTTCGTGTGAACATGGCCTTTCTTATTTCGAAACAACCTCTGTTGTTTTGAAATAAGACTACTGTGTGAACACACCCATAGGGTCATGCTGGGGGGGGGGCCCCTCTGATTGGCCTGTGTCTCTCGGCTGGTGCCTAGCTGCCACCCTCTGACCGGAGAATGCACCTGCCAACCGGGCTGGGCAGGACTGCACTGCAATGAGACCTGCCCCCATGGCTACTACGGGGCCAACTGCCAGGAACCCTGCCTCTGCCTGAACGGGGGGACATGTGACAGCGCCACGGGAATCTGCCTCTGTGCTCCTGGGTACATGGTGAGTCAGGCCCCCTGGCTGCAGGAGGGCTGTGCAGTGGAGCAGGTGATGGCCAGGAAAATATAGGGTTTGGGAGGGTGAACTGCCTAGTGGTTAGAGCACAGTGCTGGGTGATGGGATTCCTGGATTCTATTCCTGGCTCTGGGAGGGGAGTGGGGTCTAGTAGGCGGGGCGGGGGGGGTTGGATACCAGGACTTCTGGGGTCTATTTCCAGCTTTGGGGGGCAAGGGGGGTGTCTAGTGGTTAGAGCAGAGATTGCTTTGTGAGGCTGATGTGGTTGGCTTTATAGTAACATGAAATATTACAGCGAATCACTGCTGGGTTGGAGGTTTGGACCCCCTCCAGGTCAGCAGACAGTGAGTAACTGCCCCTTCCCTGGCTCTGCTGCTTGTCCTTGTGTGTCTGCAGGAAGAGCATTGCTCCAGTCACTGTCCTTCTGACACCTATGGGGTTAACTGTTCCATGCAGTGCACTTGCAAGAATGCCTTTGCCTGTTCCCCCATTGATGGCACCTGCATCTGCAAAGAAGGTAGGGTGCAGGGAGGGGCCCCGGGCTGGGCTGGGACAAGGGAGTCAGCTCCCTGCAAAGGCATGCTGGGAGCTCTTTCGGGTTCAATTTGGAAAGGCCTTGTGAATATTGCTCTTTGCTTCAGCTCCCTGGGCCCCAAGGCACTACTGCAGTATGTCTTGGGTCTCGCTGTGAGCCCTCCACCTGGCTCAGGGTCTCTCACATCGGGCAGGATGTCCCATGCCAGTCATTCCCCAGGAGACCGCTTCTGGCGGGCATGGAGTTGCAGCCAGACATTATGTGGGATGCCCTTTGTGAGCTGTGTTGGGGCCTTTTCAGAGGAGGTGTCTTGGAGTCACTGCTGAGAACAGGATCCTTCCAGGGACCTGCCAGAAGTTTCCCTGCTCTCTAGTACTCAGACACATCTAGCTATAGGACAGTATAGCATCCATACATGTATATGTGTGTAACAGCACTAGGCACAGTGTAACTCCCATAGGGGCTATGGACTAGGCACAGCCTAGCACACATACAGCCCTGCTTCCCTGCTCATTTTACTTCCTGTACTTTCCAAGCCCTCCAACCCCTCCTCCAGATGTCCCGTCTATCCACTTGCTGACCCCTCTGCCCTTCTCTTCCCTTTGTTAGGTTGGCATGGAGGGGATTGTTCCAGGCCCTGCCCTACAGGCACCTGGGGCTCTGGGTGCAACGAGACCTGCCAATGTGCTAACGGCGCAGCCTGCAGCCCCATCAGTGGGGCATGCTCCTGTGCAGCTGGCTGGCGTGGCCCTAGGTGCAAGGAGCCATGTGCAGTAAGTTCCCACCCCCCTTGGACCACCTGCTTCCCTCTCCCAGAGGCACCCTGTAAGGCTTTAAATGGCCACCCTACACCTCTCAGCTGTAATGTAAGAGCCTGATCATTTCCTTGAGGCCCATTTCTAGGGTCTTTGCATCAAGTCCTTGGCTATCCCCTGCCATGGACACCCTGCAGAGCAAAGTCTGGCCAGATGTAGGCAAGATCCAGATGTACGCTTGGTGCCTCTGATGGCCCCATTGCCCACTCGGTGCTTTCGTGCTAGCCGGAGTGTCGCTTGTCTTCGATTGTCCCACTGGACAAAAGAATCAGCTTGTGTCCTGGGCTAATGAGTTGATGGGGTATGCCACTTGTTGGCCCAGCCTGGGACCTGGCTTGGGACATTTAATGGCAAGCTGGATAACACCATGTGAATTTGTGAAGCAGGGGAAGGGCAAACTAGGTGCACTGGTGATGCAGAGAGGAAATAGGGTAGCCACATGCACTAGCAGGGTGGGGATAAGGTGAGACCGTGGAGGGTTGGGGGTGAGGTTAGCTGTGTGCATCAGTGGGGCAGGACTGGGGGGGACGGTGTAGGCTAAAATCAGACCCTCCTTCTCCAGTCCCATTTCATAACCATTGACTCTGTTTGCATTCTCCTTTTGCTGATAGCATGGCACGTATGGTCCTGGCTGCAGCAGTCAGTGTGATTGCAGCCACGCGGACGGCTGCGACCCTGTCATGGGACAGTGCCACTGCCTGCCAGGATGGACAGGTGAGGGGCCAGGTGGGAGGCAGGATACAGGATCTGGGGGGGTGATGGAAGGACTGGTCTCTGGCCATGACAGTCAGCCTTTTGTCAGTTCCAACTGCAGATGTGAAGCCCCTTGGCATCCCTGCCAGCTCAAGGCATGGCTGTGTGGTATTCTTCAAGGCTCCACCTGCAACATAAGCCCCATACCCAGGATTTGCCTCAATGAGGCACCACACATAGAGAACTGTGGGGTGGTCTGAGATATAACAGCACAAGGTCTCGAGTTTCCCTGAGCTCTGGTCCCTCTCTGTGGGGTATGGGATGTACTCAGAGGTGCACCTTTTGGGCCGAGGGCAAAATCAAGTGACTGCACTTGCCCAAAGTGAGTCAGATCAGTGCCAAGCTGTGGCCCTCCAGCTCTGAGTCACAAAATAGTGACTGGCTTTGACCTTGAAAGGGTCCTTCCTTGATATCTGCTATAACTCCTCCCTGAGGTGACTCAGTTTCCCCACCTGTAAAGTGTGGATTGGAGCACTAATGTCCCTGACAGCCTGGGCTTTAATCCTCTGTAAAGGAAGTGACTGGGTTGGTACTGGATCTGTTTGCCTCCTCCCCACCCCAGCTACGTGGAGAGGAGGGGTCCTCCCTAAGAAAACATCACATTTCTTTTCTTGACTCCCCAGGGCCTCATTGCAAACTGGCTTGCGAGGATGGCTTCTGGGGGCGGAACTGCAGCCAACCCTGTGCCTGCAAGAATGAAGCCACCTGCTCCCCAGAGGATGGGAGCTGCAGCTGTGCACCTGGGTATCGTGGCCCCACCTGCCAGCGCCGTAAGCATGATGGCAACTGAGGATGATGCTCAGAGCCAGCAGGCTGGGGGGAGGAGAGGGGATGTCAGTTCTAGATTGCTGGGCCCTGGAGGAGGTGAGGGGCTTGGCTTGTCCTTCCCACACTGCTAAATGAAGGTAGAAATGCTATCCTGGCAGGGCGAGCTCCTGCCTCCATCCAGTGCATCTGGACTTCTCCCACCATGGCAGATTGGGAAGCTGGCCAGCTTCCCGCCCTGTCTGAGCAGATCAAAGCCCATCTCAAAGAGCCCACCTGTGAGTTGGTGGTCACTGCATAGATAGCTCAGCCCCCTCTCCCCCCTGTGGCACTAGCGAGAGTCACATAGGTTCAGGGAGATGCATGAGGATGGGGGCAATCACCCCCTCCCATTCCTGGAAGGGAAAGAAGGTTCTACATGGGGACATGCCTGCTTGTCTATGACTTGGAAACAGTGGGGAGTTGTGTATCCTTGGGACTGTTTCTGCCTCTCTGCTGAGATTCCCGCAAATGGGGCTGGTCAGCACTGATTGTGGTGGTGACTTTGGCTTGCTCCAGCCAGGATCCAAGCTGAGACCCAGCAAACTCATTTCACATGAGCATCCATCAGACAGGGCTGGGTTATAGACGGTATGTTACTGATGCTCCCACTCCCCATTTCTTCTGCCCTTGCCACAGCCTGCCAGCCTGGGCGCTATGGCAAGAAGTGCGCAATGGCCTGCCGATGCTCCAACCACTCCATCTGCCACCACGTGGACGGCTCCTGCGACTGCTTGCCCGGTTGGATGGGCAGTGACTGCTCGCAGAGTGAGTCTCATACAGTGCTGGGGAGCGTCCCAACTCACCAGCTGGGCAGGTCAATGGGGCATAAGCTGCAGTAGGTAGGGACTTTAAGGGGTTATAAAGAACCCAGGCACAATAAGCTCTGCAGGACTATGACCTGGGGGCTTGGTCAGCCACACAGCCACAGGTCTCTGGCACTTGAGCTAAAGGAGGTCTCCTTCAGTCACCAGCAGCAGTAGGACTCTTATCCTCTCTGTGAGCATCCACCTGGAGGCAATGGGCTCTCTCGTGCACACACTCAGTAGCTTCTTAGGGAGGAGGTCTAGGAGAGCAGCTTCCAAGACTGGGTGCATAGTGGGACTGACGGATGTTTCCTTTCCTCCACAGCCTGTCCACCCGGCACGTGGGGAGAGGCCTGCAGCCACAACTGCCAGTGCCAGAATGGAGGCCGCTGTAGTGCTGTGGATGGGACCTGCTCTTGTCCAGCCGGCTTGACTGGCAGACACTGCTCAGAAGGTATGGTCTGTGCCAGGTGAGAGCCCAGGTGTCACATGTCCCCCCTGTAGACCTCACTGCCTTTTTCTCCTCTCCATAGGCTGTCCCCTGGGGAGTTACGGGGAGAACTGTGCCCACATGTGCCAGTGCCAGAACGAAGCTCAGTGCAACACAGTTACTGGGAGGTGTCTGTGCCCCGCTGAGTACACCGGCGCCTACTGTGAAAGCAGTAAGCTGGCAAGGGACACTCTGGGGAATGCATAGGGCTGACTCTGAGACCAGCTGCAGTGTTCACTGATGCCAAAAGGGAGTACTGCATCCACACAGGACTTTTGGGGTGGTCTTGTGGAAAGTTGCTTTCAACAAAAAACATATTTTGGAAGTTCAAACAGAAATTTCCCTTGGGAAGGGACAAAGTGGATTAAAATGTTCATGTTTTTCAGTGGAAAAAAATCTGGAAAAAGAAACAAACAAACCTTGGTTTTGGCACCTGAATGAACCTAAAATGATGCAGAAAACCTGAATGTCTTCCACTTTGTTTGTGGCCATTGAAACTCAAAACCCCCCTAACTTTTCAGCCAAAATGTTTTGCTTTGGGGGTGTTCAGGTTTTGGTTGTAAAACTGGAAACTTGGAAGAAAAATTCTGAGAAAAACCATTTATTTGTTTGTTCATCAAAAGGTCTTACTGGGGCAAAAGTCATTTCCCAACCAGTTGTAATATTGGGTTGGGCTCATTCAATAGGCAGGAGGTGAGGTTTGGTGCTATATGGATGACCGCTGCTCTGCCTCGGCAGCGAAGAAGGTGGGGTATGGAGGTATACAAACCACCTGTCTACTCCAGCAGGGCAGGAGGTTAGTTGGCCCCCTTGATGGCGTGATCTGGCATGGCGGTAGGTGGATGGCCACCAACACATCTTGCATCTTCTTTTATTGATATCCTGCATCACAGCTGGCTGCAGGCTGGGGGTCAGGCCTGAAGCTTCAAACTATTACCTGGAATCAGCCTTCCCCTTTCTTGCCCCCAGAACCATCAGGTGTCAAAGCCCCTCCCTCCCAGCCCCCTTTGCCCCACAGATTCTAATCTTGGCCTTGTCTGTCCCTGTAGAGTGTTCCCCTGGGACCTTTGCACCCAGGCACCTGCAGGGCTGTGAGGGCCTTCACAATGCTACCTGCCACCATGTGTCGGGAAGCTGCCAGTGTGAGTAGGGCTGGAACGTGTGAGCCGGTGTGAGAAATAGGAGTGCGCCTGCAGGGGGCTGGGAGCCAAGACTCCACAGCTCTTGGCAGAAGGGCTAACGATTCCTTCTCTCCTCTGGGCATTCAGGAAATCCTGAGCACCCCTTCACCATGGTGCCAGCTGTGCCAGTGGAGTACAGCTCCCTGGGGGCAGTCATTGGCATCATTGTCCTGGCGGTCCTACTTGTGGTGTTGCTGGTGCTCTTCCTGTACTACCGGCACTGGCAGAAGGGCAAAGAAAACAGACACTTGGCCGTGGCCTACACTGCGGGGCGGACGGACAGCTCAGAGTATGCTGTGCCAGGTGAGGGGGTAGCTAGGATGCAGGCCCCAGCTGCAGGACAGGGCCCTGAAGGCTGGTTATGGTCTCTTCCAAAGGGACAAGAATGAGGAGGCACTGAAATGTGGGCCTGAAATGCCATTGCTGGGCTGCCTGTGGAGGTCTGTACCTGAGTGCACTAGGCCGGCAGATCAGCACATGAGCATTGCACACCCACTGTGCATGAGGGAAAGGGAGAATCAAGGCCTCTTCCCAGCTGAGGGAGGGGGAGAGGTATAGGGGGTCAGCTTTGGTGGGGATGGTGAGGCTGGGAGTCAGGATTCCTGGGTTCTGTCCCCAGCTCTGGGAGGAGAGTGTGTTCTAGTGGGAAGACGGGACTCAGAGGGCAGAGCACCTCCTACTGAGTCTCCCAAAGCCCTACAACTGGGGTCAGCATAGGGTTACCAGATGTCAGGCAAAAGGAGGACATGTCTTCCTATGTCCTTCATCCAGCAGGCATTTTAAAGATACATGATTTTGTCTAGCTTTTTACTTACAGGGGTTAAAGTATGCTGGAACATGCTTGAACATCCTATTTTTAGGGGGAAGCATTCCAGGGCCCCGTTTTCTCCATGTGTCCTCAATGTCCTGCTTTTCGTACTTCCCTGTCCTCCTTTCCATGTTTTGGTATCTGGTAACCCTAGGTCAGCACAGCCTCAGTCATGGGTGACCTTTGTCACCTGAGCTGCTCCCATTAGCATGGTGCCTCCTGGTGCACAAGTCATCAAGCATTGCAGGGTTACCTCTCCCCCACTTAGCAGCACCTGGGGGATCCTGGAAAGTCGCCCACCTAGGGATTGAACCCACTCTGGGGAAGTCTGTGGTGCCACGGAGCCCTTAGGGAGGGCTAGACAGATGTTTGACAGGACATCCTGAAACTTTGGGCTCACTTTATTCTCTGTCCATCTTTGACCAGACATCCCACCAAGCTACACCCACTACTACTCAAATCCCAGCTACCACACCCTGTCGCAGTGCACGCCTCCTTGCCCCGTCCCCAACGGTCTGGACAGGGCGAGCTCCCTCAAGGTAAGTGCTGGCGCTGGTGGGACAAGCATGATTTGGTGCTGATCAGGCCCATGGTCTGAACCTTGGACAGGAGGGGTGTACAAAGAGCAAAAGGATAAGAACAGCCAGGAGGCAGAAAGCATCCCTTCTTGCTGGGCACTGTGTCTTTGGAACACTTGGTTCAAATGACCCTAAATTTGCACCCCCAGCCTTGCTGCAGGACACCACACCACAAGGCATGGCAGTTTTTATGATGCTCCAAGTTTGCATGTGGATTTTAGAGCCCTAGTGACACATCTGCTGTTAAGATGGGAACTCATCTCTAGCTTAATTCTTCTTTGATCAGGGCTGCTCCACAAGGAACGGGTTCTTCATGGGCACACACAGACCCTGTGGTTCCTTAAATCCCAGCCTGGCACAGGCCCTGCTGCTGACTGTGTTGCCCAGCGCATCTCTGGCAGCGAGTGGTCCGACCTTGCTGATTCAGCCCCTTATTTTGGTCACAGGTGCCTTGCAACCAACTGTTTTCCAGCATTAAGAATATGGAGAGGGATCGGCTTGGGGCCTGTGGACCGGACTGCAATGCCACGCTGCCTGCCGACTGGAAGCACCATGGGTCACTGAATCCTCGGGGGCGGGGTAAGGTGGGAAGGAGTCGCTCACCAACTCGGAGCTGGGGGTGGATGGAGTCAAGGAAGGGCGAACTGACAGCCAAGCTGGGCTATGCTTTCAGAGCAGGTGTGGGGGAGGAAGTAGGATCTAGGTCCTATTCAGCATCCCCACTTCTCACCAGCCTCACCCCATGTGTGGACAGCATGGGGGCAATGTAGATCCCAGCATCTTTAAGGGAGCCCCCTTGTAGCTAAGGGAGGCACCACAGCCTGGGGGATTGGAGGGAACTGTGGGGGTCAGTTGATGGCCAGCAGCCTCACGTGTTTTTTTCCCAGGGGTTGGCCACATGGACCGCAGTTACAGCTGCAGCAACAGCCTGGGGAAGTTCTACAGCAATGGTGAGCACAGTACCCCCCACCCCAGAGGAGAGGGCATCAAGGCACTGGCATGTGGGCAGGATGGGTCTCACAGTTATCTCCTCCAGAAGCTCTTGGCCTTGATTTTCCTGGGGTGGGGCCAGGGAGGGGTTGTGGAGGGAGGAACCGTGCTTCCCTCACCCCTCCTTGCTCACTGAGGGTGCAAGGGGAAATAGAGAAGGAGGTGGGGAACCTAAGCTGGAAGATCTTATGGGAAGCCCCCACATCCTGCCATGCTGACTCTCAAGGTAGTGGACACATGGAGTTGTGGTGCAGTTCAGCAGGGGCTGCTGCTGCCCAAGCATGGTGTTCTGGGAGAGGTTTTGTGCTTTAGGGGCAATTGGGCTTGAACTGTCCTAAAAGGGGGTGCTGCTGTGGGACCCACTCCCCAGGGCTTGGGGTACCCTTGGTGTCCTATCACCCAGCCCTCCCACTTCTCCCCTGTCCTGTACTCACCTGCTTTCCTTTGCCATCCTTCTGCCCACCCTTCAGACTACATCAAGGAGGAAGCCCTACACACCAGCAACAGCTCTCTGAACAGTGAGAACCCTTACGCCACCATCAAGGACCTGCCCATGCTGATGGCCAAGCCCTCGGAGGGCAGCTATATGGAGATGAAGTCCCCTGTGAAGCGAGAAATGTCTTATGCTGAGATTGGGCTCTTTGAAGAGCCAGCTTCTGACTCCACGATGGAAGGTAGGAGTCCTGTGCCATGATAGGTTGTGACCTCTGCGTAGGAGTGGGAAGTTTCCAGTGCCATTTGTTTTGCATTGATGCCGGAGATTGAATGGCATGGGGGAGGGTGTGAAACCTCACTTGGGTGTACTCGTCAGCTGCCAGGTGTTTGCATTTCAGAGGCCACACCGACCAGGATTGGGGCTCCACTATTGTAGGCACTACACAGGGCCTATTCAGGATTGGGGTCCCATGGTGCCAGGCTCTGTACAGATGCACACAAAGTGAGAGACAGTCCCTGCCCCTAACAGCTCATGGTTTACAATAGATGCAGAGTGGGAAGGAAGGATCATTAACCCCATTTTACAGATGGGGAATCCAGGGCCCAGACAGGTGAAGTGACTGGCCCTGGTCACCGTGAGTCTGTAATTATTGATCCCTGATCTCCTAAGTCCTCACCTGATTCCTTCCTTAATCACAGGTCCTTTCTGGGTCACTTTCACAGGTGCCTTTGATAATGCTTTTATCTTTCGTTGTCTCCTTCCTCTAGAGATTTGCCCCTTTGGGGCAGAAGGTGTGTCTCCGGCAGCTCCCAGCATCCCTCCCAACCACTACGATTCCCCCAAGAACAGCCACATCCCTAGTCACTATGACATGCCACCAGTAAGGCACTACCCACCATCCCCGCCACTCCGAAGACAGGACCGGTGAGGAGGCACAGGGGCACTGGCTTTTTCTGTCCATTCGTCCTTCCCCTCCCGTCTCTGTCCACCCTTCCCAGGGC
This sequence comes from Podocnemis expansa, assembly GCA_007922195.1. Classification (NCBI taxonomy): domain Eukaryota; kingdom Metazoa; phylum Chordata; order Testudines; family Podocnemididae; genus Podocnemis; species Podocnemis expansa. The sequence goes on from ML682058.1 coordinate 1,271,587, forward strand.
AAGGTGGAAGACTGGCTCTGAATCTCAGTGGGAGCTGCACCGCACTGTGGTGGAAGCTGTGGGGCCAGTGCATTTACAGAGCCCCCTGGATTCACCCAGACCCTCTTCAGCTTCCCTAGCCCAGCTTTGTATAATGCAACAGCGACTGTCAACACTATGGACAAGGGAGGGGGGGACTTGAACCCTTTGCCCCTGCTGACGTTACGCCAGCTGCCTGAGACTGAATACAGCTAATCACTTCCACCCTGGGGAGGATTCAAGGTGACATCCGGCTCTTGGACATCCCACATTCTTCAGGATTTGGGTCTTGGCAGAGCAGCAATAAAATAGGGGCATATTGCAAAACCCTATTGCTCTTGTCACAGCTGTAGCACCTACTCACCCCCCTGCCACATATCCTGTCAGTGTTTGTCTTCAAGGTGGGGTCCCCAGTCAAGCCATTCTTCAGCCCCAAGTGGAGGACTGGTCCAGAGGAGAAGCCTTGCTCCTCATTGCTGGGATGTAGAACAGCCTGTGTCCCCAATAATGCAGCAGGGCAGCTGCAGATGCTGGAACGCAGCATAGGTGAAAAAGAGCTCCGTTCTGCCACAGACTAAACACTTCGAGATTAGCCCCTGTGCTTTCAGACGAGGCACAGCTGCAATGTGAGATGCCAGTGACTTCTGTTTCAAGGCTGGGTTCCCACCACCTGGAAGCTCAGCCTGTGGTGTGGGACTGGATTGGAGTTTTGGTTCAGCTCTGATCTGCGTCTGGGCTCAGATTTCAAACCCTCTCCTGATTTCATCTCCATCCCCAGCCCTCTTGGGGATGGCCCATAGAAGATGTTTGCACTGTTAGGGGAAGTTGGTAGCGCTGAATCTGAGTTTCCCCACTATTCTGCCCCTACCCATGATCCCACCTCTGGGAAGCCATTGGCAAGGTTCAGAGCAGCCTTACCCTATTAAAGCACATCACCAGCACTGTGCAATATATTGACCTAACAAATCTGAGCATGTCTGGCCCTAGCAACTGTAACATCTGGCTATTTACCTGCAGCAAGGGATGCATTTCTGTGGCTAAGTTGGGTGGAGCTGGTGTTGGGTTCGATTGCCAGCCAGGGCTGGTGTCTCTGCACACCATCTTGGTTTATTACATCCGCAGCATGGCCAGGTTTCCTTCCTCTCCTGTGCTAGGAGAGAGCTGGGATCTGTAGCCTCTGCTCGATGAAAGTCCAATGTGCTTGTAAATAAAGATGTTTGTTTGTTTTTCAATATGAATCAGTTTGGTTTTTGGCCCAGCCTGCACCCAGGTACTGGCACCAGTGCAGGGATGAGGTTAAATGGGAGATGAGGGTGAGCAAATACTTCAGCTTCCAAATGTCACTCTTTGGAGAGGAAGGGATGTGCTTGCATGGGCTGAGGGGAGGGGGCTTATTATTTTGATTTCAATAACAACTAGAGATCTTGAGAAAGCATAGGGGTTTCTTTTGCTCGGTGTTGTACCTACAGAGTGAGAGACGCTCCAGACAGACAAGGAAAAGAATGTTATTTCCATTGCATAAACAGGGAAACTGAGGCAATGCAAAGCAGCTTGCTGCAGGTCACGCATGTGGTTAGTAACAGTGTGGGGAATACAGGCTAGATGTGTGTGTGTGTGTGTGTGTGTGTGTGTGAGAGAGAGAGAGAGAGAGAGAGAGAGAGAGCACAGAAATGACTTTTTGACTGTGGTGACTGCACTGCCTCCCAACTTTGCATTAAGAGCAACACTGAACTTTACAGTGGCAAAAAAAGGGATTGCCTGGCTTAGTGGTTAGAGCCCAGAACTAGGACTTCCAGCAATGGTGTACTGAGACTATCCAGTGTTGGGGGGGGGGGGAACCCAAGCCAAATTTGTATGCTCCCCTTCCCTTTGTCCCCCCCCCCCCCCAAAAAGCGGCCCCCCCCTGGGCAGGCAGGGTCCCCCCCCACACACCCACTTTGCGGGGGGGGGGGTCCCCAGGCACCACTGCCTGCTTGCAAGGGGGTGTTGGGCAGCCTCTGTATCATGGCCAAATTAAGGGACGCTGTCGGCCCATGCTGCCCAGTTTTGGGGCTGTCTTTGCTATGTTGCTTCACATTGAAGTTGTTTTTCTTCCCCGCTTTGCTGGTTTTCCACTCTCTCTCTCTCTCACACACACACAGAGAGCACAGCTGTGAACATCTGCCTTCCAGAGGCAGCTGAATTTCACTATAGAAGCAGGGCTCTCTGTGTACTTCTGCACAAGTGCTGTGCTGTGGCCCAGTGGTAGCTGCATTTCAGTGCTTGCGGAAGCAATTGTTCTAGATGCAATGGGGGGGGGGGGCACGATGCCGTGTGGAGTACTGAGTGATGCTATTATGGGTTAAATACATGGAGTGCAGTGACTGAACACACTCTGGCACCTTTTAGATCCTTCACTGGCACAATGGCCAGGATACTTGTGTTACATCTACTTGAAAGGGCCCTTACGCCTTACAAGTGATTGCAGAAAGACAGGTGAGGGCAGGGACTGGATGGCTTTGCAGAGTGAACTAGAGGGCTTGCTACGTCCTTCTTGGCTATGCAGCAAGCTGCAGGATGTGCAATTTATGCACTTCAGTGGCTGGGCATCAGGCACCTAAATTGCAGTTGCATGGTGTGAACTAGCTGAGCTGCTGGGACTGGAACCAAGGGCTGTCGATTCCCCCCCCCCCCCAGCTAGATTTCCATTGTGCTGGCTGTGCATGGGGGGTGTGGGTGTGGGGAGGGCTCACAAGGCATCCCTGGCTGTGGTGTGTAGGAGGATTGGGATTTTGGCAGCGGGTGTGTGTGTGTGTGAGATGGGGGTGCCGGCTGAGGGGCTCCAGCAGCAATGAGTGATCTCTGTGTTGTGGAGGGGGGCACTGTTCCCTCTAAGCTGTGTGCATCGGGTGTGAAACCCACCCACACACCCAAATAAAGTGTGCACCAAAAATTCAACAGTTCTAACAGTGCACACAGGCTTTTTTTTGCACCTGCAAAGCAATCTTTTGCACACATGCTTTTTTTTTTTCTGTACACAGCCTACAAAAAGTTAGCGGGAACATTGGAGGGCAGGGTCCTGGCTAGAAAGGCACCTGGCTGGGCAGCATGGGGTGGGGCTGGTGGGCTCAAAGCCCCCCCACACCACAGCCAGGGATCCCTTCTCCTCCCCACACCCTGCAGGCCTGGCCCCCCCAGAGTGCCATAGCGAGGGGTGCGTCACTGGGGGGGACAAGCCTGGCCAGCCCAGGGCCCACTGCTGCAGGGCCAGAGCAGGGGTGCTGTGACCCCCCCCCCCCCAACTAGGCTTCCCCTGGAGATGCTGACTCGTGGTTTCAAGGGGTATGGGCACCCTGTTTCCATGGAAACGAGGCTCTGCTCCCCATGGTGGGGGAGGGGGACCCTCAGGTGAGGTGAGCCCCGGGCGGTGCAGGAGGGGCGTCAGTCAAGCAGGAGTTCCCATGGTGACGCCCCCTCCGTTGCCATAGCAACGGTGACGCCCGAACAAGCCGCCATTCAGACACGGCCCCGCCTCCCTTCCGATTCACGCCCCGCCCCCGTTCGGAGGCAAGCCCCGCCCCCCTCGGGCTCGGCCCGCCCCTGGCCTGAGTCGGGCTCCGCCCCGAGACGCGCCTCCGCGTTGCCATGGTAACACGCGCCGCGCCCGCGGCTACAGGAGGCTCCAAGCGGACCCGACGCGGCCCAGGCCCAGGTGGGAGCCCCGCCCCCGTGCCCCCGCCCCACTGCAGCCCCCCCCCCCCGCGGGCCGGGGCCTTCTGCCGGGTCCCGACCCCCCATTCCCGCTGGGCTCATTGGCTGGCGCTGGGTGCAGCGCGAAAAAAAGTGAGGGTTGAGTCTTTTGCGCATGCGCTTAGCAACTGAGCATGCGCAGTAGCATTCTCTGGTGCTTTTCTGCTGACGTTGCTCACCCTCCTGCCCTTACTTGTGGGCAGGTTTCGCCTCCTCTTTTTACAGGGCTGTAAGGGGGTAACTTTGCTGGGGGGACGGTGACCGGCCCAGGGGGTTGGGGCCATGCTATTTCACGGCATGGAGCAGTTGTTAGCATTTCTGCAGGTCACACAGGCTGCATTTGGCACTTTAGCGCAGTGGTTCCCAACTAGCACGCTGCACAGATACAAATAAGTGGATCCAACCTGCATCCACAAGAAATGGTCCGCGGAGATCCATGTTGTAACTGCAGATGCGGATGTCCGCGGATATCCACATATTTGCAGGGCTCTAGCTCTGTGCAGATAAAAATATGTGGATCCATAGCCGATCTGCATCCACCAGAAATGGGCTGCTGCTATCCGTCTTGTATCAGCGGATGCGGCTATAAGGTAGAGATCTGAGGATTTGCAGGGCTCTATTCCTAACATTGTCTCTGCTGTGGCACACTATGCTACAGTGGCTAACGTCTGTGCTTAACATGCAGAAGGTCCTGGGTTCAATTCCCAGGGGGTTGGATTCTATGGTCTCATGAGGTCCCTTCCAGCCCTATGATTTGATTTGATTTGAATTTGAAGCACAGCACAATATAGTTTTCCAAATAAGTTCATGAATATTCATGAGGCAATCCAGAGCTCTCAGTAGTTTTTCAAAAAAATTTGTGGCACACCTGAGTACCATGGCCCACTGATTGGGGAACACTGCCTTAGATGCCAGAAACTGAGTGTCTCAGTTTCTGCAGCTCACAGGTCACACCTTCTGCATTTACCATATTAGATGCCAGAGACCGGGGGGGGACACACAGAGACTGCCAGACCCCAAGTTTTTCCACTACAGGTGTGAGCAGTAGACGTGGTTTGGTTGCATGCGGGGTTTGAATCCCTACCTGTTTTCCTGCTGACTGGGCTGGGGCTGGGGTGCTTGTTTCCTTCCAGCTCTATGGCTGGGCTCCTGGGGCCGTGCTCTGGCTCTTGTTTGCTAAGGCAGCTCCTCTTCAACCACATGTTAACTGGCTGTGAGGGGTCCTGCAGCACACACTGTGCTGTAGGGTTATGTGACTGCCCGGTGCATTGGCTGCTGCTTCAAACCCTCCACCTGCCTTGTGGCTGGGCACCTCAGCTGGGGGGGCGATGACAGCCCTTGTGGTGGGGCAAGGGGCATCCTCAAAGGCCCTCTTGCTTCATTTTCATAAAGAATTAATGTGGATTCAGGGGCATTGCTAGCACCTGGCACACAGGCATGTGCCCCAAGTACTGGTGCCAGTGCCCCGAGTGCCCAGGGTGGTGCCTGCCTCTTCCGGCCTTGTCCACGACCTGGGATCTGGGCCGGGCTGCCCACAGCAGTGTCTACATCTCTTGGCTCCTTCCCCGACACGAATCCAGGGCCAGGCTGGTGGTGGCAGAAGCCCGATGCCAGATCGGGCCTGGGTGCCAGATTGTGGCCTGGGAGCAGGGCCTGTGCCTGTGCCCCGGGTCTTTACCTGGGGCAGTGACGTTCCTGTGTGGATTTATGCCACATACATGCCAAAGCTGTGGCAGCACCCAGGGCACTCCCCTTTGCTATTGAGGAGCATGAGCTGGGGGCTCCCACCTCTTAGGAGAGAGTTGTTGGTGGGTGACCCTTGTTAGAGCCCCCTCCCTTTCCCAGGAAGACAGTGGCTCTTGAAAAAAGCAGGGGACTCAGACAAGGGTGGACTACTGTAAAATACAGTCACCACAGAGGCTGGAAGTTGTAGTACAAACCCCTGCTGAACAGGGAGCTTGGGGATCGGACTCTGGCTTCCTAGCTGATGTATCTTAACCACTGGACTAGAGAGTGAAGCTGATGTCTAGCCTTGCCCAAGGCACATTTAACTCAATGGGCAAGGGAGAAGATGGGATCCTGCCTCAGCACTACAGCGCAAAGGTGAAGGCCCTGCTACCAGGCCAGGCTCAAACAGAGCCACAGACCAGGTGCACCACCCAACCACATGCCAGCTTTTGCCCCATCACATTTAACTGAAGTGGAATAGCGTCAACCAGCAAGAGAGCAGGTTACCACCACTACATGCCAAGTAGGAGGAGAATAGCACTAGGGAGTGCTGAACCTGCAACTGCCACATCATAGGCACCTAAGCTAATTACTGGACTATACAAGCTATTGCTGTGGCTGGCTTGAGCATATCACATTTCCTTAACATGGGACATATTCACAAGCCAAAAGGGAGGACAAGCATGTCTTGCTGCCCACTGCCAGGGTTGGGGGCTGCTTTCCAGGACTAGGCTTAAGCATGTAGTAGCCACACGCTAAGTACACAACCTAACCACTGTCCCACAGAAAAGACAGGCTGGTGGGGTGATGGGAAGGAGGAAATGCTCAACCAATTTTTAACTAAAAAGGAATAGCTTTGGCAGGGAGGAGCTGCCTGACCACACGGCTCCAGCAAAGTGAGCATGCCACACACAGTGGCTTTTCAACCCCCCTCACTTCACCCCCTTAGCTTGCAGCAAGGGAATTCGATGCAGCAGCACCCACAGCTCAGCTGCAAACCGAGCCCCCGGGCTAGAGAGAGAGAAGCTCTTTGCTCCCTCCAAAGCACACTTCAGTGGAACAGCTTCAACAGGCAAGCCTGCGGAAGTCCCCATCATCTAGCCCAGTGGTTTTAAAACTTCTTTTCTTGGGACCCAGTTGAAAAAAAATCATTTATGCCCAGGAGCCACTAGTTACATCTTTGAGCAATGCACTCCAGTGTTTTGGTGGCAGCAGCAGGAGGCACCACAACCCAGTACCGAGGGTCTGCAACCCAGTACTGGGTCCCTGCAGTTTGAAAACCACTGACCTAGCCCACAGCCCAATGACTAGGTGAGCCCTCACCTCTCCTGCCTGTGAGCCCTCTTTCTCATTAGGTGGGCAGGGAAGTTCACACCATAAGAATGGCCAGACTGAGACACAGCATCCTGCAAGCCCAGCCACCTGTCTTTCAGTGGTGCCCAATTCCACTTGCTGAAAAGGGGATGAGCAGCAGAGGGCCATTATCAAGTGATCCATCCCCTGGCATTGGGTGCTCCAAGACGCATGAGGCTGCATTTAGTATCTGCTGCCGGCCCTATTTGCCATCAGCTTTCTCATTCTTTTTTTCAGTTCACTTATATTTTATACAATATCAACTGGCAACTGGATCCAAAGGCCAAATGGGTGTTGTGGGAAAAAATGTTGATGTTTATTTGTTTGACTGTCTTCTAGTGCCCCATCCCAGTTCTTGTCTTACATGAAGAGGTAAACTACATGTCCTTATTTGCCCTCTGCACACTGTTTATGATTTTACAAACCTTGTGTTCAGGGCCATTGCTGCACTGAAAAAAGGGTCAGGGCCCGGGCCCTGACCTTGTTGCACAGCCCCACACCCTGGGCAAGATCTAGGAGCCAGATGGGGCTCCTCCTGCTGGCAGCCCAGTCCAGCCCAGCCCAGCCCAGATCCAGCCCTTGCCAGTGAGTGGCAAGTGGCCTGGGCCCAATCTGGCCCCTGCTGCTGCCAGGGCAGGGCCAGAGAGGTGTGGGGCTGCAGCCCTGCAGGCCCAGCAGTAGTGATGCCCCTGCTCCTGCTGCTCCCTCCTTGGGCATGGCATTCCCAAGCTGCCCTGGCAGCAGGGACAGCCTCCCTCTTGCAGCAGAGATCATGGCCTTAAGCCACTGGCTATAGGTTGCCTGGGAAGCCCCAGCAACTTTCTTCACCCCTGCCTGTCTGTGGGGCCTTAGGCAGGTGGCTAACAAGCTTGCACAAAATGGGCCAGGTGCCTGAGGGGATCCCTGGCTGGAGCTCACCAAAAAAAATGTAAAACAAAACAAAACCCACCAAGAAGTCCTGTGATGCTTAAAGACTAACACTTATTTTTTGCATGAGCTTTCACGGGAGAAAAACCCCACTTCGTCACATGCTTTGAAGATGGGGGAGCTTACAGAATGGAGTGAAAATAAATGCAAGGGCGTGTAAAACATGGGATCAGGTCATACAGTAACAGCAAATCAGAGCAATTGTTAAGGGTCAAACCCTGGGAAGGCTGAAGTCAAATTACCTGTTGTAAGGTGGGCCTGCGAATCTCTCTGCAGGCCAGTGGGTTGGGTATGTACCCAATATGTGGGTGATGTGGGTTTAACGCCTCTCTCAGCTTGCTGGTGAAGGACTTGAATGGGTATTTCCCTGCTCTTGAGTAAATATCCTGTCATCTGGCTATGTCTACACTACAGGGCTCGGTTAAGCTGGCTTAATAAAGTCTGCTTAAAGTAGACTTTATTAAGCCGGTTTAGCACGTCCACACTTAAAATGCCAGGGGACTCCCCACGTCCACACTGGCAGCTGCTAGGTCGCCCTAGGAGTTGTGCATTGTGGGTATCTTGCCTGCAGTGCACCACAGCAGAGGTGCCCCTCTCTTTTGGCCATTCCTTTACTACAGGAAGTGAGTGACCACACCACCCTCCATACTGTGTGTGGCAACAGGGAGGTCAGGGAACCTGACGTAGCCCAGAGATGTGCCAGCGCAGCACTCCACACCCTCCCTGTGTTGCCCTGACTAGGTGCTGCAGGGCAACTGCCAGTGCAGGGGCAGGGTGCAGCAGCAGTTAAGTCTTAAACACCGGGAAACAGCACATAGAGGAAGGTGAAGTTAAATCACCTGTTAAAATGGGGAAAAAAATCCATAGTCAGGATTTAATCCTGCTTTCACACAATCTAATCTAAAAGAAATAGCAACTTACTTTTTCTTTCTTTCTTTCTTTCTTTCTTTCTTTCTTTCTTTCTTTCTTTCTTTC